>JASPKZ010006435.1:232500-832500 GCA_030220185.1 Diploptera punctata | reverse complement strand
ACTTCTTACTGGGAATTTCCCTTGAAAGGCCATAACTTTAGATTTTGTTGTTGATATTTCCATGTTAAATCGTTGGGCTATTATATTAAGATGATGAGTGGAATATTGTAATTCTTCTTCATTATTGCCGAAAAGAGCCTGATCATCTGCATATAAGAGTGTGTCTAAAATTGTGTGTCTTGAGAGAGGAATATTACCATGAACTGTCAATCTCCAGTGTCTGATGATAGCATTAATGAATACATTAAATAGAAGTGGTGATAGAGGGCATCCTTGTCTGACTCCGCAATTTATATGTTTCCAATCTGACAATTCTGTTCCTATTTGTACTGCTATGATGTTATTTTTATACAGATTAAATTTTTTTTTGGATCAGTTGATTTGGTGTTCCATCATCAGTTAAGATATCTAAAAGTTTTTGTCTGTCAACTCGATCAAATGCTTTGATAAAATCTATAAACGCTATATGTAGTTCTTTATTGAATTCTTTATGCTTTTCGATAAGAAGTTTTAAGGTGAAATAACCATCGGCACAGGATCTTCCCTTACGAAAACCATTTTGTTCTTCCCCTAATAAGTTTTCATAGTGTTTTTGTAATTTAGAAGCTAGAATTTTTGTAAAAACTTTATATCCACTGTTGAGAAGGCTAATGCCTCGATAATTATTACAATCTTTGAGGTTACCTTTAAAAAAAAAGTTAATATGTACTACAATAACACAATTCATAATTTGTTAACATGTCTGAAGAAGGTACAGTGTACCAAAACAGCTGTCACTGAATTATATCTTAATAAATATGAAAAATCAAATAAAACTAAGTTTTATTTTTATTTAATTTATAAATATTAATTTAGCATTCCCCATAAATAAAAATCACAATCTGGGGTTATAGAAGACCATACATTTCTGCTTATAATCTTGTTCACAATAATATGGTGCACTTTAGTCATGGATTCATAGAAAATAGACTGTTGCATTGTTGTTGGAAATGCATCAAGAGACACTTTGCATTCATTAACTCATCACATAGCGGTCCCAAAATGTAACTGACATACCTGACAATATGTACTGGTTATTGATAGAAACTCAGTCCAATAATTCTATAAACACGGAAGGCATACCTAACCCCACATTTGCATCTTCTGTTGTATCTTCGACAGACAATGTGACAACCCATTCTGCACACAAATCCATGATTGAAGTGCATCAGATACTTGGTAGACAGAATTATAAGCAGAATTTATGGCTTGTCAGATCTCCATTTGTCACAGCTTGTAATTTTTATTTTTGGGGAATGCTAAAAAAATTAATTTTAGAATTCACCTAAAGAGAAAAATTTCTGCCTGAACTGGGATTTGAATCCAAGATCTCCAGCTTTACATACTGGTGCACTAACCAGTTGTGTTATTCAGGCATCCAGGAGAAGACACAAATTTTTCTGCATTTGCAATTCCTCATAATCATATAGTGAAATTCTATTCACATTACAACTGAGTTTGGTTCTACTAAGAAAATTGTATGATGGTTCCATTCCATGTCTTATCAGCTAATTACAAACTTGATATCAAAATTAATGTGCTCAGGCAAGCGATTCATGTACATTAGTTAATACAACTAAAGAGAGAAATTTCTTCCTGAACTGGGATTTGAACTGAAGATCTCCAGCTGTTCGTGCAGGCACACTAACCAATTGTGCTATTCAGGCAGTCTAGGAGCAGACACAAATTTTCCTCTATTTGAAATTTTTATATACTGTATAAAACTAATCCCTAGAAGCTAAATGAACTAAAAGAAAATATACAAATAATTACTGGGCCTATAATAGTAAATGATCTAGTGCATGTGAATAAACGTTTCTTGAGAAAGTGTGAAATATGTGTAATGTACAGCACATATAGCAATTGGCTTGTGAAAGTACACAAGCTCAGTTAATGTAAAATACATGCCCTCTCATCTGGCAAGCTAATAATATACCATTATTAAATTTTATGTGTAAGGACTGTTATAATCTACAAAACATTTTTCAACCATCTTTTGTAGACCATCTCATCAATCTTTTACCATTTGGTTGGCATTTTAAAATGCTTTAGGAATTCTGGATCTGGACGTATGCATAAAAGGAAATGTTAATCTGTACACACAATAGACCCACTGAGGTGTAACTCTTTCTTTCCTGCAACTAGTCAGAGAAAACTAAATTATTTTCAAGTTGAAAGAGATTAATAATGTACCATTATTAAGTACTAGTATTGAATACATAAAGTTGTTTTTTCTAGTGTCAAACTGCTGAGTTTAATCCATTATTTTCCTGATTTCTCCATATTATTTAACAATATTATTTGAATCTCCATCACGTGAATGCATATATACCAGTTTACGTAATAAGTGAACAATACAAGAAGAGATACTAGATTGAAGTTTTATAAAACATTGGTAGTTTCTGCATTACTTTATGGGAGTGAAACTTGAGTAATGACCAAGAAATTACAAAGTAGAGTACAACGTATAGAAATGAACTTCCTTAGAAAAACAAAAGGCTGCACGAGATTGTATTGGATAAAGAATGAAGATGTAAGAATAGAGTTAAATATATATCCACTGAATGATAAAATCAAAGAATATAGAGATAAATGGTTTAGACATGTAGAAAGAATGAATGTAACAAGATTACCAAAAGCAATACTTAACTATAAGCCAAGAAGTTCCAGGAATGTATGAAGGCCAGTGAAAAGATGGACAGAACAATTGTGAAGCAGACAGGCAATTTGCCCAAGCTTGTGAAGTGAAGAAGAAGAAGATGTAATAAGTGTACCATTTTAAATATGGAAGTATCATTCTATTAGTCATATTGTGCCAGAATGAAATATTTCATGCTGTGTAAGTGTGCAATTATTGAATATAATATTACGTATCATACTATGTGATAATCATGTACCATAGAAAATACATGGGCACCATTTTATGTGGTCATAATGTATGTATGTATGTATGTATGCATGTAGCTAATGCTCTGGAGTTAACAAGAAAGTTATTCTCCTTCTTGCTTCCCAATACTTGGATGTCACATCTTGATAATTTTGAAGATCTACACAGTTTGTTAAATGTTCTCTGTCCATTTCCACACCTTGAGAACACAATACACACTCAGGAGACATTAATACACCAATTCTATGAAGATGTTTTCCTAAGCAGTCATGTCCTGTAGTAAGCCTCAGTATAGCAAACGCAGATTTTCATGGTAGTTCTGGATTTATAGATGGATTTTCTAATGGTATTTTTATATTTCTGTTTCCGACTTTTCCAATTATATTGGAATTGTAATTATCATTAATTTTTTTCTTTATGATTCTTTTAATTGATTCATAAGAAAATGCATTTGTTACTTTCTGCTTAATTTTACACCCTTTTTTTTGTGAGTATTTCAGCTCTTTTATTTCCGTGTATTCCACAGTGGGCTGGAATCCTTTGTAAGACTACATGTTTACCAAATTTCTCAATAGTCTGAATCGTGTTTTGTATTTCTAATATTTTTGCCATTTTTGGATACATGATTAATGCTATGGCCTGAATTGTGGCTTTGTAATCTGATAGAATGACAATATTTTTGCAATGTTGTAGCCAATTAAAAATGTTTTTAAGCCAATATTAATAGCTTCAATTTCACCATCAAAATTAGTAGTATGTCTTCCAGCATGTTTATAAAAGGAGAAGAATTGGCATGTTCCACCTGCCCCTGCTCCTCTCTCATCTAAGAGAGATCCATTTGTATAGATAATGTGTCCAGTTTTCAGAAGGATAATTTGTGTGTATAGTTCCTAATGCCAAAACCTTTGCCTCATCTGGGGATATATCTTTTTTTTATTAATAGGAGCATTTTAAATTTAAATTGTGTTGAATGACAGCATTATCGAGTTGACACCATATGGTATATTCTCTTTATTTCTTGATATTTCTAAGTTTTCAGTTATTTTTAATTACTTATTGTATAAACCCAACCTGTGTTTTCATAACTGTATTTGAATTTTGGTATCTTTCCCACTCATCTGAGTGTGAGAGTCATAAAGGATTTCTGCTTGTTGTTCAAGTTCTGTTATAATTTGTTTATTTGAAGAGACAATATGTAGAGCTTCAATTGGTGTAGTTTTAGTTGCTCCAGTTATTAAGCGTAGAGCTTTTATTTTGTGTTTGTTCTCCAATTTCATTTGCTATATTGTATGATTGAGAGTTCACAGATAATTTAGAAAGACCCTATATTGACATGTTTTCCATTAGTTCACTTATTAGTCAGAGAGTTTATATTTATTTCTCCATTGTATTGCCATCTTATTTCAGACTTTATCTATCCTACTTTTGTCACTGGATATGGACAAAATCATTTCCATACTATACCTATCTAGTTTTATTGGAGTTTATTTACAGTCCCAATTTCTTAGTTTTACTCAATGTGAATGTTGACCCTTAGTATCTCCTCACCGTTGGTTGCGGTAGACTAGTGGTCATGTTCCTTGTATCTGGTCCCGAGGATATCCGTTTCTAATCTGAAGATTTTCAGGCTCGTAAAAGAATCTTAAGCCTGAATAAAGAGGCCTCTAAGCAAAATTTATCAACTTTTATCATCTTAGTAATACCTTAGTTGCCTACTAGATGTTTCATTGTTCAGTATGTTGACCGCATACCGTTGATGACTTTTCTAGGGAAGAAAGCATAACTAATTATGAGAATACAATAGGAGGTTTTACTTAATAAATAAATTTGGTCTGCCTTCATCTTACCTCATAATTGTTTTAAATCTTCTTAGCTTCATCAACAGTTAGTATAGACTGATCTTCTTTAAGTTGTCAGCCCTGGATCTCAACTCCTGCTCCCTCTTTTTGTGATCCAAAGAACTTGCTTATTAGGTTTCTGGGAATTTCAAAATTCATGATTCTCTTCAAGTTCTTCTATATGTAGATTTTTTTCCCATATGGTGATTTTGTTTTTTCTGTTTTAATAATTTTGTGTTTACATCTGTTTTGTGTTTTTCTGACCAAACAAGAGCAGCTACTGCAAATATTTCCACTTCTTTTTTTTTTCTTTTTTTACATTTCTTATATGTTTTTGATTCTAATGGTTAAATTTCTCTTTGTTTCCCTATGTATATCTTATTGCAATCTGCACATTTTATTTGGTACATTCCTGATTTTTTGCTATTATTCTTTTCATTTTTTCAACAAAAATGTAAAGATTGATGATAGCAAAAAATCAGGAATATACCAAGTAAAATGTGCAGATTGTGATAAGATATACATAGGAAAAACAAAGAGAAATTTAACCATTAAAACCAAAAAAACAATAAGAAATGTAAAAAAAAAGAAGTGGAAAAATCTGCAGCAGCTGCTCATGTTTGGTTAGAAAAACACAAAATAGATGTATACACAAAATTATTAAAACAATTAGAAAACACAAACAAACTCACCATATGGGAAAAAAAATTCTACATACAGAAGAACAAGGAGAGAATCATGAATTTTGAAATTTATATGAAGAGAAATCTAATAAGCAAGTTCTTTGGACCACAAGATCCAGGACCGACAACTTAAAGAAGATCAGTCTGTACCAACTGATGATGAAGCTAAGAAGCTTTGAAACATATGTCTTACAAGGAAGAACAATTATGAGGTAAGATGAAAGCAGGCAAACTTATTTATTAAGCATAACTAAATTAACTGGTCTAGCAACTCCTAACAAAGGAGGGGCTAAGACCCAACAATGGGCTTTTACATCATTGTAGGTAGATACAGTTTTCGCCAAAACTTAAGAACCTCAGTTCCTGGAAGTACCTTGGAATCACCTCTTCTTTGCTCCATTAAAAAATTCCTGCAAACAAAAGGCAGCCCTTCTCATAATCCTTTAAATACCAGTGGACAAAAGAGGCACACATCTAGAAACAGCACAATGTCAGGAGGGTTGTTCTTGTCATTGATAACTGCCGTGAGGCGAGATCCTCATGTTTTGAAATATACTATAGTTCTCCTTGCGATTGCCTAATATTACTACATCATCAGCATATAGCAATGACTCATTAACACTATTGAGTTGTACACCTTCTGTATCATCTAAAGATATAATGACATCCTTTAGTATAATATTGAATAGTACAGGAAATAGTGCATTTCCTTGCTTTAACCTTTTGTGTATTTTGAAAGTATATAAAAACTTTTGTCAAGTTGCACCCTCCTCTTTGTATCACTACTGTCATATTTTGTAATTTAATGCATTTATATGTAGCAGGTGTTGTATATAGCAATAAAATATACAAAAGCTTAAACTGGATAGCAATAAAATTGCTTTATTACACGACTATTTAACTCATGCCCCAAATGGGAGGCAATGACCAATCACATTTCAATGAATTTTGATTTACAACCAATCACAGTCATGTTTCACCTCAATTTTATCAGTTTAATTTTGTCACATTAAAATCAAGCTCCTCCTTTTTAACATTCTGAATAGGTCAGAGCATTATTTTGCAGTGACTGACTCTCTAAGAAATACAGCTGCTAGATTGTATATATAGTGCACGAATATAAATGGATATTGCTTGTGGGATATAATAGAAAAACATTTGTAGTAATTGATTATACCACAATAAAAATAACACTGTTTGCACTTTCTTAAACTTATTATTTCCCAGGAATTTAAGTTCCAGAAAAATATAATTTACATCATAGGACATCAGAAATTAATTAGTAATCTATAATGTTGGTTATAAACAGTTTGATGTGTTTCATTTTTTCTCCATTAAGGTGCATTCTTATAATATTGCGATCCTTTGGCAATAAATAATATGATCTGGTTGCAGTGTGAACAAATGAAGCATAACAAACATTTCTCATTTGTTTTCAAACATCACTGTTTACATTAAATATATAAATATTTTAAAATAACTATATTTAAATAATGATTTGTGAGTAAACAGCTTAATTTTATTAGTTAAATAGTCCTAACAAATGCCACTCAAATTCTCTAGATAAATTGAAAATCACTCGTGCCATTACTTATGATAAAACACCTGGAAATGTGACAACAATGTCATAAGAGATAAAAAGCTGAAGATAAATGTTCATTTGATGTTAATAAAATAGGAGAGAAACTTAAGTGAGTTTCTTATTTCGTCCATAAGTATACCAGTGTAACTGCCACTTATTATGTTTATGTTGAGTTATAGGATTTAACTTTCATCGTCATTATGATCACATTTTCACATGTTATAGTTTAGTGGATCCATTATGGTCTCATGCCAGCATTTTCTAGGTCTTTCCTAATTTCGCTTTATAAGCAAGAATTTGTCTAGTGGAATCCATCCTCCAGACATATTCTTTCCACTGAAGTCTATATTGCTGTACATAATAAACTATAGGGTTGTTTTTAGTTATTTTATGTTATCCTCATTTTTACAATGTTCAAGCAATGAACATACAGTTGTTCTTCTCATAAACATCATTTCAGATGCTGTTAGCCTTCATGTAACTAACTCACTCATTCACTGACACTATTGAACCTGTAGGGTTCATGGTCGGGAGGACATAATGTCTCCATACATCCCTATTCTAAGCCATTTTTCAATCATCCCCTGTATAATTTACCTTCCTCGAATCATGGTTAATATTACTTTTTCAGGAATTTATATAAATGGTTAATATTTTTCTCTCACCTCATTCGCCTATCTACTTTCCATTTTTTTTTTTTTAGTTTGTATTCTTTAACATTCTTACCTCATATGTTTATTCTGTTGGACAATCGTTTCAAAGCTATTGCTCCATCTTCAGCTTGTTCATAAACCAGTTTTTTTTCTTTTCTTCAAGTTGTCGGCCCTGGATCTGTGTTCCAAAGAACTTGATAATGAGGCTCCTTTCTCCAAGAATTTCAAAGTTCATAATTTTCTCCTTTTTCCCTTATAGTGAGTTCATTGGTATTTTCTAACTGTTTTAACAATTTTGTGTTTCTCTGTCCAAACATAAGCTGCTACTGCAGATTTTTCAACTTCTCCCTTTTTTACATTTCTTATGTGAAGTTTTTTTAAACTATAATCATTCTTTGGTGCTAATTTGATGTCGAATTTCCCAAACATTTTTTGGAATTTATTGTGTGCCCATGGGTGATATGTAAATTTCTTGTATCTCCTTTCCTTTGGCTTTTCTATCTGAAGAGTGCTTTCATTTTTCAATTTCTGTTTTTTGTACTTATCAATTTTTTTTTGTATATAATTTTTTCCTCAAAACCATTTTCTTTTGCTACCTCAATTATGTGTTCTTTTTCTATTTCAAAATTTTCATTGTTCATAGGTATATTTACCAATCTATGTACTAGGCTGTTGAAGACTGCCATTTTGTGTGAATTATGGTTGAAACCTGTTGATTTGATGTAGTTATCTGTGTGTTTCAATCCTGTAAATGCTGAATTCTATTTCCTTTTTTTCCTTTATTTCTGTGTAATTTTAGATCTTGAACAAACAATTACCATGTTTAGATCTAAAATTACACAGAAATGAGGGAAAAAAAAAGGAAATAGAATTCAGCATTTACAGGAAAGAAACACACACAGATAACAACATCAAATCAACAGGTTTCAACCATAATTCACACAAAATGGCAGTCTTCAACAGCCTAGTACATAGATTGGTAAATATACCTATGAACGATGAAAATTTTGAAATAGAAAAACACATAATTGAGATAGCAAAAGAAAATGGTTTTGAGGAAAAAATTATACACAAAAAAATTGATAAGTACAAAAAACAGAAATTGAAAAATGAAAGCACTCTTCAGATAGAAAAGCCAAAGGAAAGGAGATACAAGAAATTTACATATCACCCATGGGCACACAATAAATTCCAAAAAATGTTTGGGAAATTCGACATCAAATTAGCACCAAAGAATGATTATAGTTTAAAAAAACTTCACATAAGAAATGTAAAAAAGGGAGAAGTTGAAAAATCTGCAGTAGCAGCTTATGTTTGGACAGAGAAACACAAAATTGTTAAAACAGTTAGAAAATACCAATGAACTCACTATAAGGGAAAAAGGAGAAAATTATGAACTTTGAAATTCTTGGAGAAAGGAGCCTCATTATCAAGTTCTTTGGAACACAGATCCAGGGCCGACAACTTGACAAAAAGAAAAAACCAGTTTGTGAACAAGCTGAAGATGGAGCAATTTGAAATGATCGTCCAACAGAATAAACATATGAGGTAAGAATGTTAAAAAATACAAACTCAAAATTAGATTAAACCTCATAATGTAACTTCCTAATGATTAAAAAAAAAAAACTTTCCATGGTTTTCCTTCAAGGAGATTTCATGCCCCTCTTTCATTTCACATTGATGCCACATGTCCTGCCCATTACGGTTTACAAGATTTAACTGTTCTGATTACATCTACTTTCCCATAAAGATCGTATAGCTCACTGTTATGCAGTTTTCTCCATCCATCTGTCTGATTGTCTCTCTTTGGTCCAAAAATTTTCCTAAGAACTTTATTCAGCAGCTTTCTTAATTGTCCATGTCTGACTTCTTGAACACATTATTTATTACTCCAGTGACTTTTATGAATTTAGAAATTTTGATTGCCATATTTTTTTTCAATAATATATGATAAGTTATAATCTAAATAATAAAATAATTAATCTTGTTGATATATAACAATTTTACTTGGATTTGGATTTTGTTCTAAAAAAATGCCATGACTTTTGTTTTCTCTGTTAAAATTTCCATATTGCATTCTGAAGCAATTATCTGTTAATTATGAGCAGCTTTTTTGTAAACCATCTTTTGTTTTAGCAATAATAACCTGATTGTCATCAAAAATTAGTTTGTCAAGAAGCACATTTTGATTATTTAACTTTCACAGGGAAAGAACACTATGAGGTTTAATTTAAGAATTAAATTAATGTTTTTATTACCTCACCTCATATCTTTTTTCTTCTATACTGCAGTTTCGGAGCTTATCTCCATCATCAGTAGCCTCTGGTCGACCGGTGTTATGTCGTTTCTTGACGGTTTTCTTCTTACATCTATCGGTGGACCGATGAACCTCTGAATCAGGTCAAAATTTGCAGGAGTTTCAAAATTCATGAGTTTATCTTTCTTGTTTTTTTGGATGTGGATTTTTTCCCAGACTGTGAGTTCTTTTTGTTTCTCTGTGTGTTTGATTAGGCTAGCTTCTGTATCGATTAAATGCTTTCAGATCAAGCATGGACTGCTACAGCTGACTTGTCCACTTCACCCATTTTTACATTTCTAAGGTGTTGTTTCAATCTGGTTTTTAAATTTCTTTTTGTTTTGCCTATATAGATTTTGTCGCATTCCTTATATTTGATCTGATATATTCCTGATTTGTATTTTTCTCCAATTTTTTTCATTTTTGTTGGTTTTAATTATCTTGTTAAGGCTGTATTCATTCTTTGGGGCCAAACGAATGGTAAACTTATTGAAAATTTTCTGGCACTTGTGGTGTTTTAAAGGATGGTAAGTGAATTTTTTGAATCTTTTGTTCTCTTCTATTTGTTTTTTAAGTGTGCTTTCATTGATTAGTTTTTGCCTTTTAAACTTATTTATTTTCTTGTGTACCATGTTTTCTTCATAACCATTATCTATTGCTACTTTCATTATGTATTCTTTATATTCTTCATATTTTTCTCGGTTCAGGGGTACATTCACCAATCTGTGTGTTATACTATTGAATACAGCTTCTTTGTGAGCGAAATGGTTGAATCCTGATGCCTTATTGTAGTTATCTTTATGTGTGTTCTTTCTATATATTCCAAATTCTATTTTGGTATTTTATTTCTGGTTAGGTTTACATCCAAAAATGAAATTTGTCTGTCAGTTCCAGTTTCCATTGTGAATTTTACAGTTTTTCTCTGAAGGTTCAGGAGTTATAAGGTATCTTCTATTTAATCAATTGAGTTGATATGATGATCTTGCAGAAGATTTCCGGGCTGTTGGCCGTGGTCTTGAGGCTTGTAGTTCCCCAACGTTTCGCCAGAGACTGCATCCGGCATCCTCAAGGGTTGTCAATATAATTGAGTTGGTGTTTACTTGATGAAAATCCATATTTATTAATTAAATAAAAATAAAACATAGTTTTATTTGATTTTCATATTTATTATATAATTCAGTGACAGCTGTTTCGGTACACTGTACCTTCTTCAGACAGGTTAACAAATTATGAATTGTGTTCCAATTGATCTAAGCAACAATACAACAATATTTGTTTAAATTTTTTAATTTAACAAAGGGGATTCATTCAAATCAAGTTGAGAATTTTAATTTCTACAGCCTCCAAAAGATCTAACTTTTTACCCTTATCACAAACATGTAAAATTTCAAAATTTGGATCGAAACAATGATTAAATTGGAATAGGTGGTTAGCATATTTTGAGTATTCTAAATGTCTGTATATATTCAAAATATGCTAACCACCTATTCCAATTCAACCATTGTTTCGATCCAAATTTCGAAATTTTACATGTTTATGATAAGGGTAAGAAGTTAGATCTTTTGGTGGCTGTAGAAATTAATAAATTGAAAAGTAGTAACAAACTGTTAAATTCCCAACTTGATTTGAATGATTCCCCTTTGTTAAATTTAAAAATTTTAATAAATATTGTAGTATTGTTGCTTAGATCAGTTGGAACAGAATTCATAGTTTGTTAATATGTCTGAAGAAGGTACAGTGTACCGAAACAGCTGTCACTGAATTACATATAAATATGAAAATCAAATAAAATTATGTTTCATTTTGTCTTCTATTTGTTTATGGTTTACAAAAGCTATTATATCGTCAACATATCTGCGCCAAAATTTGAAAATGAATGGGTGTCCCCTTGTTATTTTCTGTTCGAAACTACCCATGAATAAATTAGCCAGAAAGGGAGATAGGGGGTTCCCCATGGAAAGTCCAAAATTGTGTTTGTAGTATTTCCCATTATATGTGAAAAACATTTATTTGATGCACAATTTTGTCAAAATTATGTATTCTTCTATCTTTTCCTTTTCTAAATTATTATTTGTTAACCATTTTTCCAGATTTTTAATGGTGTTTTCTCTTGGGACACTGGGAAACAATGAAACTACATCAAAAGAAACTAACCTGTCAGTTGGTTCTAATTTTGTGTTCTTGAAATTCTGTATCAATTCTAATGAATTGTTGATTGAAAGGTTCTCAAACCCTCCCATATTCTTATATTCGCTACATAACCTTCTAGATATTTGGTATGTACGAGACCCTATGCAGTTGATAATGGGTCTCATTTTGTTTCCTTCCTTATGTGTTTTTGGGAGGCCATTAGGGTTTTTAGGGTTGAGAACCTTTAAGTAAAACTTTTTTTGATTGGTTAGGATTTTGTTTACGTTCTTTAGGGTGTTGTCCACCTCTTTGATGCATTTCGGAAGTGGGTCGGATTTAATTTCTGTGTATTCAGTTGAATCCAAAAGATTGTTCATTCTATTTTTATAATCAACAATGTCCATGATTACTACTTAATTTCCTTTGTCAGCTTTTGTGACTATTACATTTTACTTGTTTATTCCTTTGATGATTTTCATGTTTCCCTTTCCCGTTTTGTTTATAGGAATTTCTTTGATCTCCTCTATTATTTTTGTGCATCCATTCCTAATCAAGATCTTCTCTTCCGTGTTCATTTCTTCTATGGATATATCTATGCCTGCTATGTAATCATCTATATTGTTAGAGAAGTTCACACATGTTTTTAGGCCTTGTTCCAATATTTCCGTTTCTTTTGTGCTAAAATTTTGGGAAGACAAATTTACTACATTATTTTCACATTCTTTCTCTGTTTTATGATTGTTTGGGTTTTCCATGTAACATTTCTTTGATTTTAAATTTTCAATTTTATTGTTTTGTTTGAGTGATTTTTCTCTTATAATTTGGTTAATTTTGTTAAAAGAATTTTCCTCGAAATTGTCCCAATAAAAATTCCCTACAATTTTTGTGATTTTTAAATGTAAGAAATATAATTTAGCGTCTAAATTGCTGATTGTTTCGAAATGTTTCCCTTTCTCCATCTTTTACATTTTTTTCTCTAAGATCTGTTCTTTTGAACAGTTATTTTTAACGGTTTTACTAATACATTTCTGCGAAATGTCCAAGTCAAAGCATTTATTTATAAATTTGATGTCCAACATGTTCTTTTTTCCTTTAATTTTATGTACGTTTTGATATCTTGGTTTAGACTCCGCAAGTTTGTGTTGAAATTCTGTGTTGAGGTTGTGTGTCCATCTGCCATCTTTGTTCCCCATTGACTTGAGTCGTCACTTATTTATTTAACTTTCACAGGGAAAGAACACTATGAAGTTTATTTAAGAATTAAATTAATGTTTTTATTATCTCACCTCATATCCTTTTTCTTCTATACTGCAGTTTCGGAGCTTATCTCCATCATCAGTAGCCTCTGGTCGACCAGTGTTATGTCGTTTCTTGGCTGTTTTCTTCTTACATCTATCAGTGGACCGATGAACCTCTGGATCAGGTCAAAATTTGCAGGAGTTTCAAAATTCATGAGTTTATCTTTCTTGTTTTTTTTGGATGTGGATTTTTTCTCAGACTGTGAGTTCTTTTTGTTTCTCTGTGTGTTTGATTAGGCTAGCTTCTATATCGATTAAATGCTTTTCAGATCAAGCATGGACTGCTACAGCTGACTTGTCCACTTCACCCTTTTTTACATTTCTAAGGCGTTCTTTCAATCTGGTTTTTAAATTTCTTTTTGTTTTGCCTATATAGATTTTGTCGCATTCCTTATATTTGATCTGATATATTCCTGATTTGTATTTTTCTCCAATTTTTTTCATTTTTGTAGGTTTTAATTATCTTGTTAAGGCTGTATTCATTCTTTGGGGCCAAACAAATGTTAAACTTATTGAAAATTTTCTGGCACTTGTGGTGTTTTAAAGGATGGTAAGTGAATTTTTTGAATCTTATGTTCTCTTCTGTTTGATTTTTAAGTGTGCTTTCATTGATTAGTTTTTACCTTTTAAACTTATTTATTTTCTTGTTTTGAATGATGTATTCTTTATCTTCTTCATATTTTTCTTGGTTCAGGGGTACATTCACCAATCTGTGTGTTAGACTATTAAATACAGCTTCTTTGTGAGCGAAATGGCTGAATCCTGATGCCTTATTGTAGTTATCTTTATGTGTGTTCTTTCTATATATTCCAAATTCTATTTTGGATTTTTTCGTTTCTAGTTAGGTTTACATCCAAAAAATGAAATTTGTCTGTCTGTTTCAGTTTCCATTGTGAATTTTACAGTTTTGCTCTGAAGGTTCAGGAGTTTTAAGGTATCTTCTATTTTTTTATGGTTTACAATAGCTATTATATTGTCAACAAATCTGCGCCAAAAATTGAAAATGAATGGGTGTCCCCTTGTTATTTTCTGTTGAAAACTACCCATGAATAAATTAGCCAGAAAGGGAGATAGGGGGTTCTCCATGGAAAGTCCAAAATTATGTTTGTAGTATTTCCCATTATATGTGAAAACATTTGTTTGATGCACAATTTTGTCAAAATTATGTATTCTTCTATCATTTCCTTTTCTAAATTATTATTCGTTAACCATTTTTCCAGAATTTCAATGGTCGTTTCTCTTGGGACACTGGGAAACAATGAAACTACATCAAAAGAAAATAACATGTCAGCTGGTTCTAATTCTGTGTTCTTGAAATTCTCTATCAAATCTAATGAATTGTCGATTGAAAGGTTCTCAAACCCTCCCATATTCTTATATTCGCTACATAACCATCTAGATATTTGGTATGTAGGAGACCCTATGCAGTTGATAATGGTCTCATTTTGTTTCCTTCCTTATGTGTTTTCGGGAGGCCATGCATATTAGGGTTTTTATGGTTGGGAATCTTTAGGTAAAAATTTTTTTGTTTGGTTCTTTCTCTGTGAAAGTTAAATAAATAAGTGACGCTTCAAATCAAGTGGGAACAAAGATGGCGGACGGACACATAACCCCCAACACAGAATTTCAACACAAACTTGGGAGGTTTAAACCAAGATATCAAAATGTACATAAAATTGAAGGAAAAAAGAAGAAAACATGTTGGACATCAAATTTATAAATAAGTGCTTAGACTTGGACATTTTGCCGAAATTTATTAGAAAAACCGTTAAAAATAATGGTTCTAAAGAACAGAAGATCTTAGAGAAAAAAAAATGTTAAAGATGGAGAAAGGGAAACATTTCTAAACAATCAACAATTTAGATGCTAAATTATATTTGTTACATTTAAAAATCACAAAAATTTTTAGGGAATTTTTATTGGGACAATTTGGGGAAAATTTTTTAAACAAAATAAACCAAATTATTAGAGAAAAATCACTCAAACAGAACAATAAAATTGAAAATCTAAATCAAAGAAATGTTATATGGAAAACCCAAACAATCATAAAACAGAGAAAGAATGTGAAAATAATGTAGTAAATTTGTCTTCCCAAAATTTTAGCACAAAAGAAATGGAAATATTGGAACAAGGCCTAAAAACATGTGTGAACTTCTCTAACAATATAGATGATTACATAGCAGGCATAGAAATAGCCATAGAAGAAATGAACACGGAAGAGAAGATCTTGATTAGGAATGGATGCACAAAAATAATAGAGGAGATCAAAGAAATTCCTATAAACAAAACGTAAAAGGGAAACATGAAAATCATCAAAGGAATAAACAAGTAAAATGTAATAGTCACAAAAGCTGACAAAGGAAATTAAGTAGTAATCATGGACATTGTTGATTATAAAAATAGAATGAACAATCTTTTGGATTCAACTGAATACACAGAAATTAAATCCGACCCACTTCCGAAATGCATCAAAGAGGTGGACAACACTCTAAAGAACGTAAACAAAATCCTAACCAAACAAAAAAAGTTTTACCTAAAGGTTCTCAACCCTAAAAATCCTAATATGCATGGCCTCCCAAAAACACATAAGGAAGGAAACAAAATGAGACCCATTATCAACTGCATAGGGTCTCGTACATACCAAATATCTAGATGGTTATGTAGCGAATATAAGAATATGGGAGGGTTTGAGAACCTTTCAATCGACAATTCATTAGAATTGATAGAGAATTTCAAAAACACAGAATTAGAACCAGCTGACAGGTTAGTTTTTTTTTTATGTAGTTTCATTGTTTCCCAGTGTCCCAAGAGAAACCACCATTGAAATTCTGGAAAAATGGTTAACAAATAATAATTTAGAAAAGGAAAAGATAGAAGAATACATAATTTTGACAAAATTGTGCATCAAACAAATGTTTTTCACATATAATGGGAAATACTACAAACACAATTTTGGACTTTCCATGGGGAACCCCCTATCTCCCTTTCTGGCTAATTTATTCATATGTAGTTTTGAACAGAAATCACAAGGACCACCCATTCATTTTCAGATTTTGGCGCAGATATGTTGACGATATAATAGCTATTGTAAACCATAAAAAGCTAGAAAATACCTTAAAACTCCTGAACCTTCAGAGCAAAACTGTAAAATTCACAATGGAAATTGAAACTGACAGACAAATTTCATTTTTGTATGTAAACCTAACTAGAAACGAAAAAAACCAAAATAGAATTTGGAATATATAGAAAGAACACACATAAAGATAACTACATTAAGGCATCAGGATTCAACCATTTCGCTCACAAAGAAGCTGTATTCAATAGTCTAACACACAGATTGACGAATGTACCCCTGAACCGAGAAAAATATGAAGAAGATAAAAGAATACATAATGAAAGTAGCAATAGATAATGGTTATGAAGAAAACATGGTACACAAGAAAATAAATAAGTTTAAAAGGCAAAAACTAATCAATGAAAGCACACTTAAAAATCAAACAGAAGAGAACATAAGATTCAAAAAATTCACTTACCATCCTTTAAAACACCACAAGTGCCAGAAAATGTTCAATAAGTTTACCATTCGTTTGGCCCCAAAGAATGAATACAGCCGTAACAAGATAATTAAAACCAACAAAAATGAAAAAATTGGAGAAAAATACAAATCAGGAATATATCAGATCAAATATAAGGAATGCGACAAAATCTATATAGGCAAAACAAAAAGAAATTTAAAAACCAGATTGAAAGAACGCCTTAGAAATGTAAAAAAGGGTGAAGTGGACAAGTCAGCTGTAGCAGTCCATGCTTGATCTGAAAAGCATTTAATCGATATAGAAGCCAGCCTAATCAAACACACAGAGAAACAAAAGAACTCACAGTTTGGGAAAAAAATCCACATCCAGGAAAAGAAGAAAGATAAACTCATGAATATTGAAACTCCAGCAAATTTTGACCTGATCCAGAGGTTCATCGGTCCACCGATAGAAGTAAGAAGAAAACCGCCAAGAAACGACATAACACTGGTCGACCAGAGGCTACTGATGATGGAGATAAGCTCTGAAACTGTAGTAAAATAGAAGTTAAAGGATATGAGGTGAGGTAATAAAAACATTAATTTAATTCTTAAATTTTGAATGCCAGCATGATGACTGTTTCCAGATTTCTAAGATATGCTTCATATAATAAATAGAAGCTTGAGTTATTGATGTTCCATGTTCAGTTCTTACGGCAATTTAATTTTGTTTATGTAAATTATATATGCACTGATTAGTTACATTTCATGGGATACTCTAAAAGCTTATTTGTGTTAACTGACTTAATTTAAATTGTATTTCTAAGTAAAACTTTGTTCATGTCAGCTACATTATGGTCTGAAGTGTGTATATTCAGTATTTCAATCCAAAATTAGGTCTTTCAGAAAAATTCTCTTAATATTTATTGAATTGAAAACATGGCATTCATGTTAAAGTATTGTATTTGGTCCTAAACTAACATTAACTATAACTGACTGATTAATTGAACTTTTATAAGAAGAAATAATGTAACCAACTCTAGAGCTTATGGAACCTGCAGATTCAATGTCACATTCACTAAAGTCCCTATATCAGCCATCACAATCCAGTCCATCTCACCAATATATATTTCCATCATAAGCAAACATGGTTAAGAGAAATGAGGAAATAATAATAAATATATTTGTATCATGGATTCTATAGCTATTGCAATTTTCCAGTGCCAATCTTCCACAGCCTTTTGTCCCGTACATCTTCAGATATCAGTCCCCTCTTGCTCATTACTTTTTATCCCTTTTCTTCCCCAAGGCTGCCTTTGGTGAATTAATTTAAGCCGTCTGTTTTCTACCAATTCTCATCAAATTCTGAAACCTCGAGAGTCTCGCTTTCAGTCCCTCGTAGTATGGTTTCATCTGCATTCATTTTATTCTTAATTTCTGATTTTCTTATATGGTTCAAATAATTATTTTAACTATTAGCATTCTTTTTCTGTACGATTACTCATTGCCCAAGTTTCACATCTATACTAATACCAAGCTAAGTTCAGTTGTACTTTAAACAAACTTGCATAAGGATTACTCCACCGACTCTGTCTATTGGGGAAACCATGCTACTACATTTAATCACCATATGATTGAATTGTGTATGATGGAAACATTGTTCTTATGCAACATCATATTTACAGGAAATAAGACTGAATACAATATAAGATAGTACCAATAAATAATTAGAACTTCCTCCTTTTCTTATTTATTTATGACAAAAAATGTATATATGGGCCTACTTAATCAGATGTTTAAGCCTTTTCCATGATGTCGATAGGTGTCCTTTATTTGCTATTTTATTATGAGCAGAATATATGCTCTATGTTGACTCACCTGTAGATTCTGTTGTTATTTTCGCCACATCCTCAATGACTAATGTAGGATATTTTCCACTAAACTGTTTGAAAACATTACAAATAATTTTGTTTTTCTCCACTTTTCAAATGGTTCTTTTCCAATGCTATAAGAAATTCTACAGAAGGCAACCATTTTGAAACAATAGAAATCCCAAAATTCTGCATTGCATGTGTATAAGAATATAACAATGCTTATTTAATCTATTGAAATTGTAATTTTATATTTTAACATTCTCCCATATATTCATTAGTTACATAACAAATCTCAAATTATTTATAATTACATGTATTTATAATAAAGTAAAGTAAAATAAAGTGATCCCACATCAGACCCGGAGGCCCTTGGGTAGTAGGAGGTTAAGGCTCCCACTTTTTCTAGACAATCGGCACTTTTATGTCAGCCGGGTTGTCAGCCCTGCATGACGGCCGCCTTTACCCCAGAACAAGCGTCTGGTACTCATTTCCGTTAGAGGCTGAGTCGACCCCAGGGCCATAGTTATGCCAGAGGGTTTGGGTCAGTTTAAAAATCCTGACCCCAACGGGACTTGAACCCTCGACCCTCCAGCTTGTAGACTGTAATTTTTATAATAATTTATTTTTATGTGTATTTTTATGTTAATAGTATTTAATATTAGTTCAAGATTTAATTACTATTATAATTGCATTGTGTATATCTTACTTTACTGGTTGAATGGGAAATAATGTCCTATGGCCTTAATTCTGCCAGATTAAATAAAACTTTATTATTGTTATTATGCTTTAAATTAATGTTATAATGTTAAATACATCTTTATAAACATACTTATCACAATGAAATTCTACGCATACACTCTCTGACACACACACTTGATGTAGAACCTAATGTATTATGCAACTTCAATTTTAAACAATGCAAGAAAGAAAACTGAACTCGAATCTGAACTTTGAATTTCCAAGCAACGGGTACTATATGCCTTTATATAGAATTGTCAATTCACACTGGTGGGGCTGTCCAAACTAAAGGAAGATGATATGAAGACAGTGTTGCTGTTGGAAGAAGGCGTAAGTAGAGCTGCTAGTTTTCAGTCTGACTTTAATGTTAATATTCCAGGCCTAGTCAGTTTATTTTCTCACAGAATTAATTCAGTGCATTAACAAAGATAAGTTTAATATGGAATATACTGTAATTATATTGTAACTTACATTCTCAAAAATGGGGACTGGGGCCGGGCCCAGTTGCCCTTAGAAAAGGAACTGCCCCTGTTCACACCCATAGCTCAAAGTTAACTTGACTAAAATTTTCCCCATTAATTTTTTTGTATATTTCCGAACATTTTGATCACATCATATTGAATTTGCAAATGTTAAAATTATTTTATTCAGTTAATCCAATTTTTTTATTTCCTCATTCCAATATCTTCTATAATAAATTAATATTAAGAGGCTAAAGCCATTTCTATTATTGAAATAAGTTGATTAATGTACACAACTAAACAAGTAGTAGTAGTAATTGTATTCAGATGTTCTGAAGCTCTTGATTTGTCTTCATTCACTTGCGGACTTCCCAATAATATTCAGCAATTTGGAATGGGTTCCAACTATTTTCTGAAGATCAGCACAGAACATCAATAGATGCTTGTTCATTATCGTATTTGTGTTATTGCATACTATGCAGCGTGGAGAGTCTAGTAGCTTAATTTTATGTAGATGTGCTGCCAAGTATTCATGACCAGTTTCAAGACGAAATGATGCAATTGCAATTGATTGGGGGCTGTTTGGTATTGTATTTGGTTCTAGTAATGTCTTCCATATCTTGGTTTCACATTGGATTTTGTTTTGTTCAGCTATATGGGATTTTATTTTCATTTTGGGGTAGAATTGTACTGATTTGTAAGGTAGGTAATTGATCTTACTTTGTTGGATGAGTGTATCTTTTTTTTGCAAGCATATCAGCTTACCTTCCACGCCACATTGTGCTGGAATCCATTGTAGAACAACATTTTTGTTTAGATTTTATAACATCCTATTGCAATTTTTGGCTTCTATTATTCTATGGTCTGGTTGTGCTTTAGTGCTATTATGGCTGAGCTAGAGTCAAAAGGTATTACTGTATTTTGGAAGGAATTGATATGAAGAAACAATTGTTGTAGGGCTGTAAGTATTGCTTGTAATTCACCATCATAATGTGTTGTATATTTCCCAAGAGAGATGTAAAATGAGAAGAGTTTACACATTATTCCTGCTCCTCTGCTGCTTCTCTATTCATTAGTGACCCATCTGTATATACATGAAGCCACGATTGTGAACAATGGTAAAGAGAAAAAATTATGCCTGAACTGGGAATCAAACAAATTGTGCTTGGATGGGATGAAAGCCTGAATTTGCTCAGTGGTCTAGAGTGACAGCACATAAAGCTGAAGTTTTGGTATTTGATTCTCGATTCAGGCATACATTTTTCTCTTTACCATTGTCCTATATTATTTATAATTGTTCCTAATTATTTTGACTGATTACCTTGTTGGATTTCTGTTCTTTCATTAATACCAAAGTTCTCATATACTATTGTATTAATGGTCAATTATTCTGTTATCTCATAATTTACTATGAAGCCCAAAAATTTGTAATAATCTTCTAAACATAAATTCTAAATCAAAGTGATATTTAATGTTATCTACTTGCTCATCAGCATATTGTAAACTAAATAATAAGTGTTACTGCTCAAAAGTAATGTATAAATTCTCAATAAAATACTTCTGAATAGAAGACGTCAGTTGGTGTGTTGGTAGTGACAGCTATTGGCCTTCGGATGAACAAAAATTGTACAAGAGGAAAGAAATGTTGATGTTCTCATAGGGCTCAAATGGTATAATTGGTATCATTCTGTTGCGTAGAATCAGAGATCCAGGGTTCAAGATTTGGTTCGAGCATTAATTTTTCTTTCTTAAATAAATAAGAATTAGTTTAAGATTAAATTAAATGCTTCATACCTCTCCTCATATCCAGTCTTCTAAGTAGATCTCTGACCAACAGAGGGAAGAAGAAGTAGATCTTCCGATCGACATAACATCAGTCAACGTGAGGGTACTGAAGATGAATTCGCCAAGGAATTGAAACCGCGGTCTACTTAGAAGACTAGATATGAGAAGAGATATGAAGCACTTAATTTAATCTTTAATTAAGCCTCATACTGATTCCTTCCTATAAAAGTTCAACAACAGAATATGTTTGCTTTTTTTATTCCGGTTCCTTGACAGCTTTGTTTTCATTGTTCCAGCACATGTTCTGTAATAGTTTGAACAGTACTGGTGTATCCTTGTTTCTGTTGATTGTGGAAAATATTTTCCAATCTGCACTTATGATTTTTATCATTGTACATTTCTCTTATAATAACATATTGTTTATATTGCTCTTCTTCAAGACTTAACAAAGTTTACATCTTGGTGTTTTTCCATTTTTTTTTTCCTGATCATTTAGTGTTAAATGTTTTTCTACATTTAACTGTATTGGATTTCATATTAACTATTTTAGAATAAACAAGTTTGTCAGTACAGGACCTTCTTACCTTGAACCCACTTTATTTTCAATTTATTTAATATCTTTTTTCTATTTTTTATTAACTAACTCACTGGCACTTATTGAACCCATAGGTTCATGGCCGCACGGACATAAGCTCTCCATACACCCCTATCCTGAGGTAATGTTTTCTAACATCCCCTGTATAATCTACTTCCCTCAAATCATAGTTAACATTATTCTCCCCCCTCATTCTTGGTCTACCAACTGGGCATTTTCCTTCTCGTTTTCCTACAAGAAGCTTCCATGCACATCTTTCATTCCCCATTCATGCCACATGTCATGCCCATCACAGTTTACGAGACTTAACAGTTCTTATTATATCTGGCTTCCTGTAAAGACCATATAGTTCACTGTTATGTAGTCTTCTCCATTCATCTGTTAGTTCATCTCTCTTTGGCCCAAACATTTTCCTAAGAACTTTATTCTTAAATACTTGTAATCTCCTTTGCTACCTTAAAGTAAAAGTCCCTGTTTCGCATCCATATATATAACTGGTAAAATAATAGTTTTTATACTTTTAGTTTAACGTTTTTTCAAAGGAGTTGGGACATCAAGAGTCTCTGTAATGCATAATAGCACGAATTTTCAGAATTGAGCCTATGTTTAATTTCTTTGTGCATCTCATTCCTATTTGTGATTATTGTTCCTGGGTATTTGAATTCAGCCACTTCCTCAAAATTTCCCTCATTCGTCATTAGCTGTCCATTTACATTATGTAATGTATTTCTATGTGTGACCATATATTTAGTTTTATTGATATTTACTTCCAGTCCCAATTTCTTAGTGTTACTCAATAGTGTGTGCATGTTGGCATTTAGTATCTCCTCACTATCACCCAATAGTACTACATCATCAGCATAAACTAATAGCTTATTAATACCATTGAGTTGTTGGCCTTCTTCACCCTCTAGAGATTTTGATGACATGTTCTAGTACAACCAGGAAGTGAAGAAGAATTAAACAGTAGAGGAGATAGTGCATCTCCTTGCTTGAACCCATTATGGATTTCAAAAATATCCAAAAACTGTCTACACGCACCTTACTCTTTGTGCCATTTAGACACATTCGTATAAGTCTAACTAACTTTTTAGGAATAAGGAGTAAGTTGTTAGAATTTTGCACGAGGTTGAAGGTACAGAAATGCCCCTGTAGTTGCTGCAATCAGTTTTATCTCCTTTCTTATAAATTGGTATGATAATCGATTCTTTCCATTCTTCTGGAAGAGCTTGTTTTTCCCAAATCATACTAAAAGCAACCGGTGAATCTTGTCCATCAATTCTTCTCCTCCTGATTTTATCAGTTCTGCTGGGAATTCATCTGAACCTGATGCTTTATACATCTTCAATTTTTGTATCGCCATTTCAATCTCTAATGCACTTGGTTCTGCGACTAGCATTTCCACTGTCTGTAAATTATCCTCTTCAGTACCTTGTTCTGTATGTACATTTAATAGCTGATTAAAGTAACTTTTCCATCTATTTAATATACTCCTTGAACCTGCATTCTATTCCCCATTTTCATTCCTAATTATGTTTGTTCTAGCCTGGAACCCTTTCTTCTCTATCCTAATTCCCTGATATAATTCTCTAATGTACCTATTTTTGGCATTCATTTCAAGATCATTAATTTTCTCTCTCAAATATTCCCTCTTTTTACTCTTTAGTAATCTGGTGGTTTCCCGTCTAATACTATCCAATTGTTCTAAATTTACCTCATTTGGCTTGTGTAACCATTTCATTTTTCTAGCTTTCTTTTCTTTACAATGTTGGTACATTCCTCATCAAACCATTTCTTGTTTTGCCTCTTTTTAAATAACCAATGCTTTTTGTTGCTGACAATTTAACAGTATCTTTTATAGCCTCCCATACTTTATTTATATCAGTTTCTTCTTCGTTTGCCTCAATGCCATCTGAAGATTCCAGTATACTTCAAATCTATTAGCAATTTTGATTTGTTATTCTTGCAGCATTTCATAATTTTTCAAGTTTTTTAAATCAAATTTTTCAGAATCATCTTTAGCGTTTGTTCCTCTCATAAGCGATAGCCATTATCTGGTTTTCACCCTGACCTGATGATGATCCGCATTGCAGTCTGTCCCTCTAACTGATCTAACATCGATGATGCTACTGTGCCAGCATTTGTCCACTATTACATGATCTATCTGGTTCCGAGTTTCACCATCTGGAGACGTCCAGGTGTATTTATGAATATCCTTATGCTGAAATGTTGTGCTCTTAACAATGAGATTCTTTGATGTGGCAAAGGTGACTAATCTAACCCCATTGTCGTTACTATCTTCATGAAGACTGAATTTGCCTATTGTTGGTTTGAATATATCTTCCTGCCCCACTTTTGCATTAAAATCTGCTAAGACAATTTTCATATGATATCATGAAAGGGTATCAAATACGCATTCTAATTCTTCATAGAACTTATCCTTGATATTGTCATCTTTATCTTCTGTGGGAGCATGTACATTTACGATTACAAAATCATGTCGTTTACCCTTTAGAATTATGTATGATATCCTATCACTGACAAACTTAGTATCTCGGATAGCAGGCAGGATCCTCCCTCAGACTAAAAAACCCGTTCCAAATTCAGGTCTTTTTGCACCCCCCGTAGTATAATGCAAAGCTTCATGATTTCTGACCACCTTCTCCTGGCCATCTAACTTCCTGTAAAGCGACTATATCCAATGGTGATTTATCTAATTCCCACGTTAATGCCTTTAATGCCGTGCTACTGTATAAAGTCCTAACATTCCATGTTCCTGTGTTTGAGCCTTTGGCATGGGTTCCCTGAAGTAGTCCCCCCCCTAAGAACCGAATGGGGGACTATTTGACCTCTGGAAAATTTTCCCCAGTGGAACCCATGTCTGCATTTCTTGACGGTTGTATTTTTATGGTGAAAGATCATCACTCTTTCGACCAAGGTACTTTTTTCATCTGGCTTATCACCTTTGATCAGTCCGGCTTGGGTAACCCTATCGACAGCAATGCTACTGCTGGCATAGCTCTCATAATGATTTAAGCACGCAAGCCACTCCACCATGACAGGATAAAGATACCATGGAGGATTTTTTTTTTACTTTTGAAAATAATCTGCATATACTGTTTATGTTCTATTTTACTCTTTTCTGTTGCCCTTTTTATATTTTTATTACAGTAAAACCTGTATTAGCCGGAACCTTATGAGAAGGAATCCTGTAGAGACGGAAAAAAATCTCCAGAATGGTATGATTTTATATGTAAAATTGTCCTTTATAAGCTGGAAACCTTCATAACGTGGAAACGGAATGGTTTTTAAAGTACCAATAGTTAATTTTTATCTCAGTAAGACGGAAAATTATTCTTAAGCAAATTCTAATTACAATATTAATGACCACACGTGAAAATTCCGTATATGACGCTTTCTGCATTATATAGTTTTACCTTCTTGTGTTGACATTGTATTGCGGGGATACTCTTGCTTATGTGTGACAGCGGGGAATTCCTCGGTTTTCCTTGCCTGCTTACGTTACCTGCGAGGGAAACTCTTCAGTCTTCCTGTAGTTGTGTTCCTTTTCGCTTTTGTAATAAAATTGTTTTGTATTGCCGTACAAACTGAGATGTGTTACATTACACTATTTTGTCTGTATTTCAATCAATATGTTATGCCATTAAAGCATGCATGTAAAACCCTTACACTGCATGAGAAAATTCAAGCTTGTAATTTGGGAACCCTTTATAAGAAGGAAAACTGGAAAGGCAGAAATATATTTAAGGAACCGTCATGTTCCTTCATAGACAGGTTTTATTGTACAAGATTAATTTTCTATTCTTGGGTAATTTTTTGTTCTTTTAGTCATGAATTAAACAATTTCAGTAATGTCATTAAAACATTTTATTAATTCATATGAGATATTACCTACACTAGCTGCTTTTTTCTATTTTTAAGAGAAGCTATTTCAATAATCATATCTACTTCATCTATTTCAGTTGATCCTTCATGCCATGATTAATTTCTTTATTAATCATCAATTAATACTCAATTAAAAATTTCCTGACATGCAAGTATTTAATGTGACTATTTAACTCATGCCACAAATGCTAGTCATTGACCAATCACGTTTCAATGAATGTTGATTTACAACCAATGACAATCGTGTTTCACATCGCTCTTTATCGATTTCTCTTTATCAGCTCCTGCTTTTGTGATAGAGAAAGCTCCTCCTTTTTAATGTTCTGAACAGATCAAGGCATTATTTTTCTTCAACAAATGCATTGAATATAGCAAATAATGAAAAGATTCCTTGATTTTACTGAGTTGTTTACTAAAAAAATAAGTGAATAACCCATAATGTTGATTATGATATATAGTTTGATGTGTTTCATTATTTCTCCACTTGGGTGCACTCTTACAATATTGTGATCTTATTTGGCAATAAATAATATGATCAAGCAGCAGTGAACCTCACATATCTGATTTGTTTTCAAACATCGCCGTTTACATTAAATATATACTTACTTACTTACTTACTTACTTACTCACTGGCACTATCGAACCCGTAGGTTCATGGCCACATGGACATAAGCTCTCCATACATCCCTATCCTGAGCTAATGCTTTCCAATCATTCCCTGTATAATCTACTTCCCTCAAATCATAGTTAATGTTGTTCTCCCACCTCATTTTTGGTCTACCAACTGGGCGTTTTCCTTCTGACTTTCCTACAAGAAGTTTCCATGCACGTCTTTCATTCCCCATACGTGCAACATGTCCTGCCCATCGCAGTCTACGGGACTTAACTGTTCTTATTATATCTGGCTTCCTATAAAGACCATGTAGTTCATTGTTAGGTAGTCTTCTCCATTCACCTGTCTGTTCATCTCTCTTTGGTCCAAAAATTTTCCTAAGAACTTTATTCTCAAATACTCGTAATCTCCTTTCCTCCCTTAAAGTAAGAGTCCATGTTTCGCACTCATATAATATAACTGGTAGAACAATAGTTTTTATATATTTTCAGCTTAACGTTTTTTGAAAGGAGTTGGGACATCAAAAGTCTCTGCAATGCATAATAGCATGCATTTCCAGAATTGAGCCTATGTTTAATTTCTTTGTGCATCTCATTCCTATTTGTGATTATTGTTCCTAGGTATTTGAATTCAGCCACTTCCTCAAAATTTCCCTCATTTGTCATTAGCTGTCCATTTCCATTATATAATGTATTTCTACGTACATTAAATATATAAATATTTTAAAATAACTATAGTTAAACAATGATTTGTGAGTAAACAGCTTAATTTTATTCGTTAAATAGTTCTAACAAATGCCACTCTTGATTTCCAAATTCTCTAGATAAATTCACTCCTCACTTTGTGAGTCGTGAATTTATCGATAATTTGGAAATCACTCGTGGCATTACTTGTGAAAAAGGTTTTAATGGAATAAAAGTATTTAATAACAGAATTTGCAATATGGTAACATTCCTGCAGGAGGTCAAAGAGAACCAATATCAATAGTTGGGGATAATATTCTATGAAAGAATACTCCTTAAATATTCAGTTGTGGATTTAAAGATATATTTTAAATTTTTGGTAACTCTATCTTGCAATTGATTAAGATGCTTGCCCTTTACCTCAGTCTCAAGTTTGAATCTTAGTTATTCTTTGTGGGGTTTATGATGGATGAATCAGAGCCAGGGAGTTTCTCTCAGAAATTCTCTCATTTTCTCCTGTCAGAAACTTCATTCCGCCATTTCTCCATATTCATTTCTTCCATTTTGTTCCATTACATCATTTCTGTCCCTGTGATGGTGTGACAGGCCTTGTTAGCCAGCATCCTTGTATATCATAGACTCTCAATAACGAGAACTTCATCTCATCTCATCCCTTGCCATGGGATTATACCAGATATGAATATATAAGGTGTAGTATAATATATAAATTTCTTGATTAATCCATAGAGATCCATTAAAGTGGTTTTATTTTTAGGCAAAATTCATTTTAAAATTTCAAGATTTCGATGTTATTGGGAATATAGCGGTGTTATTCTAAAAAAAATGTAAATTTGAGTCTTTTAATCCCAATTTAGTATATTAAAAGAATGACATATCCAGTAGTTGAAGGTCACTTTTAGCTTGTACAATTGATATCAATTTTAATACACTAAAATGCATTAAATGTTAATCCTAGTCACTAATTTGTAAGCAAAATTTACCATTTAAGAAAAAGCTACCATGGTGAGTATATCTGTGTTGCAACCATTTCCCTTTGCAAGAGTGTATGGAGGAAAGCAGATATGGCAGTAAAAAAGAAGGAATCTGAAAACGGTGTTTAAAAATGCATTATGAAAATTTCGCAAATAAAACAAAAAGATCTACGGAATTTGTTGAAAATTTTAAATTTCGGTGTTATTTTGCATTATCGTAGGATCTTGCGATTCATAAATGCTTTTTTTGAGGTTATGGCAAGTGGAGTTAAGAAATGGTACAAGAAAATGACAAAATTAGAGCATTTCGCATTGTCGCGACTTGCGATTTTAATCCATGATCACACTAAATATCCTTATCTTTTTTTTTTTGCAGTGGAACCCATCGACCGCTCTGGCCTCGATATGGTGAATACAAATATGTTCCTCGACAACGATGGCTTCATAATCTAGAGGTTAGTGTATACCAGTAGTCTTAGATCTGAGCTGTATGGTTGCTGCATCCTCTGTTTGAAAATCTATCGTCCTGACGAAGGCATGCTATGTAACATTCTGCTATCATCGAATAGTGATGTCATGTAGGACATATTTTAAAATGATTGAAACAAGCTTAGACATTTTCTGCTATGTACAATAAGACTTGCCTTTCTATACAGAAGTAATGTGGTTCTGTCAGGGATGATTTTCTAGCAAGATTTTTTCTGTCTTACAAAATAAATCCGGGCTTTAATCACATAGTACCTAAGCTTATTTTTGAGGTATGAGTAAAAGATTTAGCTTTTCAGATAGATATAGCCACTCATTTAAATATTCTTAACCAAAGACTGAAATTATTGTTATTGGAAGTACAAGAATTGGAATTTATATCATTTTGGGAATCTTAAAAATTTATCTTGTTTAACAGAGTATTAAAATCTAAGATATGGTGAAATTTTGAAAAAAAATCTTAAAATATCATTTTAAATGAACTTTATGATATAAATAATAAGATTACTTAAAACTCTTTTTCTGAGTTGAACTCATATATTTGTAATGCTATACTTAATTATTTGTGGAAAGCAACGGTAAGCTACCACACCTATAATTCCCTGGTAAAGCTGCAAAGCATAGCATGAAAATGCTATGATTGCAGTGAAAGACGTGCGTTCGGACAGAATTACTATGGTTGGATGGATACTTAATTTTAAAAAATCTATGCATATCTTGGCATTTTATAGAAGTCTTCTGGGGATGTTATCATTTTTCCTGTTAAGATCATAGCAATGATTGGTTTCACGTATGTTTGTGAAAGATTCCTTAGTTTCAGGTGAAATGTTGAGAGTGAATTAAAGAACAAAATCATGTCATCTTACTTCATGGCACAAATTGAGACACTAGCTGTGAAAGGCTATTTGACCTGTATTTATTGTTATTAATTCTTGTGGCACATTCTTGTATCATTTAATTTGCCCGAAAATAATCACAATCTATTGCTCTAATATTCTTAGGGCTCAAAAATGACATTTTTATGCTGAGCTTATGGAGAACAAAGGCTCTGATAAATCTCCTGCATGTGACTCTGGTCATAAATTTCTTCCCATGTTTCCTTTGCTTTTAGATTCTGTAAGACTTATATACTTTCTTGTTTTAGTTCTGCTTATTCCTCAACTATCTTGTGGATTCCATTCAAGTGCTCTCTTGGCTATATCTCATTTGAAGTATGATGAAATGCATGACCTAACCACCCCATTTCCTCCACCAGATTTCCAGTTCGAATGGTCTTTGTTTAGATTTAATCACAATGAGGAAGAAATAAAAGTGGAAAATATTGATGTAATAGACATAGATGAATAAGAAATGGCTCTGAAAACCACTAAGAATAGGAAAGCAACAGGATTAGATAATATAAATATGGAGTTAGTCAAATATAGTGGAATATTGTGTAAACTACGAATACTTCATCTAATTAATATATGTTGGCAGACCTATGGGATTCCAACCACTTGGAAAACAGCAATTGTGAAGAATATATTTGAAAGAGGAGACCGGAGAAATTGCGAGAATTACAGAGGGATTAGCTTAATGAATACTGGCTACAAGATATATACGAAAATAATAAATAATAGATTGAGAAACATAACAGAAGTAATAATAAATGAAAATCAAAGTGGATTCAGAAAGGGAAGGTCATGTATAGACAATGTCTTTACATTGAAACAACTCATAGAAAAGAGAAGAGAACATAACTTAGAAACTCACATAGGATTTATAGATTTGGATAAGGCCTTCGATCGAGTAAACAGACAGAAATTGTGGGAAATATTACGAATGAAAGGATACCCGCTGTGCCTTGTTGAAAGAATAAAGAAATTATATGAAGACACAAATATAATTATAGATACCGGATTCAAAAGAACAGATACAATCAAAACAAATACTGGATTACGACAAGGATGTAGTTTATCACCCACTTTGTTTAATATATATATAGACGATATTTTAAATAAATGGCAAGTTTTAGTGAATCCAGGAATAAGAATGGATAATAAAGTGTGCATAAATAATCTTCTATTTGCTGACGATGTAATCATAATACAGAAAAATGAAGACGACTTACAGAAATCAATGCATGCATTAAATGAAATATGTAAATTATATGATCTAAATATTTCTGTAAGGAAAACAAAGACCATGGCTTTCAGAGGAAGAGATCCAGTGAGATCCAAAATTATTTTAGATAAAGTATAGAACAGTGTCTAGTTTCAAATATTTGGGCTGTGATGTTGGCTACAATGTGGAAAGAGATTTTGACTCCAAAATAAATAAATTTCAGACGGTGTGTGGAACAATACAGGGAACATTCAAAAATAAAATTAGAAAAGAAACCAAGATAAAAAGTATAATGTTATGGCGGTTCCCACAATATTGTATGGATGTGAAACTTGGGCTCCAGTGCAAAAACAGAAGGATAGAATACAGACGGCGGAGATGAGGTTCCTAAGACAAGTAAAAGGATGTACAAGACTTGATAGAATAAGAAATGAGGATATAAGAGAAGAATTGAAAGTACAGCCTTTATTGGATAAGGTCACGAATTACAGACAGAAATGGATTGATCACATGGATGGAATGAGTAAGGAGAGATATCCATTGTTAGCAAGAAATTATCAAGCACGAGGAAGATGTGATGTTGGAAGACCTAGAAGACGTTGGGCTATGCATTATGAAGTCAGAACGGGCAATTGCCTAATCCCTGGAGTGATGATGATGATGATGATTTTTTCAGTTATGTAGATAGGAAATAACACTATGAGGTTTTTTAAATTTATTTCACTCACCTCAGACTTCATAACTCCTAGCATACCCAGGGTTTCGTCACATCCTTTGTGACATTCTCAAGTTATTGTGAACGTGACACAGCATTGAGAATGTCACAAAGGATGTGACAAAACCCTGGGTATGCTAGGAGTTATGAAGTATGAGGTGAGTGAAATAAAAAATAAACAGATTTTTTCATTTGTAATCTGGACTGGCTAGAATATTCTTAGTTTTATATGTGTAAATAATAATTAAAATTACACTATGATGTAATAATTAAAAAATTAAATCAGAAATGAATACTTCATGTTATAAAATTACAACTTTTTTTTTACTTGGACAAGTTTTGGAGACCATTGTCCTGGCTCAGAACTAATTGAGAATGGGGGCAATAGTTTCTAAAACATGCCCAGATGAAAAAAAAAATCAACTTATGAAATGGGGAAGCCTATGTATTTCCAGTTTCATTTTACTTATTCATTGTAACTAACTAACTAACTCATTGGCACTATCAAACCTCTAGGTTCATTGCACATAGACATAAGCTCTCCATACAGTAAAACCTGTTCTAAAGACCACTTCTATTAAATGACTATTCCCCATAACAACCAAATTTTCTAGGAACAAACATAAAAGTCATAAGATCAGTGCCTCTATAATAAAGACCACCCCTTACCCCTACCACCGATCAACCTTCAATGACTTATTCTATTATTTTTAACTCCTATTTAGCAACCAAATTGTCACGATCACAAGTATGTAAAATATTATATTCCCACAGTTACTTAAAATTACGTACAGTAGGAAATTCAGCAGCTGTGCAGAAATGAAAACTGCGAATTCTTAGATTTTGAGAACAATGACACGAGTACGAAAACTGTATTTTTGACTGCTGCACTACACAACGAGCAGGTAGCAACATGTTAATTAAAAGGATTATTGGTAACCTACAAATCTCAATTTACTATTAAAGAAGAATGTCCTTTGTTTTCTCCAGTACTGCACTGTGTTTAGTTTATTAAAAGGTTTAAGAGTGAAAATGTGCAGCAGGAAGAGAATTGTTTTGAACCTGGAGGATCGTGTTCAAATTTTTCTTGAATGCAAATGTAGAATATTGGAAAGAAAATTAACCAAAATATTTAAATGCTCTTAACTCAGATTAACACTTTCCTGAAATCAAAGGATGAAATTATTATAGCTTGGAGAATGAAATTAAGAAAAAGATATGTTAAATTTAAGAGCAAATGATTATTAAGGACTATTTTGCTAGAAATTAAGATTTTTTTATTCAATACCCCGGTTGTCATTTGTCATTTTGACATTTCTGGTGTTCCCTCCTGGCATTAGCTTAATTGTAACCCACTTCTGAAGTTTGGACACCTGGAAGGCGGAGTTACATTACTCTGATATGATGGTGATAAATGATAATGAAGCGCCAAGAGAGTTCTAAATCTAACCTAAATTCCAGACCAGAAAGAAGAAAAAAGGGAGACCAAAGTTAACATGGAAGGAAAGCATGAGGATAGCAATGCAAGCGTTGAAGATGCCCTAGGTCATAGGTAGAATGAGGAATTATATGAAGAAAATTATACCAAAATATGAAATTATAATAACAAAGTATGAAAATATGAACATTATGACACAAAAATATTATGAAGCTACTATTTTCTAATCGTTTTACTTATATTTATGTACTCAGGCCCTATATAATTTATAGGTGTACAGCATATAAATGAGACAAGTAGACCTTATTTGTGGCTCAAGAAATCAAAATGTTTGCCATATTTCCATTTTAATTAGATTTTTCATTAATTCTGATCCAATATAATCATATCCATGATTTGAAGGAATTTTAATGGGTAAAATGCTATAGCGTAGTTGTTTGAGGGAAGAGCGTGTGTTCGAGTCTAGTCAGGATTTTTAGCTGGACCAAAATTTCTGACATCATTATGGCCCTGGTGTTCACGCAACTCCTTTTGGAAATGAGTACCAAATGCATATACGGGTGCAAAGGTGACTTCTTCTTCTTCTTCACGGTTTAGGCTTATTTACTAGCCTGTTCCGGCTCCAAATTGCTGCTCTTTCCATCTTTTCTTTGGTCTTCCCAACCTTCTTCTTCCTCGTGGTGAATAGCTGTATGCTGCTTTTGGTATTCTATTCTCAGTCATCCTTGCCAAGTGTTCTTTCCAGTTTGTTCTGTATTTCTCTATTGTTGTGTTTAATTCCTCTACTTTTAGTTGTTGTCTTATTTCTGTGTTATGTTTTTTGTCTGTTCTTTGATATCCTGCTATTGGTCTGAGGAATCTCATTTCAGCAGCTTGTATTCTGGCTGATTGTTGTGTTGTCACTGTCCATGTTTTGGATCCATAAGTAATAATAGGCACTGCCATTGTCTTGTATAATTTCATTATAGAGTCTTTCCTGGCTTTATTTTTCAAAGTTCTTTTTAGTGTTCCTGTTATATAATTAAACTTATTTAGTTTGTTATTTATATCTGTTTCCGCTGTGTATGATATTTCGCAACCTAGGAAGTTATATCTTACCACTTGTTCTATTGGTTTATTTTCTAATATTATCTTTGTCCGAACTGGATGAGCGCCCTTGAAGGCCATTGTTTTTTATTTTTGTGATGATATTTCCATGTTGTATTTTTTTGATATTTCATTTAGTTTATATAGCATTCTTTGTAGTTCGTCCTCTGTTTTTGCTATTAAAATCTGGTCATCTGCAAAGGCTACTGTTTTTATTACTATATTTCCTAAGTTAATTCCCCCAGTCGTCATTTGCTTCCATGATCTTATCATGTCGTCGAAATAAATGTTAAAAAGAGTGGTTGATAGTGGACAACCTTGTCTAACTCCTCCTGTTATATGTATTGGTTCCCTTTGATTTATTTTTATTTTTGTTTTCTCATACATTTTCTTAATTACTGCTATCAAGTGTAGTGGAATTCCTTTTTCACTTAATATGTTCCATAATTTTGGTCTAGACACTTTATCAAAGACCTTCTTATAATCTATAAAGAGGATGTGCGTCTCTAAGTTGAATTCTCTTCGCTTCTCTATTATTTGTTTTAAAGTGAATACGTTGTCTGTGCAGCTTCTTCCTTTCCTAAAACCTGTCTGCTCTTCTGATATTATTGCGTCTACTATAGTTGTTAATCTTTGGTTGATCATTTTTGCATATATTTTGTATGCTGCACATAGTAAGCTTATGCCTCTATAGTTTTCTGGCTTTGTTTTATCGCCTTTTTTAAATATTGAGATTATTTTTCCAATTTTCCATTCTTCTGGTATTGTATTTTGTTTCCAGCACTTGTTATAGAATTTTAATAATCTTTCTTGAAAATTCTTTGGGGCATTTTTTTATCAATTCTATGTTTATATTGTCTATCCCGCATGCTTTATTATTTTTACATTTCTTTAATATTTCTATCATTTCTTGCATCTCTAATTCATCTACTTCTGCATATTGTTCGTTTGTTTCTATGAGTGTTATTTCTTCTTTATTTTGTTTGTCCGTCCACAGTTCTTTATAATAATTTTCTAATTCTATATCTTGTATAGTTAGCAGATTTGTTTTGTCTTTTACTTCAGAATTAAGGCTTCTTATAAATTTATATACTTTGTCTTGTCCTCCGTGTAAATTGTGTTCCATTTCTGCTATGTATCTATCCCAATGTTCTCTATTTAATTTTCTGGTATATTTTTTTTACTAATGCTCTTGTTCTATTATATTCTATTCTGTTTTGGTCATTCTTGTTGTTTAGGTATTTTAAGTAGGCCTCCTTTTTATCTCTTACCAATTTCTGGATTTCGGGATCCCATTTTTTTAGTCCTTTGTTTCTTCCTCCTACTTTCTTTGTTCCTAATACTTCTTTTGCTGTTTTATGTACGAGTCCTTTTATACTATTCCATTCTTCTTCAATTTCCTTTTTTGGCTCTTCTGCATTTGTATAAACTTCTAGCCTTCTTATGTATAAATCTTGTATCGATTCTTCTTCTAACAAATTTATTTTATAAATTTCTTGTTTGTTTTCTTCCTTCTTCTTCAATTCTTTATTCCAATTTCTATACCATTTTTTGTATATCTATTATACTAATCAATAGGTAATGGTCACTATGGATATCGCTTCTTCTGAGGACTCTTGTGTCTCTGACTAGATTTTTCATTTTTGAGCATGATTCTCTCTCACTTCTCGTATATTTATGTATTTCCTTATGTCTGAAGTAATTGTTCGTTATTCTCAATTGGTTAAAGCATGCAAAACTTAATGTTTTCCCATTATAATTTAGCGTTTATTCTCCGTTGTTTCCCGTTACATTTGTAATTGGTGTTTTTCCTATAGGTGCATTTGCATCTCCTGCTATGATTAAGTAATCGTTTTTGTTTGTTTGATCTATTATCTTTTGTAGTTGTTGGTAAAATTCTGCTGTTTCTTGTTTTCTGCCTTCCTCTGACGCGTAGATTCCTATTACAGTAAGATTTCCTTTTGATTTTGCATCTTATTTCCATTATTCTCTGATGTATCCATTCGTATGCAGTTATTGTTTTCCTTTATCTTGTGCTTACTAATATTGCTCCTCCTGCTGCTTCAGCTTCTTCTGTTATTTCAACTCCACTATAAAACATTATGTAATTACTTAGATCTTGACTTCCTCTTTGTTTCTTTTTTGTTTCTGTTATCACTGCTATATCTGTACCTCTTTCTTTTAATTCTCTTTCCAGTTCGGTTTCTTTATGATGTATTCCTCTAACATTCCATGTTGCTACTTTAATTTGGTCTTGAATTCCAAAACGTTTCTCCTTATGCTTTGCATTTGTCGTCATCGGTTGGACAGTCCGGCTATATCTTTGGAGCTTGTAAGTATTTTGAAGTGTCCCTTGAGTACGCTACTAACGTTCTGCAGGGTTAGTCCTTTGGAGGGGCTGCCTCCTTAAAGCCTTTGGACTTGCTTCCTTGTGTTTTATCCCCACAAGGAGGGTTGCCTCTTCTGCCTTCTGCCGTTCAGGACTTCACTCTTGTTTCCCCGAGCTGGGTCTCTTATTTCATCCCCAGAGATTGGGTTGCCACTTCCACCATTTCCGCCATGTCTGCCATTGTGGTCTTCTGTGTTTGCAGCTTCCAGTGTGGTCGTTGCTCCCATGTTGCAGATTATTCTTAGTTCCCTCTCCTCTTATCTAACCGCAAGCCAAGGCTTCCCGGTTATGATCGTCTGGGTCATTGGTACTAAGCCTCCCTACCACGTCAAGGTGATAATCCACAGGGAGGGGTTCAGAATATCAGAAGACCAAATCCAGTATGTCATATTTGGAGACAAGATATTAAAAGCTATTAATCCACAATTAATTCTAGGGAGTGTTTCAAAACTCTCTCTGCATTTACAGTTAGATTTAATCTTAAACTATTAACATGGTGATATGTTGATGTTTTTATTATTAATTTCATACACCTCAATGATGGATAAATCATATTTGAAGAGAAAAATTATACGCTCAGACCGGTAGACCAAGAGCTACCTGAGCAAGTACCGATCTAAATTTTTCTCTATATACGTTGTAATTCCTGCCCACCAAATGCTATGAAGCCTTTGCTTCTATCTTTGCAAATGGCGGCTCCTTTATTAAGAAGACATATTTGGGAATTATACATTACATTATAAATGCCAGTATGGCTTTTTTCAATGTTTTTATTATTAATTTCATACATCTCAATGATGGATAAATCATATTTGAAGAGAAAAATTAGACAAAAATTTGCGTTTAGATCAGTACTTGCTCAGGTAGCTCAGATGGTAGAGCACTTGGTATAGAGAACCGAGGGTCCTGGGTTCAAGTCCTGGTCTGAGCGTATAATTTTTCTCTTCAAATATGGTGAAATGTATTTAGAATTATTTTAACATTAGTTTTTTCATCAAATGGGCCTAGCACAACGAGTAGTCTTGATCTACTTGGGCTTTGAATAATCCAATTATGAATTGAAACTTTATCTATATTTTATGATAGCAAACTATAACACCTGTCTGTCAGAATTGATTTGTATGATGAAAAGGTATGCTCCACATCACACGATGTTATGAGATTATATTGTATTGCTCTATTTTTTTAGTTTGATGTAAGTGAAAATAATGTTGGCATTACCTACAAGAACTCTTCTAATTTCTGAAAGTGTGGAATAAGATATTTTTTCCAGCTCTGCTTCAAGTTTAGCAGGAGCAGTCCTACACATAAATGCTATAATCTACTCACAAAGTAAGGACTGCTGGTATCTGACTAGAGTAGGATAGGTGGTTATTGTTCTACTTATTTGTCTAGGTGCATGTTCTTGTTCTGGGGATTGATTTTTGGACAAACATCTCCATTGTTTCTATATATCAAATCCATCTATATAGTTCAAGATTGGGTACAGAGGAATTTTTATTTGTTTAGGATGTTACATTGTCAACAAATTTCACAACTACAGTTTTCAAAAACATTTTTAATCAATTCATCTAAGTTTTTTTTAAAAACAGCACCAGAATTTGAAAGTTGAAAAATATGGAGTATGAAATTTTCACTAAAATTTGAACATTTTGCCAAAATATTATGAAATATGAAAATTTTTTATCCTTCCGGGAAATTCTCAATTTAAATATCTTGGATATTATCTCTCTATCTGGGATGAAAAGGATATCCCTAAAAAAGTTACTAATTATAATAAAAGTTTAGGAATTATTAATCAGGTTATGAAACCATCCCTTGTACAAAAAAAATACCAGATTACGTTTATATAACAGTTTGGCTAGACCAGTGTTGACCTATGGTAGTGAAGCATGGACACTAAAAAAAACAACATGAAAGCAGAATAATGGCTTGTGAAATGAGATTCATGCGCAGAACAGAGGGTTACACCAGATGGGATCGGAAAAGGAACACCGATATCTTAAAAGAATTGAAGACTACGCCAATTTTGGGATATATTAAACAGTACCAACTAAATTGGAAACACCATCTTGAAAGAATGAGTTCAAATCGGATCCCCAAAGCTGTTTATAATTATATACCAAGAGGACGAAGATCACTGGGCCGTCCTATGAAACGCTGGAGGGAAAATTTTCTATAGGATCGTAACAGGCCTTGGCCTAATACTTGGAAGGAAGAAGAAGAGAGAAGAAGATGAACATTTTTGTTGGTCTTATTTGATTCTACACATCATGAAATGTAAAGATTATTTGTCTCAGTTCCCTTTGACTAAATAGTTTAAAACATGAAACTTCATATAATTCCTCGCTCTAGTCATAGGCTTTGGAAGTTTGGCACAGGAAGATGGCAGCAGCTGTAAAAAAAACTGAAAAATAGATAGATAATGTGACAATGTCTATATAGGACAAATTGGCAGACCTTTTATTTCTCGTATAAAGGAACATATGAGAGCATATAATGGAAAAGATAGATAAGAGACCACCCCTCATAAATACCATCATTTCTTAGAACTGTCAGTGGTCTTTTAATAGAGGTTTTACTGTACATCCCTACCCTGAGCTAATGTTTTCCTATTTTTTTAATCTACTTCCCTCAAATCATGGTTAATGTTATTCTCTCACCTCATTCTTGGCCCACCTACTGGGGGCTTCCCCTCTGGTTTTCCTACAAGGAGTTTCCATGACTCTCTTTCATTCCTCATTCTTGCCACATGTCCTGCCATTGCAGTCTATGAAACTTGACTGTTTTTATTATATCTGGTTTCCCATAAAGATTGTGTAGCTTATTGTTATGTAAGTCTTCTCCATTTGCCAGTCTGTTCATATCTCTTTGGTTCAAAAATTTTCTCAAAACTTTATTCTCAATTATCATAAACTTTTATCCTTCCTTTTGTACCCATATAATATAACTGTGAGGATAACCAGTTTTATATATTTTCAGTTTAACTTTTCTTTTTGAGAGAAGTTGGGATGACAATAGTTCCTGTAATGCACAATAGCATAATTGAACCTTCTTCTTCTTCTTCTTCCTTCCAAGTATTAGGCCAAGGCCTGTTATGATCCTATAGAAAATTTTCCCTCCAGCGTTTCATAGGACGGCCCAGTGATCTTCGTCCTCTTGGTATATAATTATAAACAGCTTTGGGGATCCGATTTGAACTCATTCTTTCAAGATGGTGTTTCCAATTTAGTTGGTACTGTTTAATATATTCCAAAATTGGCGTAGTCTTCAATTCTTTTAAGATATCGGTGTTCCTTTTCCGATCCCATCTGGTGTAACCCGCTGTTCTGCGCATGAATCTCATTTCACAAGCCGTTATTCTGCTTTCATGTTGTTTTTTTAGTGTCCATGCTTCACTACCATAGGTCAAACACTGGTCTAGCCAAAATGTTATATAAACGTAATCTGGTGTTTTTTTGTACAAGGGATGGTTTCATAACTTGATTAATAATTCGTAAACTTTTATTATAACTAGTAACTTTTTCAGGGATATCCTTTTCATCCCAGATAGAGAGATAATATCCAAGATATTTAAATTGATTAGATCTCTCTAAAATTTTATTCTAGAGACAGATTTTACTTTGTATGGGGTCCTTCCCATGAAATGCCATAATTTTAGTTTTGTTAATTGATATTTCCATATTAAATTTGGCACCTATTTTTTGTAAATTATAAATTGATCGTTGCAAATCATTTTCGGAAAGTGCCAGAAGAACCTATGTTTAATTTATTTATGCATCTCATTCCTGTTTGTAATTACTAAGGGTGGATTCCTATGACATGCCATATTTTTACCAAAGCCTATATTCTAAGCTTCAAGTAAGTATAGACATTTATATATGCCTTATTATTAAGTGGCTTTTATTGGGTCTTAAAAGTCATATTTCTCACTTTTTCAGATCTTTGGTCATACTTCTGCTTTTTTCTATGATAAAGTCATATTTTGGGTTTTTTTAATAGCCTGGTCATCAGGCGATTGGAAATAACCAACATTGTATCTATATAAGAAATCGTCAGTTTCACAGTTCACTTGTTTCTGTTAACAGGTAGCAAATGTTTGCACTGGACAATAGAAAAAGATTTCCTTTTTCTTATGATGCAATTGAAAATGTATATGAATGAACAATTAATATAGTATGGGTAAAAAATTCATTCAATTATAAGGTCATATTTTTGTCTTTTTAGGTCATATTTAAACCTTTTTAGGTCATAAATGCATGCATATTTTCCATTTTTTAAACAATTGAGTTGGTGTTTACTTGATGAAAATCCATATTTATTAATTAAATAAAAATAAAACGTTTTATTTTTATTTAATTCCATTTTTTAGTTCATAGAAATCCGCCCCTTAGTAGTTATTTGAATTTAGCACTTCTTCAAAATTTCCCTAATTTGTCATTAACTCTCCACTTCCAATATGTAATATATTTCTGTGTGTGTGATCTTTACTTCCAACCCCAATTTTGTAATGTTACTCATTAGAGTATTTATTTATTGATTATGCAGAAACTTACAACTGGTTCGTAAGAAGCTACCTAGTTCCTTATGTTTGTATCAAATTGTAAATATTTGCAGCATGGTGCGGTAGTAATGTTGTACCATCCTTGTGTCAACCCATTTGAAGTGAAAATGCTGAAGAAGTTAGTTACAAGCTGTCTGCGCAGGCATATTATCACACCTATACCCTTGTTGGATCCACAGAGGGTGAGTGACATTAACAATATTAATCTCTATAGAGTAATGTGCAGCATGGCTAGAGTTACCACTCATCACAAGTATAATAAAATATTATTTTTGACCCGTTAGTGAGCGATATGCTCATTCTCTATCTCTAAAAGTAGTATTCTACAAAATAAAGGCGGAAACGGAACCTAAACACATACCATCATTGAAATTTCTTTGACTCCTGAAATTACAAAACTCATTATCTGATGCCAGCTTATTTAAATTTATCAGACCATAGTGAAAAATTCTCTTATTTATTTACAAGTATATTTGAAAAAAAAATATATGTCTAGATTGGGGTTTGAACCTGGGACCAATTCATACTATTCAATTGATCCCCCCTAATTACCTCAACAATAGTGGTGATATCCTTAGTAACATTGTAATACTAACTATTGCTCTACCATCTGAACTATTCTGGGCCTCCAATCTATACACGATGTCCACAAAGTCCTGCTACCAAAACAATGTAAACTATTTGAGATAGAGACATGCATTTTTTTGCAACGTATTCTACATCTGTCAAAGTTTTGTTTACATTTGTTGCAGATTGTGATTTAAACGACAATGATGACACCTCAAAAAAATACCCAATGTGTATGGTGAGTCTGGTAAATCACCAGTACCCCCTTATCCAAATGTTATGGCGGTTAACATGTCCAGACACAAAGAAATTGTTTCATCAGAGAACATCACCCTCTGCAGGTATTCATTGTCTTTGTCAATTGCGTTCAGCCGAGGGAAGTCAGTTGGCAGCGACACGTGCATAATTTGCATTTTATAGGCCTGAAGATGTAGCCGCTGATTGAAGACTTTATGAATGGTTGATTTTGATAAATGCAGTTCCCATGAAGCATGACGAACTGATTTTTGAGGTCTGAGTTGAAATGCAAGTTGCCCATTGTCGATAGTTTCTTGGCTCACACCTGGCTGTCCACTCTATGGCAAGTCTGTTACACTGCCAGTCACTAGAAATTTCTCAGCCCATCTAATTATGGATGATTTGGATGGAGAATCTCTTCCATACTGCCGGTGCAAATTTCGTTGTACAGTTATTGCTGATTTACCAGACTAAGCATATGACCATAAACATTGGACCTTTTCCTGAGGTGTCGTCATTGTCATTTAAATCACAATCTGCAACAAATCTAACAAAAATTTGAGAGATGTGGAATACGTTGCAAAAAACAGCATGTCTCTATCTCAAATAGTTTACGAGCTAATTTACATTGTTTTGGTAGCAGGACTGGTGCACACTTTGTATTTCAATTCCCATAAGCTTTGAGCTGTTGCTCAACAACATTCAAATGGTGGCTTCTTATTTAAGAAGACATTTGAGGATTTTAACATTACTTTATAAAGCCAGTAGAGCTTCATTTGATGTTTCTATTATAAATTTAATATTTCTCACTGAAGGATAAATTATATTTGAAGAGACTGGCATTTGAACCCAGGACCTTTAGCTTTATATGCTATTGCTCTACCATCTGAGCTTTTCTAGGCCTCCAATCTAAATGCAAATGTTTCTCTTGTAGTTTTCAATTCCTTAGTCAAAGGCTATGAGCTGTATCTGAACACAAGATATATGATAAAATTAATTTTAATTTGCATGCATATTGATTAAAAAGCATACTTGCAGATATTGTTCATTGGTTGAAGAACTGTGATGCTATCCTAATTCACTCTACACTAATTTATAAATGTTGCATTATTTTCAGAAGCATAAAAATTGTTTATATGTAACAATATATATACACTTCATTTGTTTGATTGTGCTTGGGGTCAGTCAGACATTTACTTGCATATGCGACCTTTCAAAACAGTCCACATTACATAAACCAGTGTCAGCTTTGCATAAAAATACAAGGTACTCCATCTTTTATTTTTCCAAGTATATAAAATAAAATAATCCTTTCGATCATCATGATGATCATTGCCCATTTGTTGTATAATGGCAAAAAATGTGTACATTTCCTACATTATAATGCAAGGCTGCTATCCTGAAACACCAGGTTTATCTAAGGAAGCAACATATTGAGGAAATATCTATTTGTTTCGATTGCTATGACATCATATATTTTCTGGGAAAAGAAAAGGAAAATTTTGTTAAATGGAGAGAATTCAGGAGTGATGTCAGGTGCAGCTGAATTTTCTGTTCTGTTTTCAAATTCACCAAATCGTGAATTTTGGCAACAATATTGTCTCTTTTATACATAAATTCAGTATCTATTTCCTCTTAATCTAAAGAAGAACCAGAAGAAAGATAACGAGTTCCAAGATTCTTCAATAAATTCATCAAATTTCTCTAATTCTTCGTCTCTTTCCTCTTCCATCAAAATTTCCACTATTTATTGTGATAGCAAGGGTTTTAAATGGTTTGCTCCATATGAAGTTCTGTTGTTTGGGTAACTAAATTATTTGATACTAGATCCATGTATATATAACTAAAATAAAATTACTAAATATAATCTCCCACAGAAACACCATAGCACAACAATCCAAAGACTGTCAGATTATTCCAAATTGTTGAATATTATTGGGAAGCCCGCAAGCGAATGATGACAAATCAAGAGCTTCACAACATTTGAATACTTCTACTACTAACTTTGTCAGATTATATTTGGAGGCTTGAGAGAAGATGACTTAAGCATTAATTTTGGCCATTGGAAAATAATAATTTCCCACTGAAAATTCAATGTGTAACAGAACACTTCTGAGATAAAAATTTCAATTCTAATGAGTATATTTATTAATGATTTTTAAATACATTTTGAAAAAAAAAATTATTTTAACCCTCAATTAAGTCGCGTGAAAAATACTGGATCTGTTAGTCGCATGGGGGTCAGCTTCACCCCCAAATAAAAACAACAATTTTATTATTAAGAATTAAATTATTATTATTACCTCGCCTCATATCCTTTATACTTCTAGACTGCAGTTTCGGAGCTATATCTCCATACTAAGTAGCCTCTCATCGACAGGTGTTATGTCGTTCCTTGGCGGTTTTCTTCTTCCTTCTATCGATGGACCGATGAACCTCTGGATCAAATCAAAATTTGCGGGAGTTTCGGAATTCATGAATTTTTCTTTCTTGTTTTTTTGGATGTAGATTTTTTCCCCAAACCGTGAGTTTTTTCTGTTTATCTGTGTGTTTTATTAGGCTAGCTTTTGTATCAATTAAATGTTTTTCAGACCAAGCATTTTAATTAAAACCAACAAAAATGAAAAAAAAAATTGATAAAGGAAACAAATCAGGAATATATCAGACCAAATGCAAGGATTGTGACAAAATCTATATAGGAAAAACAAAAATAAATTTAAAAACAAGATTGAAAGAACATCTTAGAAATGTCAAAAAGGGTGAAGTGGACAAGTCAGCTGTAGCAGCCCATGCTTGGTCTGAAAAACATTTAATTGATACAAAAGCCAGCCTAATCAAACACTCAGATAAACAGAAAGAACTCACGGTTTGGGAAAAAATCCACATTAAAAAAAACAAGAAAGAAAAACCCATGAATTTTGAAACTCCTGCAAATTTTGATTTGATCCAGAGGTCCGTTGATAGAAGGAAGAAGAAAACCGCCAAGAAACGACTAACACCGGTCAATGAGAGGCTACTGAGGATGGAGATATAGCTCTGAAACTGCAGTCTAGAAGTATAAAAGATATGACGTGAGGTAATAAAAATATTAATTTAATTCTTAAATTAAACCTCATAGTGTTTTTTCCCTGTGAAAACCTCATAATTATTAACCCATTGAAGACACATTTGAAGCGCCTGGTACGTTCACTGGAAACCCATTTAAATCACCCCGGCTACTCCGGCTGCACTGGGTTTTAAATCAGAATACCCAGACCATGCATACTGCGTCCCAGAACTTATGAATTTCAGATAGTTTGTTTACCCCTGTTTTTTCTTGTAGTATTTTGTACTTTTAAGAATTGCAAAGGAATGTGGCCTGCTTACAACCCTCTTTTGTGTAATTTAACCGTTATTTATTGTTAGTTTGAAGGCTGTGAAAGTTGACAAACCTTTCAAAAACCGTCCTTTACTAACATTTCTTGGTCATTACATTTGAAGTAAACATGAATCATATGTTCTAACAGGAACTGTAAAAATAACAAGAATATACAATACAGTATATTATAAAAATAAATGAAACTAAATATATAAAAGCATAGACCTATACATTATCAAATCATAGAAAGTTCTTACTATATATCTTCTCAAATTATCGATAATGTAAAAAAGCAATTTTTCTGTATTGTATTCTAGAATACATTTAGCCTTTATGAATTTTTCTTCTTGTTATCTGCCTTTATTCTTCCATTGCTTCTTACTGGTGACAGTGATGTCGGCATTTTTGTGTTTGGATGATAATAATAAACGTATTTCCTATCTTTCCACTTCAATGCAGGAAGTCTCCGACTAGATAATGTTACCTCTCCTTTTTTTTTTTTTTTTTTTTTAATTTGATATTCACTAAATCCATAGGTATGTTTCTTCTGTTAGATTTTACTGTCCCTAATATGTCTCTCGTCTATTGAGCTCTAAAAATAAATTAGGAGAACACAAGTTGTCTAATTGTAATGTGTAACCTTTGTCTACGAACGGATTTGCTAATTCTAGGACTACACTCTCATTTGCAGTAAAATCTGAATTTTCTGGTGCATCTCGTTCAGTGTTTATTTGGATCATATCCCGAAGAGGTCTCGCACAATTTCTAATATTTTATTCCAAATCGCGCCGTTTTATTCCGATTAGAGATTTTGAACTGGTCGTAAGCCAGTCTACTTCGTAATTTCGTAAGAGATTTTTCAAGTGAAATGTCTTCACTTGGAACATACAAGGACAGAAATGTTGTATTCAAATACTCTACAGCAGGTCTAATTTTGTAAATTCTGTCATCTCTAATTACGGATTCATTGTCTTTGAAGTGAAGAAACATCGAAATTAGGAATAAACTTTTGAAAGGCATAGTTTTGCTGTAAATGGGCATTTATAAAATTGGTCTATTGTTCCAGAACCATTTTATGTTAGGTTTTCTATCTTGACTTATAGTGCAAAATAGGCCTTCACTTCATCAGGGGTGTTTCTAAAAAAGTTATATTACCAGCCATGATATTCGAAAAAAAAACATTGAAACTACATATACTACATATATATATTACCGTAATAAGTATCTAAAAAGTAAATTATTCTATAAATTATTTCTATAATATACTCTACAATATACTAGTCCTACATATATGCTTTATATAAACCTGCAACAAATTTTACAGACGGCGAACAGAAAATTTTAATCACTAAAGACAGTGTCAACTTCTTAGGGGTGATGGGTTTTAACACAATAACGAGTGTAGGTCGTGGTTGAGCTGTTTGGTCTTTCTACCTGCTCACGAGGAAGACTCGTTAAAAGTATCCAATGAGTTAAATAAATGTTACTGTTGTTAATCACTTATTTATCTAATTACTAGAATTAATACATTTTATAATCTTTGCTCATCACTAGAGATCTGTGAAAGTAGTTTTATTTTTAGGGAAAATTCATTTTAAAATTTCAAGATTTTGATGTTATTGGGAATTTGGCAGAATTCTTAAAAAAAACATAAATTTGAATCTCTTTAATCCTAGTTTAGTATATTAAACCCAATAAGAATGATACATCCAGCAGTTTAAGGTCAACTTCTAGCTTGTAATATTGATATCGATGTTAATACACTAAAATACATAAAATTTTAATTGTAGTCACTAATTTGTAAGCAAAATTTACCTTTTAAGAAAAAACAATCATAATGAGTATCTCTGCATTCTCATTCTTAAGAGTGGCTGACACACTTGGTTTTGGCACGACAATAGATAGAAAATTAAAAACAAAAAACAAGTGATAATGAATATTACTTGAAACTTAAGTGAAACACAAACTGACCAAGGTATACATTTCACATTCACTGAATCAATCTGTTGATTGAAACGAAGTTTGAAGGGGGAAAAGAGGGGTAATTAAAATTGTGCCTGACCATTGTTGTTCAAACTGTCAGTATTTGTTTTGTTTCATTTTGTTAAAAATCCATGTTATAGATATGTAATCCAATAAAAAAACGTGTTTATGTAATTAAATCCTATTTTAATTAAATTGGGAATAATAATATTTATCAATATGATATAATTACTCATGGTTATAGATCCATGAAATTTGCGAGTCGCGATAACACAAAATGCTCTAATTTTGTCATTTTCTTGTACCATTTCTTAACTCCACTTCCCATAACCTAAAAAAGAGCATTTATGAATCACGAAATAACACCAAAATTAAAATTTTCAATGAATTCCAGAGATTTTTTTAATTCTATTTGCAAAATGTTCATAATGCATTTTCAAACAGTTTTCGGATTCCATCTTTTTAACTGCCATATCTGCTTCCTCCATGCACTCTTGCAAAGGGAAATGGTTGCAACACAGGTCACAACATAGAGGTAAAATTTTCTGTCCTTCTCATGCTGAAATATGGTCTCTCCATAGATTTTAAGTTCTATGGTTAATATGAATTCCAAGAAATACGAATTATATTAATGTGTAAGATAAGTTTTTTCTCCCTATATTTTTGCAAACATAATTATCAATTTTATATCAATCATTATTAAGTAATGGTATGTTCAAATCTGAAGAAAACATTTTTGTAAGTATAAGCAGTAACCTGCCAAATTTTATGCGTTTGTATTAAAATCGATATTGATTGTACAGGTTAAAAGTTGACCTTAAACTACTGGATATGTCTTTCTTATTGGGTTTAATATGCTAAACTAGGATTAATAAATAATAGTTTTAAAAAATAAAACAACACGCTTTATTAGAAAACCGAACTAAAAAATGAAAAATTATTTTAATTTCCAACACGCTTGGGATAAAATTTAAGTGGTCAACAAAAAAATCATCTCCAACACATCTAGAATAAAACTAGAGTTATCTACAAAAAAAAAATTACCATCAAAAACGTGGGTGCTTTTTATAGTTTTTACTTTTTCTTCTTAGAGACTTTACCTTTACCAATATCTGTTTAATATAAAATAAATTAATTGATATAGACCACCCCACGCTTTTGATGGTAAAATTATTTTTTTTTTGTAGATAACTCTACTTTTATTCTAGATGTGTTGGAGATGATTTTTTTGTTGACTACTTTAATTTTATCCCAAGCGTGTTGGAAATTAAAATTATTTTTTGTTTTTTTGTTCCGTTTTCTAATAAAAAGCATGTTGTTTTAGTTTTTAAACTATTATTTATTTTTTATTTTTTAGTTTTAATATTTTACAGAATAAGATAAAAATGTAAATAACTTTAAATACGATATTATTGTAGTATGAGCTAAAAGTAATACTCTACTAAAAAAAATCCTCTGGGCCAGATTTGAATCAGTGACCTATGGATTACTGAAATTATATACCACTACAGTCCACTGCTCTACCAACTAAGCTCTTACAACGATTTAGTAAGAAGTTGATAAGTCCGCAACCTATTATACCAGTTTTTATTATTTTGATTTTCTACTGATTCTGGCCAGGATTTTAGAAACATTTATGAAATTATTGTATTGTCATTGGTCCTTTACAAGTATACAAAGTTTCAAGTTGATCCAATGATTTTAAGTGGGTGAAAATCATGTTTGAAAGAATTCCATTACACAATTACACAAACACTTTTTTTGATTTTCTGATGATTCTGGCCAGGATTTTGGAAAACATTTATGAAATTATTGTATTATCATTGGCCCTTTACAAGTATACAAAGTTTCAAGTTGATCCAATGATTTTAAGTGGGTGAAAATCGTGTTGAAAGATTCCGTTACATAATTACACAGACACTTTTTTTGGTTTTCTGATGATTCTGGCCATGATTTTAGAAAAAATTATGAAATTATTGTATTGATATTGGTCCTTTACAAGTGTACAAAGTTTCAAGTCGATCCAATGATTTTAAGTGGGTGAAAATCATGTTGAAAGATTCCATTACATAATTACACAGACACTTTTTTTGATTTTCTGATGATTCTGGCCAGGATTTAAAAAAAAAATTGTGAAATTATTATATTGTCATTGGTCCTTTACAAGTATACAAAGTTTCAAGTTGATCCAATGATTTTAAGTGGGTGAAAATCGCGTTGAAAGATTCCATTACGTAGATACAGTTTAAGCTAATATAAAGCGCGTAAAAAGACTCAAATTTACATTTTTTTTAGAATAACACTGTGAAATTCCCAATAACATCGAAATCTTGAAATATTAAAACAAATTTTCCATAAAAATAAAACTACTTTCACGGATCTCTACTCATGATCCATTGTTGGCTTATTCAAATTTGGCAGGTTACTGCTTATACTTAAAGAAATGTTTTCTTTAGATTTGAACATACCATTACTTAATAATGATTGATATAAAATTGATTAATATAATTTGTATTTCTTGGAATTCATATTGGCCATAGAACTTAAAATCCATGGAGAGACTATATTTGAGCACGAGAAGGACAGAAAATATAACCTCTATGTTGTGAACTGTGTTGCAATCATTTCCCTTTGCAAGACATGGCGCCATCATATATGGCAGTTAAAAAAAGAAGATAGAATCCGTAAGCAGTGTTTAAAAATGCATTATAAAAATTTTGCAAATAGAGCAAAAAATCTCCTGAGCCTATGTTTAATTTCTTTGTGCGTCTCATTGCTATTTGTGATTATTGTTCCTAGGTATTTGAATGCAGGCACTTCCTCAAAATTTCCCTCATTTGTCATTAGCTGTCCATTTCCATTATATAATGAATTTCTACGTGTGACCATATATTTAGTTTTATTGATATGTACTTCCAGTCCTAATTTCTTAGTGTTACTCAGTAGTGTGTGCGTGTTGTCCTTCAGTATCTCCTCGCTATCGGCCAGTAGTACTACATCATCAGCATAAACTAACAGCTTATTAATACCATTGAGTTGTAGGCCTTCCTCAATCTCTAAAGGATTTAATGGCATGCTCTAGTACAAAATTAAATAGTAGAGGAGATAGTGCATCTCCTTGCTTCAACCCATTCTGGATTTCAAAAGTGTCCGAAAACTGTTTGCCTACACGCACCCTATGCTTTGTGCCATTTAGACACATTCGTATAAGTGTAACTAACTTTTTAGGAATTCCGAACTCCAGCAGGATACTATATAACTTCTCCCTCTTAATTGAATCATATGCTTTTTTGAAGTCTACATATAGTTGATGTACAGTACCATTATATTCGCATTTCTTTTCTAAAATCTGTCTTATACTAAAAATCTGATCTGTTGTAGACCTGTTTCTTCTAAATACACATTGATGATCTTTTAGAATGTCATCAATATAGGGAGCAAGTCTGCTTACTAATATATTTGTTAGAATTTTGTATGAAGTTGAAAGTAATGAGATGCCCCTGTAGTTGTTGCAATCAGTTTTATCTCCTTTCTTATAAATTGGTACAATAGACATTCTAGACACACAGAAAATATACACTATTAGTCGCGTTGGGTCAGCTTTGCCCAGGCACAAAACAAACCATTCTAACTCACCAGAAAAGACCATTAAATTGATATTTTTGACAACAAAAAGAGTCTATGCTTATTTTAGGAAGCCATAACAATGTTACCAACATAGTAACAAATATATATGTTAATTTTGAAGAGAAAAATTTTCGCCTAGACCGGGGCTCGAACCCGGGACCCTTGGCTTTCCGGGCCAAGTGCTCTACCAACTGAGCTACCGAGGCGAGTTACGATCTAGACGCAAATTTTTCTCTTATATACGTTGTAATTCCCTATCGCCAAATGCTTTTGAAACCATTGTTTCTATCTTTGCAAATGGCGGCTTCTTAGTTAAGAAGACATTTATTGGAAATTTAACATTACTTTTAAAAGCCAGTAAGGCCTCTAATGATGTTTTTATTATTAATTTAACATTTCTCAATGAAAGATAAATTTTTCTCTTCAAATTTAATTTATCTTTCATTGAGAAATGTTAAATTAATAATAAAAACATCATTAGAGGCCTTACTGGCTTTTAAAAGTAATGTTAAATTTCCAATAAATGTCTTCTTAACTAAGAAGCCGCCATTTGCAAAGATAGAAACAATGGTTTCAAAAGCATTTGGCGATAGGGAATTACAACGTATATAAGAGAAAAATTTGCGTCTAGATCGTAACTCGCCTCGGTAGCTCAGTTGGTAGAGCACTTGGCCCGGAAAGCCAAGGGTCCCGGGTTCGAGTCCCGGTCTAGGCGAAAAAAATTTTTCTCTTCAAATTTAATTTATCTTTCATTGAGAAATGTTAAATTAATAATAAAAACATCATATATGTTAATGTTATTCGTTTTTAAACATCTTAATGATGGACAAATTATATTTGAAAAGAAAAATATATGCCTAGACTGGGGTTTGAACCCAGGACCTTTGATTCTCTATGTCATTGCTCTTCCATCTGAGCTACCTAGGCCTCGAATCTAAACGCGTATTTTTCTCTTATACATAGTTAACAAATATATATGTTAAATATACATCCATGGGTCATTTTGACCCCACCGACTAGTTAAGGGTTAATCCAAACCTAGTAAAATATCGTATTGAATAAATTAAAAATCTGCCATTGACATTTACAAAATATTTCATGAACACAGTTAAACAACCAGTAGCAACTGTAGCCTCAAAAAAAAAAAACTAGTCATCTAATTTATATATATACTCTTCTTCTTCTTCTCCTTCCTTTCATGTGATAGACCTAGTGGTCTGTTACGGTCTCAATCTAACGTTTGAAGGGTCTGCCCAAAGATCTCTTGCCTGGTGGCTGGTAATTTAAGATCTGACGTGATATTCTTGTTCTGCTCATTCTTCTTACGTGAGATTTCCAGTTGTTTCTGTATTTTTTGTACATATTCTATGACTGCTTCTGTTTATAATTCTTTGAGAATCTCAGAATTCCTTTTATGGTCTGTTCTTGAGTAGCCTGCAGTACGTCTCATTTATTTATTGAGAAAAATAACCCTTCTCCAAGTGTAAAAAAAAAAAATTAAATTATTAAATTTGATCTGTGTTATTCTTTCCCTTGAAACATATGTCTGACAGAAACAACCATATGAGGTAAGAATAACACAGACCAAACTTAATTATTGAGTAAAATGTCGTAATGTTACTTAAAAAAAAACCAAACAAAGAATTACCTAAATCATATTTGAAGAGAAAAATTATACGCTCAGACCGGGACTTGAACCCGGGACCCTTGGTTTTCTAGTCCAAGTGCTCTACCATTTGAGCTACCTGAGCAAGTACCGATCTAAACGCAAATTCTTCTCTACAACATATAATTTTTCTCTTCAAATATGATTTATCCATCATTGAGATGTATGAAATTAATAATAAAAACATCGAAAGAATTACCTAACTTGGTTTTTTTGCAAAAAAGGAATCTCCCCTTCATTGATAAGGATTTTGGTTTGTTTGTACAGTTTTATAACATCTCATAAATCTGTCATAAAGTTTCAACTGCAACACATCAGATATATATATCTGTCTTTTGGCAGTTAGAAAGTGTGGACCTACCATCATTATTATGACATTTGTCCTTTAATTGTTAATGATCTTTACTTATTTATTTATTTATTTATTCATTTGCTCTAATTTAATGTCAGAATCTTCCAAGAAAACAGATTAAAATTTTATAGATGAAAATGGTATATAACACAGCTAAAAATAATTTTTCATATAATTAAAATATGATAGAAGTATTTCCCAAAACAAAATGTAATTGGGTAATTAGAGGAGAAATATAATACAGCGTGATTCAGAAATATGGCTATACGTTTGATCACATTTTGTGACGAAAATATTATTATTAAAGGAAATATGATGCTATCATTGGAAAGGGTATCCTTCAAATTACAACAATAGAAAAAAACTAATCACTTACAACAACACTAAGGGCCATATGCAGATACATTAGTCTCTACTCAAATTACTTCCAATCACTGGTGAGCTGACTCACCGTGAGCAATTGCTGAGATTGAATTAACGGCTGACTTACCGGTCATGCATGAAAGTTGACGTTTTCGTAATACTGGCAACGAATTACCCAGAATTCTCAGCGATAAAACCACTTCCGTTATTTTTGTCTGCTATAGAGGAACGCATTTACGCTTGCATCCCGCAAATAATACCGTATACAATGACGTCTGTGTCGTGCAATATTATGCTCATTCTCCTGTTCTTCCAGTTGAATTCTTTGGTAGACTCTATCAAATTCCTCTTCTCCGTGTATACCAAAAACATGATCAAAGTCTTCAAGGTCCGACATCTTGGATAAAGCTGCAAAGGTTTCAAACTACATCGGTTCCCTTCGGGATTTTCACGATAAGTTTCTATCTTGAGCTATGATCTTAAGGTACCTCGTCAGGTAGCTTACAATTATTATTGCATGAATAGATTTCTGAGTAAGCAAAATGTATTTGGATAAAACTTTCTCAGCAGAGAACGCCTTTTACTGTCTAATGCGTTCAAACATTCGACCCTAAGTAAGTCACTTTATTGCTTCAAACTGTTCGCCATTTATATCCAAGCATAATTGGTAACACTTTGGGAAGTCATTCATTGCATTATGATACATATTTAGAGGAATAGCTCTAATTTCTTCCTCTCTATCTATCTATCTTCGGGTTTTTACAGCTGCTGCCATCTTACCGTGCCAAACCTCCAAAGCCTACGGTCTTGGGCATCTTCTATGCTTAGCCCTCTAGCTTGCATTACTGTCTTCATGTTTTCCTTCCATGTTAACCTTGGTCTCCCTCTTTTCTTCTTTCTGTTCGGATGCCATTCATATAGTTGCTTCGGCCATTGCTCATCTTCCATTCTTAAAACATGTCCTAACCACTTTAATTCCTTCTCCTCAATTCTTTGAATTATGCTTTCTTCTGCTTCCATTATGTTTCTAATTTCCTTATTTGTGACATGTTCTAATTTAAACTTTCTGGCTTCCTCAATCACTAATTTCAGCTTCAAACTGTTCGCTGTTTATATCCAAGCATAATTGACAACACTTTGGGAAGTCATTCATTGCGTTATGATACATGTTTAGAGGAATAGCTCTAATTTCTTCCTCAATCACTAATTCCAGCATGTCGACGTCTTGAGGTTTCCGGGCATAAACCTTCTCCTTCAAATAACCCCACAACCAATAGTCACTTGCTGTGAGGTCAGGGGAACGGGCTGGCCATTCAGTGGGGCCTCTTCTTCCCACCCACCTGTTTTGCAAATGATCATCCAAAATTTCCCTCACCGCAATTGCATAGTGAGGAGGCGCAGCTTCCTGCTGGAATAAACATTGTTCATGTTCAGCACTTTGCATTACTGGCAGGACAATTTGTCTAAGGATATCACTATACCGATCACCATTAACAGTCTCATCCAAAATTCGCATTCCTAACAGTCCTTCCCATCCGATCATAACCCAAACAGTGACTTTGCTGCATCTTAAATGTGTCTCTTCAATAACATTAGGATTCTCTTTACCATAATAGTGACAATCGTGTCGATTAACACGTCCATTCACATGGAAAACAGCTTCATCAGAAAAATGCAATTTTTTTGTACCAATGTTCGTCGTTTGTCGATTCCCTTACAACAAATTCACAAAATTCCATCTGCCTGTCAGGGTCATCTTCATTAAGTTCGTGGACACGAATCAGTTTGAAGAGGTGGTACTTCTCATGCTTCAAAATACAACACACAGTGCTATATATATAGATTATTGTGTAGTGAAATCACAAACAATCTCTACATTCACTTAATAGAAAGATTTCAAATCTACATGATTCCAGTTCTTTTCCAAAGATGAAAGAAAAATTTCCAAAAGAAGCATTTTTAAATTGTTGGAGTTGTACAATGATAATTTTGATAATTAAATTTGAAGAGAAAAATTTTTGCCCAGACTGAGACTCGAACCCGGGACCTTTGGTTTTCCGTACCAAATGCTCTACCAACTGAACTGCCGGGATGAGTTCCAATCTAGATGCAAATTTTTCTCTTATATACATTGTAATTCCCGTGCACCAAATGCTTGAAAGCCTTGGCTTCTATCTATGCAAATGGCAGCTTCTTAGTTAAGAAGACATTTTTATTGGGAATTTAAACACTACTTTTAAAAGCCAATAGGGCTTCTATTGATGTTTTCATTATTAATTTAACACTTCTTACTGAAGGATAAAATAAATTTGAAGAGAAAAATTTTTACCCAGACCGAGACTCGAATCTGGGACCTTTTAATTTATCGTTCAGTTAAATTCATAATGAAAACATCAATTTTGATAATCTCTGATTGAGAAATGAACTCAGCTTCTTATCATTAGTTGCATGATAAGCTAGTACATCTTATGTGAATTTAAATCAGTTATCATTAGCCGTGCCATTTGATCTTCTAATCCTTATAACTCCAATTGTTGAGCGCTCATTTTTCAACTTGATTTGTACAAGATGAACAGGCAGAGGACAGGTTGAGTGGACTAATATTGAACTTTTATAGGAAAAATCACTACGAGGTTTAATTTAAGATTTAAATTAAAATTCTTTATACCTCATCTCATATCAGGTCTTCTAATTATACTGGTTTCAAAACCTAGATGGTTTTATCTTCAGTAATATCTTTTCGACTGATATTATGTCATTCAGAAGAACAGATTCAAGCTGTTAATTTAAATCTTTAGTGGACCAACTTTGTTATTAATAAAAGAAAAGAGTTATTAAATAAGCTGGAAAATGATTCCAAGTGCAGATTTATTGATTTTATGACTGAAAAGTTCTGCAATCAAACAAGAAGAATGATTTCATGTTTAAATAAAGAAAACAATATGAAATTGTAAGATCTGTAGAAATCTGCTTATGAAAGGGAGGTAAGGAGATTACCCAGTTTTCAAACCACCCTATGCCACTATGTATAAATAATAAAGCTGGATATCTACCCATACTTAATAATAATAATAGGGGTTACTTTATTTATTTAATATATATATTTTTAATATTTTAATTTTTATACTCAATGGAGGGAGTAAGCCGTAGCGTAGTAGTTAAGGCACTACGCTACAAGTCGGAAGGTCGAGGGTTCAAGTCCCGGTGGGGTAAGGATTTTTAAACTGACCTGAACCTTCCGGCGGCACTATCGTCCTGGGGTCGACTCAGCCTCTAATGGAAATGAGTACCAGACACTTGCTCTGGGGGTAAAGGCGGCCGTCATGCAGAGCTGACAACCCGGCTGACATCAAGTGCCAATTGTTGAAAAAAAGTGGGAGCCTTAACCTCCTACTACCCCAAGGGCCTCCTGAGGCCTCTAGTGGGATTACTTTACTTTATATTCAATGGAAATAATTTAAAATATTATAAGTATCAATATTGAGAAATTCATATATTTATGTCATATAAAGAAATTGGTAACTGAATAATCTATTGTTGAGAATAATTTTGTGGTTCTAAATAGTTATAGAATCAGTTAAAAATTTAAAAGGAGTTTAAAAATATCAACTGACATTAACTTTAAAGAGATTGGAAAACCTGGATATGAATCAGCCAATAGTACTTATAAGCCAAGTTTTTGACCAATCAGATTTGAATGACATAATTTGAAATGAAGGATTTTATGAATGAGATATTTCTTAATCTAAAGAGTCTTCTACAAGATGTCATGGGGACAAGACCTTCAAGGAAATGGTCGTCCATGATTTTGATAAAAATGAACATACGAGGCTCATCCAGAAAGTAAGTTTCCATTTATTTTTTTAAATAAAGAAAACACAGTTACCTGAAAAATTTTATTGGCACCAGATACAGCAATGTTTCAGCTATTTTTCAACATAGGTACCACCAGAATTTAGACACTTGTCATATCGTGGGATCAACTTTTGTGTCCCTGGTTCGTAGAAGTCTGCAACCTGTGAATGGAACCAGTGTGTGACAGTCGTCTTCAACTCTTTGTCGTTGTCAAAACGCTGATCGGAGGACAGGAATTTCCTTACATGCAAGAAAAGATGGAAATCACTGGGAGCAAGATCAGGGCTGTATGGTGGATGATGAAACAGCTCCCAGCCAAACTCCCACAGAACAGTTCCTTTGTGCCTAGCTGTATGTGGACAAGCATTGTCATGGAGCAACACAGCACCTGAAGTAAGCATTCCACGTCTCTTGTTTTGAATGACACATCACAACATCCGCAGTGTTTCACAGTAACGGTCAGCATTCACTGTTTCACCTCTGGGCAGGTAGTTAATGAACAATGCCCTTCCTGTCCCAGAACACAGTGCACATCTCTTTCTGCACCGACACAGTCTGTTTGAATTTCGTCTTGACCGGAGATCCACTGTGGCGCCAATGCATTGACTGCTGCTTGGTTTCCAGAGTAAAGTGCAAAATCCACATCTCATTGCCCGTGATGATCCTGTCAAGGAACTCGTCGCCATCATCATGATAATGCTGCAGAAATGTCAGAGCTGCTGCTAAGCGTTTCGTTTTGTGTTCGGGTGTCAGGTTTCTCGGCAACCATCTCGCACACAATTTCTTGAACAGCAGGTGCTTAGTCACAATTTCATGCAGCAAGGATCGCGATATCTGCGGAAAATGGTGGCTGAGCTCTGTAATCGTGAACCAACGGTTTTTCACAATGTGCTGCCACACCAGCTCAACAAGGTCATCATTGATAAGGGACGGTCGCCCGCTGTGCTCTTCATCATGGACACTTTGACGACCTTGGGGAAAAAAGCCTACATCAGCGACGCATCATCTGTTTGCTCATGATGTCTGGTCTGTAGACCTGACAGACCTGATGATGAATTTCGATTGGCGCGATGTTTTGCACATTCAGGAACCTTATCACAGACTGAATTTTGCATGCGGCGGGAGAACGAATAAGAGCCGCCATTTCAGGCCACTGCTGCCACATTACTGATGCAATGGGACCACTGTCCGGCTGACATATGGTTGATACGTCATAGATCTGTTGTGCATGCGCAATTGTCCCGGCTAAATACGTTTCCTTTAAAGGAAATAAAATTGGGAAACTTACTTTCTGGATGGGCCTCGTAATTTCATTTATAATTACAGAAAAAGTGCATTGTTTGAATACACATGCACTTAAACATATGTGCAGTTAATTTCAGCTTGAAATATAAGGAATTTTGAGTAATTTGATATATGACAGTTGAGTCATCACCACCATTTTGTAACAGTATTAATTGACAAATAAGATTGTCAATATACAAGTTTCATAATCATCAAAACAGCTTTATTGATGAATAAAATACCAAGATTTTATTTAAAGTTAATTAGTGATTTGTATTTCGAATGAAAACCAATTTTGAATCTTCCCTACGTTCCCCTGAAGGGAACTCAAAGCCGAAGCAAAGTTAAGTTGATCCCAGGACTCCTATAACGAGGACCATCATCTTCTCCTTTATATGACACAACAACATGCTACAACAACACAAATTCCTTCTTTATATGGCACCTACAACGTGGTGCATCTCAACGAGGAAATAAATCCTGTATCAATAAGTATTGTCTGTGTGTATGTATATATATACAATTCTAGCATATTTGTTCTTTTGAACTGTTTACTTTTACAACAACCAGCCAATAATATTGACTGTGAAGCCAGCACTACATGGATATTGTTTATATACTGCATGACTGTGCATTGTTGTATGTATTATTATAAAATAAGGACAAATAAAGTAAGAACAAATTACATAAATATTATGAAAAACTTCTTGGTGAAGAGCAAAATGGTTTCTGGAAAGGAAGATCTTGTTGTGATGGGTATTTTTCATTCAAATTATTTACAAAAAAACAAAGAGAATTAAATGTGGAAACTCATATTGCTTTTTTGGATTTAGAAAAGGCTTATTATTATAGAGTACATAGAAACATACTATTAAAAATGTTAGTCACAGACCAGGTTCCACAACAGATTATATTAAATGTATATAGCCTGTACAAATGTAATTTAATTGAGATAAGAAGTGACAATAAACTATCACAGTGGTAGGATTGAGACAAGGATGCCCTCTATCACCACTTTTATCATGTGTGTATGTATGTATATATATATATATATATATATATATATATATATATATAAAAATTGAAGATGTATAAAGCATCAGGTTCAGATGAGATCCCAGCAGAACTGATAAAATCAGGGGGAGAAAAATTGATGGACAAGATACGCTGGTTGCTTAGTATGATTTGGGAAAAAGAAGCTCTTCCAGATGAATGGAAGGAATCAATTATCGTACCAATTTATAAGAAAGGAGATAAAACTGATTGCAACAACTACAGGGGCATCTCATTACTTTCAACTTCATACAAAATTCTTACAAATATATTAGTAAGCAGACTTACTCCCTACATTGATGACATTCTAGGAGATCATCAATGTGCATTTAGAAGAAACAGGTCTACAACAGATCAGATTTTTAGTATAAGACAGATTTTAGAAAAGAAATGGGAATATAATGGCACTGTACATCAACTGTATGTAGACTTCAAAAAAGCATATGATTCAATTAAGAGGGAGAAGTTATATAGTATCCTGCTGGAGTTCGGAATTCCTAAAAAGTTAGTTAGACTTATACGAATGTGTCTAAATGGCTCAAATAGTAGGGTGCGTGTAGGCAAACAGTTTTCAGACACTTTTGAAATCCAGAATGGGTTGAAGCAAGGAGATGCACTATCTCCTCTACTATTTAATTTTGTACTAGAACATGCCATTAAATCTTTAGAGAATGAGGAAGGCTTACAACTCAATGGTATTAATAAGCTGTTAGTTTATGCTGATGATGTAGTACTATTGGCCGATAGCGAGGAGATACTAAAGGCCAACACGCACACACTATTGAGTAACACTAAGAAATTAGGACTGGAAGTAAATATCAGTAAAACTAAATATGTGGTCACAGGTAGAAATTCAGTATATAATGGAAATGGACAGCTAATGACAAATGAGGGAAGTTTTGAGGAAGTGGCTGAATTCAAATACCTAGGAACAATAATCACAAATAGGAATGAGACGCACAAAGAAATTAAACATAGGCTCAATTCTGGAAATGCATGCTATTATGCATTGCAGAGACTTTTGATGTCCCAACTCCTTTCAAAAAAACGTTAAGCTGAAAATATATAAAACTATTATTCTACCAGTTATATTATATGGGTGCGAAACATGGACTCTTACTTTAAGGGAGGAAAGGAGGTTACGAGTATTTGAGAATAAGGTTCTTAGGAAGATTTTTGGACCAAAGAGGGATGAACAGACAGGAGAATGGAGAAGACTACATAACAATGAACTACATGGTCTTTATAGGAAGCCAGATATAATAAAAACAGTTAAGTCTCGTAGACTGCGATGGGCAGGACATGTTGCACGTATGGGGAATGAAAGACGTGCATGGAAGCTTCTTGTAGGAAAGCCAGAGGGAAAACGCCCAGTTGGTAGACCAAGAATGAGGTGGGAGAACAACATTAACTATGGTTTAAGGGAAGTAGATTATACAGGGAATGATTGGAAAGCATTGGCTCAGGATAGGGATGTATGGAGAGCTTATGTCCGCGTGGCCATGAACCTACGGGTTCGATAGTGCCAGTGAGTAAGTATATATATATATATATATATATGAATCAGATAGTTTGAGAATGGAGAGAATGTCATGGACATACACAATTGAATAGAAATATGAAATTAATTTTCGCAGATGATGTAGCATTAGTCGCATCCTCAGAGGACGAATTACAATATTCAGTATATAATTTTAACAAAATCGCCATCAAATATTACATGAAAATCAATACAAAAAAAACAAAAGTAATGGCTTTTCAAGGAAAATATCCTGTACGTAGCAAAATTTGTATAGATTCAAAAATGCTCGAAAGAGTAAATTCATTTACCTACCTTGGATACACATGTTTGGATGAAGTAGACATAGCAAATAAAATTATTAATTTTAATAAAACCATGGGAATAATACTCTTACTTTAAGGGAGGAAAGGAGATTACAAGTATTTGAGAATAAAGTTTTTAGGAAGGTTTTTGGACCAAAGAGAGATGAACAGACAGGTGAATGGAGAAGACTGAATAACAATGAATTACATGGTTTTTATAGGAAGCCAGATATAATGAGAACAGTTAAGTCTCGTAGACTGCAATGGGCAGGACATGTGGCACGAATGGGGAATGCATGGAAGCTTGTTGTAGGAAAACCAGAGGGGAAAACGCCCAGTTGGTAGACCAAGAATGAGGTGGGAGAATAACATTAACTATGATTTGAGAGACGTAGATTATACAGGAGATGATTGGAAAACATTGGCTCAGGATAGGGATGTATGGAGAGCTCATGCCCGTGCTGCCATGAACCTACAGGTTCGATAGTGCCAGTGAGTTAGTTAGTTAGTTAGTTATGGGAATAATAAATTCAGTAATGAAACCTTCATTAGTCCAGAGAGATACCAGAGTATGTTATACAAAATCCTAGCAAGACATGCACTTTGCTACGGCACTGAGGCATGGACTTCGAGGAAAGGGGAAGAGAGCAGAATAACTTCTAGTGAAATGAGATTCATGAGATATACAGCAGGATATACCAGATGGGATCACAAACACAATGATGATATCATGAAGGAACTACTTTTAGACCGGTCATTGAATACATACATAATTACCAGAATAACTGGGTGAATCATTTGCAATGAATGAGTTGAGATAGAGTTCCCCATGCCAGGCTTTGTTACTGTCCAACAGGGAAGAGATCTCTGGGTCGTCCAAGGAAATGCTGGATACAAAATTCATCAGTGAAATCGTAACAGGCCTATATGCCTAAGACTTGTTTGGATGAAGAAGTAGATTATTTTAAAGTACATTTCTATAAAATTGCCAATGTATCTTGTATATTGAAGTATTAAGTCTAACCAAAATGTAATACAAATTTTATAACCTATTATATCAGCCGTGGTGGACTAGTGGTTATGCTCCTTGCCTCTGGTCCCGAGGGTCGCGGGTTCAATCCTGGCCGGGGTCGATGGATTTTTTTAGGATGGAAAAATCCAAGGAACAAGTCCTCCGGGAGGGACTTTAAGCTGTCCCCGAGTCTGAAGATTTTTAGGCTTGTAAAAGATCCTTAAGCCTGAATGGAAAGGCCTCTAAGCAAAATTTACCAAATTTTCCCGTCCTAGTACTACCTTGGTTTCCTAGATGTTAGTATGAGGCGGAAGGCTGACCACGGACACTCAAATGACATCGATATGAAAACAAGTGTAATGAAATTAATATGGTTCAAATTCTTCCCTGTAGGGGGAGAGTGCATAAATCTCTGTTAAGGGAAACATGGGCTTACAAGATTTCAGTAAGTTTTATTACAAACCAAGCAGTGTGGTAGAGGGAGCACATATTGATAACAGATAGAAATAAAACAGTGCAGTTTTCAGATAATTTAAGTGCAAAATTGATAGAAAATCATACTATGAAGTTATTTTTATCAAAGGAATTGAATCTGTTCTGTAGTCCTCAACTCATATTTTGCTCTCTCACAAGTAAACCTTCACCTGGGGTAGGAAACAAAACAAATGTTGTTATTACAGTTCAATTAAGCATTAAAAATAATGCAAAATGCATACATTGTACAATCCCAATGCAATGAACACCAGAGATACAGACCAGTGAAGATGTAAGTTCACGGTGCAGGCACGAATAACATGAACTGTGGTGTAAGTGAGAGTAAACACAGTAGTGTTCTAGGTGTGCTCTCAGTTGTGAGTGTTCTGTTTGTTGGAGAAGGTGAACCTATAAATATATTGGTAAAGTTATCGCTAAACTAACAGACCTAAAAAAGGTTATAAACAGACAGAATGTGATGTGTTGTGAAAGGAGCTTGAAGTTGCTGATGTTATGTATGACCTAATAAAGAGTTATGAAATGGAATCAGTTGAAGAAATTCATACTCTGGGTATTGATGAAAATGCGAGATGATGATAGTGACATGCCTCATGTACAAGACAGTGAATCAGAAGAAACAATTGCCTCATCAGAAGGAGAATCGACTATTTCACAGCATTCTGGTTCTCTTTATTGTCCGTCCCCTCCAAAAGTATCCCGGGTCATTACTTTTGAAGAATGTAAGGTATTGAGTATTGGATTCTGTCAGGTACACCAAGGAACAAAAAGAAAACATTTAACCATAGGTCATGCAGCAGTATGAAACACAGATTCTCATGGCTAACGAACAAAATCCAACTCGGCAAAATGAAGCAAGCAGTTGAGCGACAAAATGATGTTATAAATAAAATGAAAAGTTTACACCGAACAACATTTGAAGAATTCTGTCTGTAGCAGTCTAGAAATGAATTTGTAGAAGAAAGTGACATAAACAGAATTACACTCAAAACAGCTAGTGATTTTATGGACACACATCAAACCTACTTAAAAACAAGTCCTTCCTGGTTACATAGGTTTAAAAAGTATTATAAGATTGTTAGCTACAAAATAACATGATATGTGACAAAACATCAGGTACTTAACATGACAGTTATTGAAAAATCAAAACTAACCTTCAGACGTAAGTGGACATCACTTATGGACGAACACACTGATGAACAGGTTTTTAATGCAGATGAAAGTGGTTTCAATAAGGAAATATCTTTCGGTAGAGCGTTAGAATGTCAGTAACGTGTATGGTGTTGTGCAATCAAAAGGTGTGACACACACTCCTACACTATAATGCCAGTGGTGTCAAGAGCTGGAAAACTGATGCCAAAGTTACTACTGATTCTTCAAGAACCTCAAGGTATTAATTAAAGAGTTGTGGAACGCATGTTCCAGGCTGACAACCTTGTAATAAAGTGGACTACATCGGGAAAATTGACAAAAATGTATGGAGAGAATTCCTACAAGAATTATTTCTTCCCAACTCTGCAACATGCAATCTATTGCTGTTGGACTTACATGGTGTTCACTGCTAGAAGGAGGGGACTATGACATTCAAAAAGTAGTGGTGAAAATCATACCACCAAATACACTAATGAGTTGAAACCTTTGGACAGATATTTTTTTTCAGATGTACAAGCATATGATTCGACACATCTCCCATAATGTAGCCTTTGGCGATTCTTCTTATACATTGTAGCAACACAACAATATAATAAAAATGCAATCACTTGTTCACCAGCAGTTTCTTTCTCCAAGATTCCAACAGGCACACTGGTAAGGTTGGGTGCTAGCTGGATTGCACCCAGGGGTGAACAACACTTCCAAAACGCAATGGAATTCTGTATCTGAAATGTACGAGGAAAATGTCAAAACAGTACAAATGCAGCCATTTTGAAGTGCAGGTGATGTACTGCAAATGTGTGTTTCCAACATTTTTTCAATGACTATCATTGTTGTGCCACATATGTTCCTGTATAAAAACAAAAAGAGAGTCTGGAAATATGATGCAGGAAACAATAACAAGATCACAATAACGTTTTTCATCCTAAGCGTGAACTAGTCACTGACAGAATGTAAGTTTTCTTATTGCTTAAAGCTCATGTTCTGTGCCCTGTACCACATGTGGTTATTTTAGTGGGGTTGTGAAATTTAGAGAAAATTAATATTTTATTATACTCCCTTGCCTGTACTAAAAGCTCTAGCATTAGAAGCTGTGAATAAGAGATATCCTCCAGAAGAATGGTTACATGTCTACACAGATGGATCTACTATTGATAACAACTCAGGATCAGGAATTACATGTGCATTATTTTCATTTTATCAACCAACAGGATACCACACAACAAATTTTGATGCGGAAGTAACGGCTATTCATATTTCACTCCAACAATTACTATACAGAATAAATAAATTTCAAAATGCTGTCATACTCTCTGATTCTAAGGCAATAAATTCACACAAAATGAAGTCAGTACAAATTAAAGAGTGCTACAAAATGATTCAACAACTCCAAAAACTACAGAAAAGAATTCAATTGCAATGGATACCTGCACATTGTGGAATTGCTGGAAATGACACTGGTGATTTTCTTGCCAAAAAAGGCTCCAATTTAATTCAGAATACTACTAAAAGCTTACCTTTCACATCCATAAAAAGAATAATTAAAAACAAATATAAAATCAAACAAAACCAAGACCTATGTAATAAAGCCATAGACAAAAAATGAAATATTTTAGTAAAGAAGCCAGATATTATTCCAGAAATTCCACGTAAAACTACAGTAGCAAAATTTAGACTGCTTACAGAACATGACTATTTGGCCAAACATTTATATCAGATAGGAATCTACACGAATCCAAATTGTCCTCTATGCAACAAAGACAAAGAAATGAATGAGGAACACCTACAAACCTGTGAAGTATTACCTGTTGGATCCACCATAGAGAAATATTGGAGAGCAAGAACGCTAATGGCTTCGGTGCCAAGGCCCAGCATTTGAAAACAACAACAACAACATATTTTATTATACTGATTCCAATAATATTAGTTTCATTTCTATCGTATTGTTTTTTATCCCAGGTGAAGGTTTGCTTGTCAGTCAAATTTTACAGATTGTAGAGTTTATGTCCACCGCTGTGTTCTCGAGGGAGCGTGCTGCCTTGTCATGCAGTGGGCCTGGGTTCGATCCCCGGTCAGGGCAGTTTTTCTGGGTGAGGTTTTTATCGGGGTTTTTCCTCACCTGTAAGACAATTGTCAGGAAAACTTTAAGGCCCAAATGGTCCCCGAAATCATATGGCCATCATTCTTATCATTATCATCCTTACCATTATCATTATCATCATCATCATCCTTCACCAGTGTGGAAAGCAACGGGAAGCTACCACACCTACACAATTCCCTAGTAAAGCTGCAAGCATAGCATGAAAATGCTATGATTGCAGTGAAGGACCTGCCTTCGGGCAGAATTACTATGGATGGATGGTAGAGTTTATTTTCATTATTTTTTGTAAATAATACACTTTTTTCTCTATTCATGTAGATAAATATCTACAAATCTCTCAATCCATCATACCTTGTTGGAATTTTAAATTATTGCTTTTTTCTTTGTACAAAAAAGTAAGCTAAATTATTTTTGAAGAGAAAAATAATGTCGATAAACTTGAGTGCATAAATTTATATACCAACAGCATGAAAAAAGGGGACATTCTGCTATTTTTTTTAAATTTGTCCAAACACTTTTTTCACCTTGCTAAGAGCATGTGGCTGGAAAAAGAGGATAAACCTACTCTTAGCTGGTATGGAATTCAAGGCTAAAAATAATCTATTCTGTTATTCTGTGATTATTTCACAATTATTATTCCAAACTACTGAATTTCGTTTTTCCCATTTTTGTGTGTCTATTATGTTCTTTGATTTAGTTTAAGTACCTTTGGTTTGTTTATGAGTATAGCATCGTTCACAGTTTTCTCATTTTATTCTGTATGTCTGTGCTTTTCTTTTGAGGATTACTGGCTTTCTGTTCTATTATTATTATTTTTTCTTGAAACTTTTATAAAAGAATTCATGAAAGAGAACACAAACTAGAAGAAAAAGACGAAAAATGTGGTAGAATAGGCATGTGCAAAGAACAGTAAAGAATGATTACAAATCAATAAGTTCAAATTGCAGACTCTATCAGTCAGAAGAAGCAAACAATGTCAGTTATATATCCTGATCAGCAAACTTTGGGTTTTTCTTATGTTTTTTATCTGACATTATTGCACGTTTAAGTTGTTGGGAGGTCTGAGGTCATATGTTTGTATTTTTTTATTTAATTTATTTATATCTTTAGGCATTGGCTTTGGTTACATGGGGTTGTTGCTCTTGTATGTGCTTTATCTGGCATATTGCATGTCCTTAGTTGTTGAGTGGTGTGAGGTTATATTTCATGTTTTTTCTGTGAACATTTAGCTCTAAAAATGGTTTGTTTTCAGCCACTGGCTTTGGTTACATGGGGTTGTTGCTCTTGTATGTGCTTTATCTGGCATATTGCATGTCCTTAGTTGTTGAGTGATGTGAGGTTATATTTCATGTTTTTTCTGTGAACATTTAGCTCTAAAAATGGTTTGTTTTCAGCCACTGGCTTTGGTTACATGGGGTTGTCGTCTCACAATGTCTGCTGTGGACCCAAAGATTGTGGCAACATTCATCAAGAATCATGCTCTACGTGGTCCTGAAAAGTATGCGAAAGATGGACAGTATGATTTGGGACTGGAAGTGCCTGCTGAAATAGTTAGCGATTTTGATGATTCAGAACTGTGTCCCAAACGTTAGAAATCTGAAATTTGCAATTTTATTTTCATTCCTAGTCATTCCTTGATTCGTAATCTGTGATTCTCAATTTTGCATTTTTTCAGTTTGCATCTCATATCATAACTAGAGAAAAATTGAAAATGACATGATTTCTCTATATAGTCTACATTGGTTTGGTAGTTTTTGTAAGGAATTGTCTTCTTGAATTTTTACACCAATTTCCTTCTATTAGATGCTGTAACATAAATAAAAAAATAGAAAAGTTTCAATTTCTATTGGCTTGGTATTTAACTAAACACTAATCAGACTTCATCATAGAACAGTTTTTTTTTTTTTTCTGATTTATATGTGATTTTTTTTTTTTGTATTCACAATTTGTAATTTTTTTACCAAAAATAATGTAAATGTGATTACATGGGGATGATTTCTATGGCATATCTTGTATTAACACTTTATATCGATTGCAACTAAGTAAAAAAAAGAACAAATTTTCTGATGAAAATAGCATAGTTTTTACTTTCCTTAAAATTTATATTTTCATTTGTTATAGTATATTATGATATGATGAACAATATTGTTTCATTAAATATATGTAGCAAATAACACTATGAGGTTTCTTTTAATTATTAATGCATTGGTTATTCTGACTGACTTCATATTTCTTGAAATATGAGGTGAGTCAAAATAACCAACTCATTGATAGTTAATATTGTTTTACTTATGAGTTTGAAATCTTTATGCCTGATTCGATAGACAACGGCATAACTTTTTAACAAATATGTAAAAGCATTCCATCCTTGTATCATACAATATTTTATTTCATACCATGTTGAATTTTTTACCTTCAATTAGATTAATAATGTTGTGTAAATGGGATGTTAGGTGCACTATTATAATGCTCAATGCAGAGTTGCCATTTAGGATATGGTATATCAAATATGGAGGGAGCTTTGATTGATGATTGCAAAATTCCACAAATTATTCTAAATTAGTCAAAAGAAGCAGTTGGGAAACTGATTCCAAGTTGATCTGAAGTTAGATACAAGAAGGAGTATGATGAATTTTGTTCATAGAAAATAATGAACAATGTAAATTTAGTGAACGAGGATGCTGTGTTGTAGCATATAATGTTGGATTTGATAAGTGTTGTATAATTATATAGGCTATATTGAGTGATGTATTTGCATAATTTACTACCATCATTTTAGAAATCTCTACAATGGTCTACTTTTATGAAAATCTTATCATCATCTTCAAGGGATGGGCCTGTTGGCCCGTTCCGCTCCCCAGTGCACTATATTCTGCAGGTGCAGGTCGTCTTTCCAATGACATTTTGGTCTTCCTAGATTCCTTTGGCCTAGAGGCCTATAATGAAGCAGTTGTTTTGATAAATGATTATTTGGCATTCTTTGTATATGTATAATTAAACAATTATCTTTGTACCTCAATAAAACTAGACACTAATATCAATATTAATAAATATGTCACTAGGTTATCTCTTCCTAAGGAAATAATGCAGCCAATATGAGGTATATATAGCTGTTTTCTGTACATTGAAATGTTTCTTTTTATCATAACCTATTATGAATGGGTTTTAAGGATAAGCAACACGTATTTAAAGATGACAGGTCTGAAATGTTTGTTTCGGGATCATGTATATATAGAGTATTACTTATATTAAATGAGTCAACACACATTACATTTTAGTTTTTGTTTGCAAAAGTTGCATGGATTAAGGGTTTGAGAACTGTTACAATTTGTTTTCCACGCTCATTTTTTTAATGTAAACATACAGTATGAAATTCGACATAGTATGAAATAAAAGTATTAATTCTATTTCATTCCATAACAGATTAATATTTTGATAAAGAGTTTTTAAATATTTATTTAAACAAAATTTATTGTAAAATGTTCATAATAATTTAAGATTAAAAGTGTAGATTTTGCAACTCTTAAAGTCTTTGTTCAAAAGCATTTTATGTCCAACCAACATGCCAGTATGATAATATAATATAGAGACTGGACAATTGCCTGCTTTTAAAGGAACTTTTTCAACCGATCCAATTCCGATCACTGATTGAGGGTCTTTCCACTTTTCAACGGTTGCCCTTTTACCAGCCGGCTGCTGGCCCTTCACATCCACATGTGTCAATCACAGAGGTAGATGATCAACAGCCAGTGTAGGGGTGACATGTGGTTAGCATGTCGAGTCCCCCAGCCGTTATAGCTGGTTCCTCAACCTGGAGCCGCTACTTATTGTAGCTACCCAATTGCCTCACGATGCTAGGTGGGCACCGGTCCCATACTGGCCGAAATACCATGAGAAAATTTCTTCCCCCATGGAGACTCGAACCAGCGCAATTCCCGTAGCTCTGTGCCAAGGCTTCCTGCCTTAACCGCTCGGCTACGGCGCAGGACACTTTTTCAACCTTTTTTTAGAAATGGGATGTTAAAAATATTTTAAAGCAAATTATTAAAATTTTATTATAAAAAATATTGGGATTTTAAGGGCAAATAAAATCTTATATTTTGCATTTTTTGTGTCCTATTTTTTTTTCTTCGTTTTGGTTGTAGTGTGAATTGTGTTGTGTTCAATGAAGTATGTTTAGCTAATCTCCCAAAAAAAGTAATTAAAAAAATGTTTTGTTCAGTATTCATATATATATAGTTACAAACAGTAAACTACTAAACTTAAAAGTGATTAACCTATGTAAAAGTCAAAGTAAAATCTATTTTTGTTACAAGGAAAGTGAAAGTTAAAAACAAAAGAAAAAAAAAGATTGTTTGCAATTCTTGACTTGTATACTTTCTATTGCCAATCCTTATTACTTGGACACAAACTAAAATCATATCCCTTATAGCATAAATAACTATTCTTTCAGAAAAACTTGTGGATTTCTAAATTTATAGATCGTAGAAATCTGTTCCCATTGACAAATACAGGCCTAGCTACAAGTTCTTACTGTGGCAGTACTATAATTTCTGCATTTATCAGAATACTGAGATATATAAGGAAATAGAATGATCCATAGCCTTTGAATTAAATGAATGTTACATGATACAGTAAATTTTAATTATATTAGTGATTCACCTTATGGCCAATATTAAGTGAAGTGATGATAATTTTTATGAAATGATAGGTTGAAAACACTAGTAAGGTCACAGTCTCAGTGGATTCTTCCAAATCTGATCATATTTTTATGAAAGTAGATTAAGAAAAAAGAAAACTTTTCTCCATTGTTCCTAATTTCGTTTTTAAAAATTAAGATGATAATTTGGTCATCTTAACATGTGTTATATTTATACGTAACTTGTAATGAAACAAATTTATAAATTAACTGTAAAAGAAATATGAGATCATATTGCAAGAAATTTTATTTTAGTTAATGCTAAGTGATTAATGTATCATTATTTAACATTAAGCTATGTGAAACTGGAACATATTTCCTTTTATTTTTATATTACAATATTATTGATTGAATCTAATATGCCTCATTTAGCTTTTAGAATGAAATCTATTGTATGTTACCTATTATTTGTTAGAGATTAAACAGAGCCTATATGTCTTCAATAAAAAGTGAATATTAAAAAATTATTATTTCAAGGAACTACCATCCCTTGATGGGTTTTGGTTTTCCTCACATTATATTTCCACATAGTTCTATTAACTTCTACCATCTGCATTCTTATCTTAATCATACCTTCCTCCATAAGTTAAAACAGTTTTTACCTTGATCATCTACACTTTTTTTTTATATATAGAATGTTCCAAAACTATTTGTTCCAATTAATACAGGAGCTAGAGAACATCAAAACAAATATATTTTGATAACAAACATTTGGTCTCAGAAGTCAATTTGTAATGTTAGAGAACATTTTGTTAACAATGCTGACATAAGCTGTTGTGTCGGCCATCCAGAATCACCTGACCTCGCGTGTCTGGATTTCTTTCTCTGGGGGGATATGAAGCAGCTGATGTATGAAAACATTGTGGAAACAGAAGAAAATCTCATTGCTAGAATTGCCCTTGTTGCTAGGACCATTGCGGACATGCCACGGCAATCAGTGGTCAGACGATATACAGCTTGCATACAGGCATTCGAGCAATTCCTGTGAATGCTACTGCTGTTATTAGCATGTTAAACTACCTTCTGTGTAAATCTTCCCTAACATTACTTCAGAGACAATATGTTCCTTATTGATGTATTCTACCTCCTTTATTAATTTGAATGAATAGTTTCGAAACACCCTGTTTATTTCATTTTTACATAAAGTATTTTGTAAGGGATTCTTTCTTTTGAAATTTGTTTAATATGTCCAGTACATCATATGTCTTGATATCAGTAATCTTTAAGTAATAGGAAATTTAGACTGATCTATAAGAGAGAGAAACATTTCCATATAAATCAAGATACCTAAATAGCTCAGTGGTGTAGAGCACTGGTATGGAAAACCAGAGACCTTGGGTTCAAATTCCTGTTTAGGCATACATTTTTTTTAATATAATTCATCAAAATATTTTTTCTTCTCGTTCAAAAGGTTCAAGGTTAATTATATTTTTAAACTTAATAAAAATATTGTAGGATGTAACATAATGATGCAAATTATCAGTATTATATAATTCATTTGGATATTTATACACCTATTTCATTAAAATATGTATTTTTCACTGACTATTTTTGGAGCATTACCTCCATCATCAGCTAAACTCCAGTTGTTGAAATTGAGCCATCAACACCAGCATTTCATCTGATGTGGGTTGGATGAACTTCAAGATCAAATCTTGCTCACCACAGACTTCAAAATTCATGGACCTATATTGTTCTTTTGAAAATATATCTTTTACCAAACTGTTAGTTCCATAGATTTCTCTAATTGTTTTAATAGTTTTGTTTATTTTCCAAATGTATGATTCTCTACCAAACCACGAGCTGCAATTGCCGATTTTTCAATTTCACATTTTTAATATTTCTAAAATATACTTTGAAATGATACCCCCAATGATTATCACTATTGTAAATATATTCTTTAATTAAATTTATGACTATTTTACTTCAATCATGATTAATTTATATAATTTATCAATCTATACAAAATATGAGAATAATTATAACTTATGATTATTTTATTACAACATTAAATTAAGAGTTTCTAGAATTAAATTAAATATGAATCAATATATCATACAAATGTAATACAGGATTTACGTAAGGATAATCAATAACTATTTAAGTTACAATTTCAGCTTTGACAAGTAAAAATCTTATAATGTCGATAACATAAAAAGGCAGATTAAAAAAGGGTTGAAGCTATACAAATAGTTTTCTATATTAAAAATCTGCAGGGAACCCTTATTTTAATATACCCAGATTCTAAAAAATATTATAAAGATGTGAAAAACATAGAAGTGACATACTTACAGTTAAAATAAATAATCTGTCACCCCTCGTCAAAATAATTAGTAGACAGGAGTATATGTTTATAATGGGATTATACTGTAATGGTCTTACTAATAAAAATCTCTTATACTGGCTTTCATCTGTTGTTTAGTTATACATTGTATAAGCCTTATGTAGTTCATGTATAATTCCCTTACTAATAAATGTTGTGCAGGAGCTATATAACAATACAACCGTTACACACAATACGTCACATATTCGTCATCATTATGATGTCAGAACATATTACGCGCAGTTTGTAACAGAAAGAAAATGACATCAACTAGTGATTAATTGTGTAAGAAATGAGTATGGAAAAGAATTACAGAGACTCCCTAATTGCGGAGGTACGGAAAATATAAGTGTGTTTTAATGTATGTACATTTTCCTTTACGCTATGTCAAATATATCATAGAATTAGTTTCACAGATAATGTGCTGCCATCTAACGTCAAGAATTTCAAACAATTCTTGGAAACTAATAAAAGTTTTTCCATTACTTATGAATTATATGCAGTGTTTTAAGATGCGTTAGAAAACGTTCAAAATAGTAGGAAATGTTACCGATAACAGAATAACGCTTTAAGCAAAAAAAAAAAAATCTAGTTTGATCAGGAATCGAACCTAGAACCCCACGGACTGTAGTCAGAAGCTCTAACCACAAGACTACCAAGCTAACATATGACTTTCCGCAGTAATAATACCTCTATAATTAAATACATTTTTATATCAGTATGTGCATTATGTATTAATGATGCAAGTATGTCTTGTTAAAATAATATTATGAAGCATTTAAACTACATTCAGGTTAAATCTTGTCTACAGTAACTATTGCAGAACATATTCTTTTGTGAATCAATGTTCAACTTTAAAATATTATTAGGCCTAATCGAGAATGAGTGTAACAAAAAGCCTTCTATGATGCCTTTATTTTCCTACCCAGAGCTTTATTAATATTATTTATGTCCTGTGCATCCGTCAAACAGTCGTTAAAGTGTTGCATTTTGGGTTAAATTTAAGGAAACGTTCTTCAATATCATAAGAAAACAATCAGTTGATATGAAAGTCAGACATTTTGTCTTGTTATACAATCCTTAAACAAGGCTGGAGGCATGTATAACAATTCCCATGTAAAGTTGTAAACCTCTTATACACTGAGCAGCTAATACAGTGTTTATTAGTAAGAATTTTCAACTGAGATGTGTATAAACCTTGTATAAAAGTTACACATGGATTATTAGTAAGAGGGTAAGACTATTGATAGAGCCTATGTTATGATTATTTAGTATACTCATATATATATATTAAATTTGACACCATCGTAAAGATATGACTGGAAAAGATTTTCAAAATCACCCAATAAAAATATTTACTAAGTATTTCAAAACTTCCCTTAAAAATTTAACATCTGTTCATGGTGCTGGTTTTTATCCTATATAATGGGGTGAATCATGAGCCCTCACTCTCAATCAATCAGAATTTCAAGACTTCAGCGTACGGATAGAATTGCATTGCCAGAGGTCACAGTACATGCTGGTCCCCAAAATTTAATGATTTGAAATGTTGTAAATTAAGCTCGTAATTTTTATCTATGTTATCTTACTCAGTAGAATATCATTGAACATAAATAAGTATTCAAAATTTTAAAGTGATCTACTTGAATTTAAATTCAGTGTTAAATAAATATCATATTTATAAATTAGTATGAGATTAATTAGTGTTTGCCAACTTTACTGCAGAAGAAAGTGGATCAAAAGGAGGACGAGTGGCCCAAAAATCTTCAAGGGAGATAATGCCATGAAAAAGGTACGTTTGTCATAGAATGTTCCTGAGCTAGAAATATTCCCAAATATATAACTCCCATTTTTCAATTCATATTAATAATGTCCACGTCCATTTCATATAGTACCCAAATTTTAGGATGTGTAATTTACATAAATTCCTGGCCTTCTCCCCATTACATCTTTCATACGAGTATTATCATTTTATTTTTCTTTTTTAAATTTTTCCTATATACTTTATTGAAGCAACTAATTTGGTAAATTTCTGATTTTTTTACTCTCTGGGGATATTCATTTTCTTATTTGTTATTAGAAGATTACCCATGCTGAATTTGTTTATGGGTGCTAATGTAATATTGAATTTTCTAAATATTTTCTGAAATTTTCTGCATGTTTCAGGATGGTGAGTAAATTTATTGAATTGTTTTTATTTCTTTTTAGTATTAGTTAATGGGGTGTGTATTCTCTTACCTTTTTTTTTTTTACCTTATTTATTATTCTCTTCTTACCAAAACCATTTAGTCTGGCTATATATATAAAATGTGATTGTATTCTTTTATAAATTCTCTTTGCTTAATGGAATGTTTGTTAATCTATATATAAACTATTGAATATTAGATGTTTATATGATTGAAACCTGAAAATTTTATGTAATTATCTGTGTGAGTGTCTTTTCTGTGAATGTTGATTCAATTTTTTGTTTTTGTTCATTCCTGATTGTATTAAGTTCAAGAAATTGGATTTTGTTATTTTCTTCCAATTCTATTGCAAACTCAACAAATTCCTCTTGTAGATTGAATGATTTTAAAGCATCATCAATATTTTGTTTAAAGTTAGTAGGAGGTAACACTATAGGGTATTGATATTAATGAAATTTCACCTCACTTCACATTTTGTTTTCTTTTTATACCAGTTTCGGAACAATTAGTCCATTTTCAGTATTTTCATGAACATTGTTCTAGAACAATGGTTTGTTCTGACAGAACAATGTCATGAAAATACAGAAGATGGACTAAATATGAGGTGAGGTGAAATTTGATTAATATTAATTCATCATCAATATATTTGAAATTTATTACATACCTTAACGATCCATGGGTAACCTTAATTTATGTGACATTCAAGATAATCCATAAAAAATATTAGCTGGAAATGGAGAAAGTGGGCTATCCATCACAAACTTGAGATGTGTCTATAATTTTTTCTATAGAATATGAAGAAAGAAAATAGAAAATCAGTTGAATTAAAAAAATATATCACACTAGTGTTTACTGACAAATTAATTTCCTTATTTATATCCCAACTGATAAAATGTTAAATTAAAAAAAAAAAAAAAAGGTTACTTTCTTTAAAATTAAAAACGGAAGTAATAGAAGAATATATAAGCCTAACAAAATTTTCACATGCGGTGGAAAATTGTATACCAATAGACCTCTTAAGATATGCAGACAATGGGTCGTATGAATAAAACTGGAGGTTTTGCCTGTGAGCACAAGGTAGAGGCAGAAGTATTTGCTTGGAAGCAAAAGGTAGAAGTATAAGCTTTGAATAATATGAATAACTTTTACCTTATACTTCTACCTTTTCCTTCTAAATAAGAAGCATGTGCTTCTAAACTCCCAGCCACGTGTTTTGTAAATGAATCATCAGCATTCTTTACTACCTGAGCACTTGTTTATGTTTTCATTCTTTAAAAGCAAAGTATTTGTGCTGACTCCACAATTTTCAACCAAAACAGATCATAACCACGCTACTTTTATTTCCGCTCTCTCAGTGCAGTCAAAACTATACATGTAGTGCAGTTTGTAAAAATGGCCTTTTCTGTTTCGGATGCTAGAAGTAGTTCAAAGTCTGTAAAAAAATACAAAACTGCTCAAGGAAAATATCCACAATTATTACAAAAGTCGCAAGTTCCGGAAAAAAAAGAAGAAAAAATATGTAAGCAATTCAGAAAATAATTCAATTATTTAAACGTAATTTTGGCACGCCGATAAATTCAAACCAGTTGCTAAAGAAAATTAACAATATGAAAACTAGAACTTCATGCGCGACATGCCTAGAAGGCCCTTGGCCTACCAGTTGGCTGCTAGCCTCATGTCCACATGTGTTAATCACAGAGGTAGACGATTATAAGCCAGTGTAGGAGTGACATGTGGTTAGCATGTCATATGAAAACTAGACTGAAGAAAAGTCAGATATGAACAGAAGGAACAAACCAATCTTTTTTCGTGTCCTCCTCTTATAATTTTCCCTTCAGTGAAATTTTCTTCTCCTTTGTTGTATCATCATCATCATTGCCTGAATCATCAATATTGATGAATGCCTATTTATTCTCCTACACCAGTTTGAAACCCTGGATCGGTCATGAACCAAAAAATACCTTAATTCTATCTTCAGAGAATAGCACACCACCTCTTCTCTTCTGTTTCTGGCAAAAAGTGGGCAGCAATCCATTTAACATTTTCCTCGTTGAACCTCTATAATGAATTATACTCTTCCTCAGGAGGACACCGACGTGGTTTATAACACTTTTTACGGTGTACGGGGACTACTAATTGAGCCATGTCTGTATTTTGTGATGATGAGTCTGCTATCGACTAGACTTAAATTTTTTGAAGCATGTGCTTCTTAAAAGAAGCAAAAGGTTCACTTTATTCATACAGTTTTTCTAATCTTGAAGCACATGCTTCAAGGTTTGAGCTCATGCTTCTTACATGGAAGCAGATGTTTTTTTCTCAATGCGTCACCGCGAGTAAAAGGTTAATGCTTCATACTTTATTCATACATTCTGAAGGATATGCTTCAAAAAAGTGAAGTAAAAGCATTTGCTCCACTTTATTCACACGGGCCAATATCTTCTCTGAAATAAATTTCAAATATATCTATAATGTTAATTTTTCTTTCTAATTTAAAACAATGTCCAATTCTCGAAAATGTTAATTTAAAATATTAATTCATTTTGAGAATTTTCCTCATCATTGAGGGTTTTCTCCAACCAATCTTAGTAATTAACATAAATTAAAAATAATTAAATAAATAAATATAAATGACTACGGACTTATAGACTATCAGTTTGCAACAAACATTCACAAATTTCCCTTAATTATAGTTCTCCATCGTTCTCTGTCCTCTTTGTCTTCATCTGTTACACCAAATTTCCTCATTGAATTTTGAATGTTCTTCCGGGTTGTTCTTGGTCTTCCTTTTTTGTTCCGTCTTTCAATTTTCCATGCATAGATGGCCTTTGGTAGTCTTCCATCCTGCAATTCTTCTTACGTGTCCATATCATTTTAGTTTCTGTGTTCAATCTCATCCATTATATTTCTTTCTGCATTCATCCATTTTCTAATATCTGTAGTTCTAATTTTTTCCAGTCAAGATTTTCTGACAGCTCTTCTCCAAAAATCCATTTCAGCTGAAGTTATTCTGTTGACATGTTGTTGTGTTATTGTTCAAACTTCCGATCCATGTAACATTATACTTTCTAGTATGGATTTATAAATTAGTTGTTTTGTTCTGTTAATGATGATTTTACTCCATAGTATAGAGTTTACCATTCCTATGGTTTTTCTTCCATTACTAATCCTTTGTCCACCGCTGTGGTCTCGAGGTAGCGTGCTGCCTTGTCATGCAGCGGGCCTGGGTTCGATTCCCAGTCGGGGCAGTTTTTCTGGGTGAGGTTTTTATCGGGGGTTTTCCTCACCTGTAAGACAAATGTCAGGAAAACTTTAAGGCCCAAACAGTCCCCGAAATCATATGGCCATCATCATCATCACCATCCTTCACCGGTGTGGAAAGCAACAGGAAGCTACCACACCTACAATTTCATAGTAAAGCTGCAAGCATAGCAGTGAAGGACCTGCCTTCGGGCAGAATTACTATGGATGGATGGACTAATCCTTTTTTGCTATTTCTTTATTTGATGCTCCATCTTTCTCTATAATTGATACCAAATAACAGAAACTATCACTCTTCTTTATCTCTACCCCATCAATATATAATTCATCTGCGTCATTTGTTAAATACTCTGTTTTGTTTTTGTTGATTTTCAAACCCCATTTCTGATATGTTGTTGACAACTGATTACACATATAATTTGCATCTTCTCCATCCCGGGTTATAATTATCTGATCGTCAGCAAAAAGTAAGTGATGTAGATATCTTCTTTCTGTTAATTCTAGTCCCATTTTTGCACACTTACGTGACCATTCTACTAAACAAATGTTTATATATACACCATGTCCACAAATATAGTATCATACTTTAAACTAGCTTGGTTTGAGACTTGAAAGCAAATGTATTTTTTTTTCGCCCAATGGGTTGCTGTCCCAGAGGGGTATTATTGTAGGGTTCCCACTAATGTAGCATTTCCTCTACATTAAGGTGATGTGGTAATACCGCTAGTACTCGGTCCTCAGAGCCTCATTTGTGTAGCCATACAGCAGGCTACACAAAGTGGGACCATAAAAGAAATAAGGAAATTATGGAAGAGTTGGATGTAGTTGGATTCTTCACCATATACAAAACTACCAGAACAACTAGAAAGCCCATCTTCAATGAATGCCATCTCATAGAATTCCAAAAGCCATACCTCGCTACTGTCCCCAAGGCAAAAGATCGCTGGGATGTCCAAAAAAGCGCTGGATGGAAAATTCCTCTTTGAGACCGTAACAGGCCACACGCCTTAATACTTGCAAGGATGATGATGATGACTTTAAACTACTACTACGTCGCTTTGGATCTAAGTAAAGTGATGATAATCAAAAGAGAAACTCAAAAAGTTTTTGCTATACCTCATAGACATTGAGTATGACCACCATGAGTGACGCTGCAGAGATTTAGTCCATTATATTCCATTGTTGATATTGTTAACATGCACAAAACTTTTTGAGTTTCTCTTTTGATTGTCACCAATTTCATTTAGATTTGATTGTCCAAAGTGACGTAGTAGTAGTTTAAAGTGTGATACTACATTTGTGTATTTTAAACAGTGTTGGTGACATCGGGCATCCTTGTAACAATCCTTTACTAGTTCCAAAAGATTCTGATAACTGAGACCCCATTTTAATTTGACATTTATTGTTCTTATATATTTCTTGCACTACTTGAATTAGGGATTCATCAATGTTTGCTGTACATAATGCTTCCCATAATTTTGCTCTTGATACACTGTCATATGCTTTTTCTAAATCTATAAAAAACAATCCAATATATTTTTATTTATTTTCACATTTCTCAATGATTTATTATTTTTACAAATGTATTGTAGATATACAAGATCAACATATAACATCTATATATTTATAATAGTATAAAATTGCTTAACCTACAAGATGAATCTGTGAAGTTTACTACAGAATTGGCAGAGAACCAAATCCTTTTCTCGATCTTCATATATTCAGGAATGAACAAAAATAAAAAATTTATTTTGATTAAAAATAAAAAAAATTGAATTTCAGCATTCAGTCAAAAGACACTCGCACAGATAATTACATCAAATATTAAGGTTTCAATCGTTTAGCACATAAATATGCAGTGTTCAACAGATCATTATGTAGATTAACCAACATTCCATTTAGCGAAAAGAATTTTAAGAAAGAACATTATCATGTAACCCAGACTAAATGGGTTTGGTAAGAAGATAAAAATAAATAAGTTAAAAAAATTCAAGTAAAGAAAATTGATAGAATACACTACCATACTAACTAATAAATAAGAAGAAAGAAAAAATTCAAGAAATTTACTTACAATCCTGAAACACAGAAAATTTCAGAAAATATTTAGAAAATTCAAAATGACATTAGGACCCATAAAGAAATTCAGCCTGGGTAATCTCCTAATAACAAATAAGAAAATTAAAACTTTCGTTAATAAAAATATTTGGAATTTACCAAACTAGTTGCAGAGACTGTAATAAAGTTTGAAGAGAAAAATTATATGCTCAGACCAGGACTTGAACCCGGGACCCTTGGTTTTCTAGTCCCGGTCTGAGCGTATAATTTTTCTCTTCAAATATGATTTATCCATCATTGAGATGTGTGAAATTAATAATAAAACATTGTATTAAAGTTATTTAGGAAAACTAAAAAAAATATACACTCATCTGAAAGAATACTTTAGAAATATTAAAAATGGTGAAATTGAAAAAAAAACGGCAATTGAGGCTCATATTTTGGTAGAGAATTACATAATTGGAAAATATTCCCTCCATGGTATCTTTACCTTGTCGTGGTGGAGTGGCTTGCGTGCTTAAATGATCCTGAGAGCTATGCCGGCGGTAGCATTGCTGCCGATAGGGTTACCCATGCCGGACTGGTCGAAGGTGATAAGCCAGACGAAAAAAGTACCTTGGGCGAAAGAGTGACGATCTTTCACCGTAAAAATACAACTGTCAAGAAATGCGGACATGGGTTCATCTGGGGTAAAATTTTCCGGAGGTCAAATAGTCCCCCATTCGGTTCTCCGGGCGGGGACTACTTCAGGGAACCCATGCCAAAGGCTCAAACACAGGGACATGTTCCTAGGAACATGGAATGTTAGGACTTTATACAATAGCGGGGCACTAGAGATATTAACGCGGGAATTAGATAAATCGCCCTTGGATATAGTCGCTCTACAGGAAGTTAGGTGGCCAGGAGAAGGTAGTCAGGAATCAGGAAGCTTTGCATTATACTATGGGGGTGCAGAAAGACCTGCATTTGGAACGGGTTTTTTAGTCAGAAGGAGGATCTTATCCGCTATCCGAGATATTAAGTTTGTTAGTGATAGGATATCATACATAATTCTAAAGGGTAAACGACATGATTTTATAATTGTAAATGTACATGCCCCCACAGAAGATAAAGATGACAAGATCAAGGATGAGTTCTATGAAGAATTAGAATGCTTATTTGATAGCCTTTCACGATATCATATGAAAATTGTCTTAGGAGATTTTAATGCAAAAGTGGGGCGGGAAGATATATTCAAACCAACAATAGGCAAATTCAGTCTTCATGAAGATAGTAACGACAACGGGGTTAGATTAGTCACATTTGCCACATCAAAGAATCTCATTGTTAAGAGCACAACATTTCAGCATAAGGATATTCATAAATACACCTGGACGTCCCCAGATGGAGAAACTCGGAACCAGATAGATCATGTATTAGTGGATAAACGCTGGCACAGTAGCATCATCAATGTTAGATCAGTTAGAGGGACAGACTGCAATTCGGATCATCATCTGGTCAGAGTGAAAATCAGACAACGGCTATCGCTTATGAGAGGAACAAACGCTAAAGATGATTCTGAAAAATATGAATTAAAAAACTTGAAAAATGATGAAATGCGGCAAGAATACCAAATCAAAATTGCTAATAGATTTGAAGTACTGGAATCTTCAGATGACAATGTGGCAAACGAAGAAGAAACTGATATAAATAAAGAATGGGAGGCTATAAGAGATACTATTAAATTGTCAGCATCAGAAAGCATTGGTTGTTTAAAAAAGAGGCAAAACAAGAAATGGTTTGATGAGGAATGTGCCGACATTGTAAAGAAAAGAAAGCTAGCAAAAATGAAATGGTTACACGAGCCAAATGAGGTAAATTTAGAGCAATTGGGTAGTATTAGACGGGAAACCACCAAGTTACTAAAGAGTAAAAAGAGGGAATATTTGAGAGAGAAGATTAATGATCTTGAAATGAATGCAAAAAATAGGAACATTAGAGAATTATATCAGGGAATTAGTATAGAGAAGAAAGGGTTTCAGGCTAGAACAAACATAATTCGGAATGAAAATGGGGATATGATTGCAGATTCTAGGAGTATATTAAATAGATGGAAAAGTTACTTTAATCAGCTATTAAATGTACATACAGAACAGGACATTGAGGAGGATAAGTTACAGACAGCAGAAATGCTAGTCGCAGAGCCAAGTGCATTAGAGGTTGAAATGGCGATTGAAAAATTGAAGATGTATAAAGCATCAGGTTCAGATGAGATCCCAGCAGAACTGATAAAATCAGGGGGAGAAAAATTGATGGACAAGATACGCTGGTTGCTTAGTATGATTTGGGAAAAAGAAGCTCTTCCAGATGAATGGAAGGAATCAATTATCGTACCAATCTATAAGAAAGGAGATAAAACTGATTGCAACAACTACAGGGGCATCTCATTACTTTCAACTTCGTACAAAATTCTAACAAATATATTAGTAAGCAGACTTACTCCCTATATTGATGACATTCTAGGAGATCATCAATGTGCATTTAGAAGAAACAGGTCTACAACAGATCAGATTTTTAGTATAAGACAGATTTTAGAAAAGAAATGGGAATATAATGGTACTGCACATCAACTATATGTAGACTTCAAAAAAGCATATGATTCAATTAAGAGGGAGAAGTTATATAGTATCCTGCTGGAGTTCGGAATTCCTAAAAAGTTAGTTAGACTTATACGAATGTGTCTAAATGGCTCAAAGAGTAGGGTGCGTGTAGGCAAACAGTTTTCTGACACTTTTGTAATCCAGAATGGGTTGAAGCAAGGAGATGCACTATCTCCTCTACTATTTAATTTTGTACTAGAGCATGCCATTAAATCTTTAGAGAATGAGGAAGGCTTACAACTGAATGGTATTAATAAGCTGTTAGTTTATGCTGATGATGTAGTACTACTGGCCGATAGCGAGGAGATACTAAAGGCCAACACGCACACACTATTGAGTAACACTAAGAAATTAGGACTGGAAGTAAATATCAGTAAAACTAAATATATGGTCACACGTAGAAATTCAGTATATAATGGAAATGGACAGCTAATGACAAATGAGGGAAATTTTGAGGAAGTGGCTGAATTCAAATACCTAGGAACAATAATCACAAATAGGAATGAGATGCACAAAGAAATTAAACATAGGCTCAATTCTGGAAATGCATGCTATTATGCATTGCAGAGACTTTTGATGTCCCAACTCCTTTCAAAAAACGTTAAGCTGAAAATATATAAAACTATTATTCTACCAGTTATATTATATGGGTGCGAAACATGGACTCTTACTTTAAGGGAGGAAAGGAGATTACGAGTATTTGAGAATAAAGTACTTAGGAAAATTTTTGGACCAAAGAGAGATGAACAGACAGGTGAATGGAGAAGACTACATAACAACGAACTACATGGTCTGTATAGGAAGCCAGATATAATAAGAACAGTTAAGTCTCGTAGACTGCGATGGGCAGGACATGTTGCGCGTATGGGGAATGAAAGACGTGCATGGAAGCTTCTTGTAGGAAAGCCAGAGGGAAAACGCCCAGTTGGTAGACCAAGAATGAGGTGGGAGAACAACATTAACTATGATTTGAGGGAAGTAGATTATACAGGGAATGATTGGAAAGCATTAGCTCAGGATAGGGATTTATGGAGAGCTTATGTCCGCGCGGCCATGAACCTACGGGTTCGATAGTGCCAGTGAGTAAGTAAGAGTAAGTAAGATTAGTTTCCAAAAAAAAAGTTATACTAAAATTGCCTATTGTGTGTGTGTGTATATATATATATATATATATATATATATAACATGATAAGAAAAATAAATAATCAATTGAGTTGGTGTTTACTTGATGAAAATCCATATTTATTAAAATAAGAAAAATAAATGCCTGGATGGGAATCGAACCCGGAACTCTGAGTCGGTACTCCAGAGTATTTATATATATATAGCATACATTCTTATAGTTTATATTCTTATTGAATAACAGAAGAAGGGTATTGAAAAGCTGGAAATTCTATGCATTTGAAGTAAAATAAGAGGCCTCGTGAGTAAAATTTGTTAGCCACGTTTACATCCAGATTTGAATTGTGACATTAATGATCTGAGTTGTTAAAGAGTATCATCAATAAAATACTTCACTGTATAATCCACCTCCCTCAAATCATGGTTAATATATTCTCCCATCTCATTCTTGTTCTACCTCAGGTACTTTCCCTCAGGTTTTCCTACAAGAAGTTTCCACATCTGTCTTTCATTCCCCATTTGTGCCACATGCACGCCGTAGCATAGTGGTTAAGGCACTGAGCTACAAGCCAGAGGGTCGAGGGTTCAAGTCCCGCTGGGGTCAGGATTTTTAAACTGACCCAAACCCTCTGGCAGCACTCTGGCCCTGGGGTCGACTCAGCCTCTAACGGAAATGAGTATCAGACACTTGTTCTGGGGGTAAAGGCGGCCGTCACGCAGGGCTGACAACCCGGCTGACATAAAGTGCCGATTGTCTAGAAAAAGTGCGAGCCTTAACCTCCTACTACTCCAAGGGTCTCCGGGCCTGTTGTGGGATCACTTTACTTTTGTTGTGCCTAACCAAATCTACTTGACTGGTCTGGTTTCCCATAAGGAATTTAGAGGTCATTTTTATGTATTTTCTATCTTCACCTGTCATTCTTTGATCTAAAAATGTTCCTATGCACTTTATTCTCAAATATTTGTAATGTTTTCTCATCTAACAAAATTCTTTGTATTAATATTACAGTTTAAATATATAAGTCAGGATGAAAAATCAGACAATGGCTATTGCTTATGAGATAAACAAATGCTAAAGATGATTCTGAACAATTTGAATTAAACAGTTGGAGAATGATGAAATACGACAAGAATACCAAATCAAAATTAATAATAGATTTGAAGTGCTGGAATTTTCAGATGACAATGTGGCAAATGAAGAAAGATATATATATAAAGAAAGGGAGGCTATAAGAGATACTATTAAATTGTCAGCATCAGAAAGCATTGGTTATTTAAAAAAGAGGCAAAACAAGGAATGGTTTGATGAGGAATGTGCAGATGTTGTAATGAAAAGAAAGCTAGCAAAAATGAAATGGTTACATGAGCCAAATGAGAGGTAATTTAGAGAAATTGGGTAATATTAGATGGGAAACCACAAAGTTACCAAAGAGTAAAAAAGAGGGAATATTTGAGAGAGAAGATTAATGATCTTGAAATGAATGCAAAAAAAATAGGAACATTAGAGAATTATATCAGGGAATTACGATAGAGAAGAAAGGGTTTCAGGCTAGAACAAACATAATTTGGAATGAAGATGGGGATATGATTGCAGATTCCAGGAGTATATTAAATAGATGGAAAAGTTACTATAATCAGCTATTAAATGTACATGCAGAACAGGATATTAAAGAGGATAATTTATAGACAGCAGAAATGCTAGTTGCAGAACCAAGTGCATTAGAGGTTGAAATGGCAATAGAAAAATTGAAGATGCATAAAGCATCAGATTCAGATGAGATCCCAGCAGAACTGATAAAATAGAAGGAGAAAAGTTTATGGACAAGATATGCCAGTTGCTTAGTATGAGTTGGGAAAAAGAAGCTCTTCAGATGAATGGAAGGAATCAATTATCGTACCAATTAATAAGAAAGGAGATAAAACTGATTGCAACAACTACAGGGGCATCTCATTACTTTCAACTTCGTACAAAATTCTAACAAATATATTAATAAGCAGACTTACTCCCTATATGGATGACATTCTAGGAGATCATTAATGTGGATTTAGAAGAAATGGGTCTACAACAGATCAGATTTTTAGCATAAGACTGATTTTAGAAAAGAAATGGGAATATAATGGTGTACATCAACTATACGTAGACTTCAAAAAAAGGCATTCGATTCAATTAAGAGGGAGAAGTTATATAGTATCCTGCTGGAGTTCGGAATTCCTAAAAAGTTTGTTTGACTTTTATGAATGTGTCTCAATGTCACAAAGAATAGGGTGCATGTAGGCAAACAGTTTTGGATACTTTTGAAATCCACAGTGGGTTGAAGCAAGGAGACGTACTCTTTCCTCTACTATTTAATTTTGTACTAGAGCATGCCATCAAATCTGTAGAGGATGAAGAAGGCTTGCAACGCAATGGTATTAACAAGCTGTTAATTTTTGCTGATGATGTAGTACTATTGGGCGATAGCGAGAAGATATTAATGGCCAAAATGCACACACTATTAACACTAAAAAATTGGGACTGGAAGTAAATATCAATAAAACTGAATATATGGTCACACATAGAAGTACACTTAGCAACAAATAGAATGGGCAGACTCTTGAAGTAGAGTTACAATATGTTTCCCTTTTTTCCTTTGAAGAGCATTCTTTCAAGCACAGACAGATAGCAAAGGCTTAGCTCAGTGCTTAGTGGCTTGATTCATATGCAAAAGGTTACAGGTTCAATTCCCGATAAGGTTAAATTTTTTAATTGTTAAAATGCCTTCTAGTTTATTCATGTTTGTACTCTTAAACAAAAATGAACCAACTATTATTATTATTATTATTATTAGTAGTAGTAGTAGTAGTAGTAGTAGTACTAAGAGCAGATATGTCCACCATGTTGGTGTATTTCGGAACTCAATTAGAAATTAATAATTTAAAGTGCAATAGTATATTAAATGATGCAAATTAACATCACTGCAGTGAGTATTAATATCATGTATTATGAACTACTGGTTTTCTTAGGGCTTAAAGGACCTTCGGAACTTAGAAATTTTGGTAGCATCCGGTTGTAGCCGAGCGTTAGTATGTAGATGTATTAGTTATAAAGGCATACGTGTTTTAGAATATAAATAAATGAATTTTTAATTTATCTATTTTTATTTCTAGAGAATAATGGTTACAATAACCCTAAGTATTCTAACCCTAAATAACTAATCTAAGCTTATATTAAGAAAACCTACATTCAAACTTTCTTAAGGTCTGAGAGAAGGAGATGGGGGATTGTCAGTCTACCCTAATTTACATTTTAATTCCTTCCTACACTTTGAAAAAAAAACAGTCTTAGAATATTTATGATACTTGACTACATTGCTAACAGTTCCTAGCGAATTTGTTAAGAAAAATGGTAGCAGACTTACCAATCAGCACACTACACAGACAGATCGAGTCCCTTACTTTGCCAGGGTTAAATACTGAGCTTTGACCTACATCTCCCCTAACTGTACTAACATACCATAGTCTAAATGCAGAGATTTTACAGTTAGCCTTGAAAACTTTGTTCGGCCATAATCAAAACTCCGTCCTGAAATATGTCTAAAGCTTTATTTCAACAACGTTTTAATTGAATAATTAAAATAATCTATGAAATAATTAAATATCTATGTAAAATACTCTATGTATTCATAACATCATGTGTTTTTAATAATAAATAATTATTTATCAAATGTATTAATTTTGATTTTGGAACATTACAACCTTTTGCTCTACCTCGAGTTCCCAGGGAATCATCCCTGTGGTCCTAAATCAATCTACAATTTATAAACTATGGTGAACATTGCAGTTGGAGGAGACCCCTCGAATTTCTGTTACTATTACTATTATTATTATTATTATTATTATTATTATTATTATTATTATTATTATTATTATTATTATTATTATTATTATTATTATTATTGCTAACCATCTCTATGGGCTATTATTAGGTTGGACTTGACATATATAAACTAAATATTTTAATTGAAGGGTGAAACTTTTTCCTCACTAATAACATAAATATATGAAGCTATATTATCTTTTATTACATAAATTTATAGCATTATCATTAAAATGTGGTACTGCACACACAATTAAATTTATACCGATAGCTAAATAGTGTTATAGAGTTTATGTAGTCAGGAATATTACTTAATATAGTGTAAAGTGGACATAGATTACGTGGCAGGAATTAAATCTTATAGGATGTATTTTGCGAAAATACAAATGAATAAAAAAACAGTCGAGGGATTTTGAACCCTGGCTCTCATATATATTTCATCTTCTTGTAATTGGTTTAACGATCTATGCTACTTGAACTTTGAATGCTACCTGGTTGTCTTGTTTACTTTTACACTATGAATGAGAGCTGAACTTAATTTTAAATGTCGCAATTTGAGTAATATTGCATTTTTATTAAACACTTGTAAATATCTAGAAACATGTCTCCTTCACTGTTCTTTAATGATTTAAGATAATCAAAACTAAATACAGTGTATTTAAAACATTTAACAATGCATTATCTCGTGTACTACAGCATGTGCAGTGGGCCATAACAGGGGCTCATTCTTTTTGTTGCTAAGTGTACATTATATAATGGAAATGGGCAGCTAATAACAAATGAGGGAAATTTTGAGGAAGTGGCTGAATTCAAATACCTAGGAACAATAATCACAAATAGGAATGAGATGTACAAAGAAATTAAACATGGGCTCAATTCTGGAAATGAATGCTATTATGCATGACATCCCAACTCCTTTCAAAAAACGTTAAATAAACTGAAAATATATAAAACTGTTATTCTACGAGTTTTATTATATGGATGTGAAACCTGGACTCTTACTTTAAGGGAGAAAAGGAGATTACGAGTATTTGAGAATAAAGTTCTTAGGAAAAGTTTTGGACCAAAGAGAGATGAACAGACAGGTGAATGGAGAAGACTATACGAAACAGTGAACTACATGTTCTTTATAGGAAGCCAGATGTAATAAGAACAGTTAAGTCTCATAGACTGTGATGGGCAGATCATGTGGCATGAATGGGGAATGAGAGACATGCATGGAAGCTTCTTGTAAAAAACCAGAAGGAAAACGCCCAGTTGGTAGACCAAGAATGAGGGGTGAGAATAATATTAACTATGATTTGAGGGAAGTAGAGTATACAAGGAATGATTGGAAAACATTAGCACAGGATAGGGATGTATGGAGGGCCATGAACCTATGGGTTTTATAGTGCCAGTGAGTTAGTTAATTTTTTTTCTACTGGCAAATAATAGTTGATAGTGAATTAGTTATGATATAAATATATATATTTAGTAACAATAAGCTGTAAAAGTTTAAAAATAAATAATTTAAGGGTGACAGCTTAAAATGATCAGAGTAAATTATGTAATTTTTCAGAATTTATCGATACTGTATTCTCTTACAAGAATGGTAATTAATAATTAAACAGAGCAAAATAGCAACTAATTTTATTACAGATAAAGTGAAAGCAATTAAATTATATATATATATATATATATATATATATATATATAGGGAAATGGTGCCATAAACTTATTTTCAAAAGAAAAATAGACTATGATCATTTTTAGCTGTCACCATTAAATTTGTATTTATCTTTTCTTATTTTTTTTTTTTGAGAACAGGCATTCTTAAATTCCAAGGAAGGAAGATATATAATTCTCAATAATTATTTGAAAACTGAATAAACTTATATTTCCATGTTAGTTTATAGAAATGTCAAGAATCAGTTATTTATGCTGATAGGTATTATAAACATTTATCATCATCATCATCATCATCACTCCCGTTCTAATTTCATAATGCATCAGCTCAATGTTTTCTATGTCTTCCGACATCACATCTTCCTCTTGTTTGATAATTTCTTGCTAGCAGTGGATATCTCTCCTTGCTCATTCATGTGATCAATCCACTTTACTTTATAATTCATGACTTCATCCGATAAAGACTTCACTTTTAATTCTTCTCTTATATCTTCATTTCTAGTTCTATCAAGTTTTGTACATCCTTTAACTTGTCTGAGGAACTTCATCTCCACCATCTGTATTCTTTCTGTTTTTTCGTTGGAGCCCAAGTTTCACATCCATACAATATCGTGAGAATTGCCACAACTATATACATTTTTATTTTTGCTCCTTTTTAATTTTATTCTTGAACATTCTTTGTATTGCTCCACGTACCATCTAAATTGATTTATTTTGGAATCAATATTAAACATTGAGTAAACAGTTCTGCCTTGGTAGAAATGAAAAATCGGTGGTTGCCCAACATATTTCTAATAACAGTCACATCATCGGTATAAGTAACCTTAGACCCTCAGTTAATAATTTTAAATTTCTAGTCGCATTTGAAAGTATAGAAATACACTACTCAAAAAAATTAGAGAAACACATGTTTAAACCAAAACATGAGAATGGATATTGAAACAATTTAATGTATAATCTTTAGTAATTATAAATTTAAGATTTATTTAAAATTAGAATAGACATTCAAACAGTATTTTCTTGTACAGCATTAGCAATACGAACAAGTTAACATTTGTAACAGAAAACAAAGTGCAAATTTGAGATTTACAATTTTTGGAATCAATGTTTCCATGGTTATTTCAACACTCAGTACTTAGTGTGTCCTCCGTGAGCCTGAATGACCGCATTACACCTTCGCAGAAGCCTTCTTACAGAAACTTGTGAGATTCTCTCTCATTCCTCAGTGAGTGCATGTGAAAGTTCTTCAAGGTTCTGAGGTACTACAGGATGCTTATGAACAAGTTTTTCCAACTTATCCCACATATGCTCGATCGGATTAAGGTCTGGACTGCATGCAGGCCAGTCCATCACCCGAATTTGGCATTCTTGCAGGACATCTGGTAGCCTGTGCTGTATGACATCTAGCATTATCTTGCATTGGAAGAAAATTAGAGTTCATACCATAAGCAAAGGGTACAACATGTTGGAGGATAATGTCATTAATGTAAATATCAGCATTCATGCGCTGTGGGACAACAAGCTCTGTCCGAGGCTAAATAGTAATCCCAAACCGAACCTCCTCCAAATTGTCAAGTTCAATAATTGTGGCTGGATCAAAACGTTCACCAGGACATCTCCATACATGTGTATGACCATCTGAACCTGTTAGACGAAATCTTGATTCGTCCGTGAATAAACTACCCTTCTATTGGTAGAGATGCCAGTTGACATGATTCTGAGCAAATCACAGCCGGGCATCTTTGTGCTGCATGTTAAACGAGGGACTTTAAAGGGGATTCTAGATCTCAACCTTGCATTTCTTAGTCTATTTCTTACAATCTGATCAGAGATTACCATCCCAGTTGCTGTGCACAAATTATTTTGTACATCTTTGGCTGTAGATTTTCTTCTGCGCAAGGTTGATAAGACAAGAAATCTATCCTGTACATCTGTAGCCTTCTTCTTCTTCTTACGGCCTTGCCCGGGCCTCCTCTTGTATCCATGTGTCTCTCTAATATCACCTCCACAGCCTATGGCGAATGGAACGACCATCTTCAATCAATGCAACTGCTCGTGCAACTGATGTTTCATTCAGATGTCTCATTGCTCTGTATTAGCTTCAAAGAACACAAAAATAATAATTCCCTACCACAGATTATTCTTCAAACCTGTTTTTAAAAAAATAAATCAATATGAACTCACTCTGGTTTCAGCAACTCTTGGAATTTCACTAACACATTCAAAGAAAAATTAATAAAACCCAGAAGATCTTCAATCTGGTTTTAAACAATACTTGAACTCAAAACATCTGAAATTAAATTGTTACAATATTTATTTTGTGGCTTTGGTTTAAACAAGTGTTCCTCTAATTTTTTTGAGTAGTGTATATAAAAATATAGACAACATTATGAACAGTAATATAATGTACAGTTAAAAGCTATAAAATAGTTACCTTGTAGGTCCGTCTCCTCAACTTAAGTTCTTTTAAAACTCTGTAGGCCTTTCGGGACTAGTCCCATCATCAGCAGAATGCATTAGGTCCATTCTTGTTGACCCTTGTTGAAGCATTGACTTGGTTGTGAGAATTTTGTACAGAGGATTGTGTGGACTAGGTGTGTATTCATTGAGAATCAGATTGTTGTTGATTTCTCTTAGGATTGCGATTTCCTCCAGTATATTTATTCTCGTTGGAATGTTTTCTCTATGTACTATTGTGAGGGTGTTATCGATATTATGCATATGGTGTCCAGCAAGTCAGTGCTTCAACAAGGGTCAACAAGAACGGACCTAATGCATTCTGCTGATGATGGGACTAGTCCCAAAAGGCCTGCAGAGTTTTAAAAGAACTTAAGTTGAGGAGATGGACCTACAAGGTAACTATTTTATAGTTTTTAACCGTACATTATATTACTGTGAACTAATACCTCAACGCAAACTTACCATGAATTTTACTAGTATCAACATTTTGAACAACGACAAGGGCCCTATTCCTATCAGCCCTCTTTTTTCGTTAATTAATATAAGTATAAAATGGCATTGATTGATGTTTTATCTATATTATTACGTTATGTGATGTAATTCATAAGGTATATATACTCTTGTGTGGGCATTTAATGTTCAGTCTTGATAATAGCTACATAGTAGCCGAATCACGTTGACTTGTTTTTTTAATTGTTTTGGTAAATGGAGTGTTTTTTTAACTGAATTCAGTAAACAGAATTTCATAACTTACCGATTCATTTTCATTACTGAATATTTTTATTTTCTTCCAGAAAACGTAAGTGTAATAGACATTGTAGGAAACTACAAATTTGTAAGAACAAATCCCAAATTAATAATTTCACAAGTATAAAATTAATGCATCTTGTAAAAGAGTTTATCTTGAGGTAACTAGAGATACATCTTAAGAACTTATATTAAAACTTTTTTTTTTGCTGTTATAATTGATATTTTAAATGTTCTATAGTTTTATTTAGATGACATAATTGCATGCTATTTGAATGAAAATCCAATCTGGTAGAATATTGAATTTGGTTGATTTTAAGAAATTAAGATGGACAGGAGATACACACAGAATGGATAGAAGTAGATATTCTGTCAAAATTATCAGAAAAACCCAAGGGCAAAAGATTATGAGGAAGAGCTAAATGGTGAAAAAAAAAAACTATTTGAGAATACAGCATACATAAACTATGTGTGTGTGTGTGTGTGCATGCTTGCATCTAATTTGTTGATCCTGATGGACCTTACTACTTTTTTATTCCAAGGTTTTGCATATTTAAAGCTGGCTGAAGTGAATTGGATTTTTAAGAGCTTCCTTCAGAAAGGAAGTAAAGTCATGGGTCCAATGTTGTAAATTTATGGCAACAAGAAACTGAAACCTGAACTAAGAGACCTTTGAGATTTGCATTGTGTCACTAATAACGTAATGACCAACGAACATAAATTCCAGCTTAACTTCTGTGTAGTGTGATCCATTGCCACAAAAGTGTCAAAATTTAATAGAATGTATACCCTGCAGGCTCTTATTAATTTAATTTAGGTAGATTAATAAGCTATTAGTTTATGCTGATGATGTAGTACTACTGGCCGATAGCGAGGATATACTAAAGGCCAACACGCACACACTATTGAGTAACACTAAGAAATTGGGACTGGAAGTAAATATCAGTAAAACTAAATATATGGTCACACGTAGAAATTCAATATATAATGGAAATGGACAGCTAATGACAAATGAGGGAAATTTTGAGGAAGTGGATGAATTCAAATACCTAGGAACAATAATCACAAATAGGAATGAGATGCACAAAGAAATTAAACATACGCTCAATTCTGGAAATGCATGCTATTATGCATTGCAGAGACTCTTGATGTCCCAACTCCTTTCAAAAAACGTTAAGCTGAAAATATATAAAACTATTATTCTACCAGTTATATTATATGGGTGCGAAACATGGACTCTTACTTTAAGGGAGGAAAGGAGATTACGAGTATTTTAGAATAAAGTTCTTAGGAAAATTTTTGGACCAAAGAGAGATGAACAGACAGGTGAATGGAGAAGACTACATAACAATGAACTACATGGTCTTTATAGGAATCCAGATATAATAAGAATAGTTAAGTCTCGTAGTCTGCGATGGGCAGGACATGTTGCACGGATGGGGAATGAAAGACGTGCATGGAAGCTTCTTGTAGGAAAGCCAGAGGGAAAACGCCCAGTTGGTAGACCAAGAATGAGGTGGGAGAACAACATTAACTATGATTTGAGGGAAGTAGATTATACAGGGAATGATTGGAAAACATTAGCTCAAGATAGGTATGCATGGCGAGCTTGTGTCCGCGCGGCCATGAACCTACGGGTTCGATAGTGCCAGTGAGTAAGTAAGTAAGTAAGATATAAAATGTGAGGAATCACATAATGAGTAACAAGATTCCACCAGTGGAAGTATGCTTACCTCCTGACTAGCAGGTCTGGGTTCCATACTTGGTGAGATTGGAAATTTTAACTATAAAATTTTCAATTTTGGGGCTAGAAGGGATGGTGGCGAACACCTTCTAATTGCTAGATTATACACTAAACACCTAGATTAAATTTCAATCCCTTCACAGAACATTAATTGAGAAGGCATATGGTACCGTTGATAGCAATTCGTTGGATGGTGATGTTAAGCTTGGCAATTCCCTTCATGTTTCTGACAGGAGTAGATTATGTGCCAGTACCAGTTTTCACCTTCTCTCTTCTTTCATCTTTATCTCTTATACTACATGCAAACATTTAAAATATACGTTCATCCTAGATTTCTCGCTGTGCACAATACGAGTACATTTCTGGTCTGTAGTTGCTGAAGAATTATGTAAATTGAAAATAGACTACAATAATGCCATGTATGTATATGCCTAGCATGGATCCTGATGTGCAGAAAGTGCAGTGGGTGAGATTGGAACACTCATGCCACACCCACTTTGACAAATCAAGAGACCTGGGAGTGCACTTTCTTGAACAATGTAACATCTTGGCATCATTAATTACAATAGTAGCATGAAGACATACCATTAGATCTTCAATGGTTGTAGAAGATAACACTTAATTGGTCCTGAAGTACACACGAAGGAAAAATAATTGAGAACAGTAATACTTTCGAATTGCAAGTTAATTTTAGTGAATGATTTAGTTTACAGAAAGACACCACTTTTGAACTAATTACTTTTAGTGAAAGATTTAATTTAGTATACGATTCAGTTAAGTGTTACATCATTAATTTATTAATAATTTTCGAGATTTATGCATGAGTTGGAGAAAATGTTTTTATATCTAACCTCATAAACTTGCATGTTTTCACGATAATGGTTTCAAAGGCCATTCACCTTCATATTCAGTCAAGCTCCATCTGTCGAAATTTCACCATTAACACCACTTTCCGAACTGCCATCACATGTTGATTTTATGAACTTGGAGATCAAATTAAGCTCATCAGGAATTTCAATATCCATGGCTCTTTTTTATATATATCCATCCATAGTAATTCTGCCCGAAGGCAGGTCCTTCACTGCATTCATAGCATTTTCATGCTATGCTTGCAGCTTTACTAGGGAATTGTAGGTGTGGTAGCTTCCCGTTGCTTTCCACACCGGTAAAGGATGTTAATGATGATGACCATATGATTTCGGGGACCATTTGGGCCTTAAAGTTTTCCTGACATTTGTCTTACAGATGAGGAAAAACCTCACCCAGAAAAACTGCCCCGACCGAGGATCGAACCTGGGCCCACTGCGTGACAAGGCAGCATGCTCCCTTGAGACCACAGCGATGGACTTTTATATATATATATATATATCCATCCATAGTATTTCTGCCCGAGGGCAGGTCTTTCACTGCAGTCATAGCATTTTCATGCTATGCTTTGCAGCTTTACTAGGGAATTGTAGGTGTGGTAGTTTCCCGTTGCTTTCCACACCTATATATATATATATATATATATATATATATATATATATATGAATTTCCCAAAGGGCAAAATTTGATCTCCAAGTTCATAAAATCGACACCAGATGACTGTTCGGATGATGGTGTTAATAACAAAATTTTGACAGTTCGAGTATGACTGAAGATGAAGGTGAATGACCTTTGAAACCGGTATTGTGAAAACATGCAACTTTATGAGGCGAGATATAAAAACATTTTCTCCAACTCATTTATAGTATTACTTTTCACTTTAATTTTGATTAAATTTTCAAGATGACTACCTCATTCCACGAATTTTTAGTTTCACCTAGGTGTTACATGCATTATGCTATTTAGTTTGTCGAAAAATTGGGGCATTTGAGGGGGCGAAGGCCTTCTTCATTCTGGTTTTCTAAATATAAAACTATTCATATACCACATATTATGGCAGATGCAAATTAAAAATCATTCTTCTTTCTATGTATAGACAATAATACTTTATATTTGAAATAAAATTCTTTTTACCTCACTACATATCCTGTCTTCGAATTAGACCAGTTTCAAAACCTTGGCAGTTTCATCATCAGTAATTTCACAACCGATCTTCTATTGTCCAGGAACACTGCTTCTTACTTTATCTGTTGGTGGATCAGTGAATCTCTGAATCGAATCAACTTCCCAGGGAATTCATTAATTTAAAAGAAGAAGAAGAAGAAAACATAAAATTCAAGAAATTCACTTATCATCCATTGAAGCACTATAAGTTTGAAAATATTTTTAAAAAGTTTAGCATATGTTTGACACTGAAAAATAAATGTAGCCTCAGTAGGATAATTGAAGGCATGAGAATGATAAGTGGATAAAGACCAATTCACTACTTTTGAGAAAATCAAGAAAAACTATTGTAATCAATTTATTTCACCATTTAGTAATTTTTTCGTAGTCACTGCAATGTTACCGATATCTTGAAACATTTTTTTAGTATTAATGCAAATATTAAGTTAGCCTAATGTGAGTTATTAACAGAAAATGTTTATGGATTTATCCAGTTCTCATTCTCAATCAAAGTTGTGAATTTTTTCCAGCACAAAATCACTGATATGTGAACTGAAACACCACTCATCTAAATTATGTAACTTACATTGTGTTATAATATGCATCAGATAATATTATTATGTAGCTTTATGAAAAAAATGAACCAATTAATTAGAAAATATAACGTCACATTAATGTACATGATTGTCTTCACATTCATTATCCGCACCAAGTTCGTACCACTGGAGGAATAAACTTTTCCAACTTCATAATACCATCCAGTTTCTTCTGATTTATTGGCAATGGTGAAGTATTTTATTACCATTCTCACACCAATAGATGGAGCATGCATTCTAATTGTATTTTGTGCTAATAACTCAAATTCACAAAAAGTGGTCTTTATCCTCTTATCATTCTATTAAAACCTTCAATTAAAACCAACAAAAATAACAAAATGGAAGAAGAAAACAAATCGGGAAATTACCAGATTAAATGCAGAGAAAGTGACAAAATGTACATAGTAAAAACAAAAGAAATTTGAAAACCAGGTTGAAGGAACATTTTAAGAACATCAAAAATGGAGAAGTAGAAAATCAGCAGTAACATTCATGCTTGGTCAGAAAAACATCTAATTGAAAGGAAGGCTAGTTTAATAAAGCAAATAGAACCAAAAGACTTCACTGTTTGTGAAAAAATACACATTAAAAAAACTAGAAAGAAAATATCATGACTTTTCAAATTTCTGGGGAAGTTGATTTGATTCGGAGGTTCATCAGTCCATCAATAGATGGAGTAAGAAGCAGTGCTCCTGGACAACAGAATGTTGGTCACGAAATTACTGATGATTAAATCACCTGGGTTTTGAAACTGGTCTAATTAGAAGACAGGATATGAGGTAAGGTAAAAATAATTTTATTTCAAATTTTAAATTCAATCTCATAGTGATATTTCCTATAATAGTTAAATAATATTTGACATTTGAAGAGAAAAATTTTTACTCAAACTGGGATTTGAACCCAAGATCTGTGGTTTTATGTATCAGTTTGAGTTCAAATCCCAGTTTGGGCGAAAATTGTTCTCTTCAAATGTTAATTTGTCCAGTGTAAGTAATAAATTTAAATAAAAACATTGCAATTATATTTGAGTTTCACTTCACATGTATAACATCGGTCTTTAATTTAAAAAGCCAACTAAAATTACCCACTCTAACCTTATATGTGTCCTTTCTGTTCTGCATAATTTATTAGTTAGGTTGAATTTTGGTATATTAACTTCTGAAATTTCTTGTTTTTGAAATGGTGATTATTTATTAAAACTTGAGGTTGCTCATAACGATGAGTGATGTCTCTACAATTGTAAATAATTTTTACATTGTAATTAATCAAATTTTCTATTTTGGTTAAACATATTATTCATCCATTTTTGACATCTGGATTAATTAAGACACAATAATACATTATTTAAATTGAAATATTAATTCCCAAAAATGCTTTGATTACTATAATATATTTTTTATTGCTGCTTCTCAACAGGCTGAATGATCATGCAATCTAGGGAAGTATGTTATCAAAAGGTTTTGGATTAAATCCTGCCCATTCCCAAGGTAAGTAAAATTTAATTTAATATGAAGTATAGTAAGTAACTTGAGATGCATTGGATTAAATGGTAGATGTAGAATTGAGATACAAGTTGTGAGTAGTATTGTAGACAGGGAGGAAAGAGAGATATGTAGAGACATTGATAATTCATTTATTAACTATTTCAATAATAGTTGAATGGAAAAGAGGTACAACTATTTTATTGTTTTCCATACAATGCAATATTCACAGAGTTGAACTGGTTCAAAAGTGGTATGTTTCCACACAATTCATTGGTATCCAATCAATTGGTATCAGATCTCATAAAAAACATAACTATAAAATTGATCCTACGGATCCAATTCATTGTCCTGGATAATTTGTAGTCTGCATATCATATTTCCACTAGTTATGATGGTATATAGAGCTTATGCAGCAGTTTAGATCATACTTTTCATATATTGAAGTTATTTTTAAAGTAATGAAAAACTGTCTCAATGGATATTTAAATATGAATTTGTAAGAATTCTTATTGTTTTATTTTGCAAATGGAATAAAAATGCAGGTATACTGTATCATAATATTCATGAAACCCATTAAATTTATTTATTTATATGTAATTATAAGTGTTTGTTTGTTGTTCATTACTATAGGAACCATTATCACAAAACACAGTTTAGTTTCTTTTTAAAAATTACTGTCATGGATAACTCAATTAAAATGATAAATTTACGATCACAACTTGAACAAATGGTGCTTAATGCAACAGTTATGACAGATACAGCTATGGATTTGAAAGAAAGATGTGTTGCCGGTGAGAAATATGTTTGTTATTTACGAAGTTTAGCTGTTAGGGCAGCAAGAGTTATGACCACAATGCAAAATTCAAGCAAATCTTTTCTGCTGTTGTCCCAGAAACTTCTGCTTTCTGTATTAAACATAATAAACAGTACACCAAACATCGATAAGTGTGGACTTAAACTAGAATGTGAAAAATTATTAGCAATACTGGAAAGAGAAGTGGACATTGAAGAAATAGATGCAGGCGAAGCCTCAACTACAGGTGACCTTTGCAATGTAAATGCACAGATCATAACTGACAAAATAAAATATTTAGAAGCTAAACAAAAATTATCTGATAGTTCATTCTTACCTCCAACCAGCAGTGCTAAAAGTATAAGATCAGATGTTGATGAAAAATATCCTGAAAGTTGGTCCAAAGAATCACTTATAGATCTGAATAATGTTATAAATCTGCCACCAGTGCCAGAAGACATCTTCACTAGTTTTTCAAAGCCTGTACGGTCTTCGAGCTTGTCATCTCTGAAAGGTCTCCGGAAAGTAAAGCTATTCCTGCAGAGAGCAGCACAATCTGAGGATGATGCACAGAGTGAATATGAAGAACATGAGATAATTCAGGTATTAAAGTAATACACTTTACAGAAGTTGTTTATATTTGAGAGATGATACAGGAGTATATATGTTTATAATGGAGACATGGCTGTGCCTTGTGGGAATTTCTTGACTTAGATAATTTAGTTATGCTTATTTCACTACAGATGTCAGTGAGTGACAAGTGGTCAGCACATTACCTCAGTGAGACATTTAGTAAGCAACTAAGGTATTACTTGGATGGGGAAAGTCAGTTAAATTTGGCCAGAGGCACTAATTTAAGCTTGAAGTTCTTTTAACAATTTAAAAATCTTCAGACTTATGGCTTAAAGTCCCTCTCAGAGAGCATGTCCCTAGGATTTTTCCATCATAAAAATCCATCAACTGTGTGTGGGTTTGAATCCGTATCCCTCAGGACTAGAGGCAAGGAACATAACCACCATGGCTGACTTTTACAGGAGTAAAGAGGTACATTTTTGTTTGAAGAAGCTTATCACTTGGTTGAGTCACCAAGAAATTTACATCTGTACAAGCTTTATTTCTGTGTAAAGAAGCATGTCATGTTCTACTTTAAATTAACTTTTATAAGATTCATGATGTGTTCCGTTGAGGTTTATTCAAAATTAATATAAAATTATAGAATATTCAGTTTAATACCAGTTTTGAATCCTGCCGATGATGGGACAAGTCCCGAAAGCGCTATAGTTAAACGATAATTAAGTTGAGGAGACGGACCTTTCAGGTGAATATTCTATAATTTTATATTAATTAAGGTTTAAATTAATTAATAAATTGAGTAAGATTTAACAACTCACCTCATAATTGTAGATTTCTTGAAGATTAGTTTGGTACATCTCTGTATAATTTTCAATTCCATCTAACTAATTGAAAATTATATGGATATGTATCAAAACTAGTCTTCAAGAAATTTACAATTGAATAGTTGCCCCAAAAAGAGATCTAACCCACAAAAATTAGAAAGTTGAGTTTTCAGTTGATTAGTGATCTATCTGAAGAATTTTACGGACTGGTTGCATGTAAAACTACCCCTGCTCTCTTCCAGACCTGTTTTTTTTTGTTAAAGTTGGTATTTAAGCAAATAGTGATATGTAACAAAATGGCGGAAGAAATTAGTCAAATTATGAGTAGCAGTTTGTGGGTTAGATCTGTTTTCGGAGTAACTATTCAATTATGAGGTGGGTTGTTAAATCTCGCTCAATTTATTAATTAAAATAAACCTCATAGTGTCACTTCCTTTAAATATTAATTAAAATTTTCTTTTTCAAATAAAACTATGTCGAATTCTGAAAATGTTAATTTAAAAATATATCATAAAAATTAATGAAAATTGTTTAAATTATTCATAATTTTCTATTTATAGAGGTAGCATCTGTATATTTAATGATTCATTACAAATGCAACAAGACTAACATTGTGTTTTTATTGGTCAGAAAAGTATGGAATGCTGATGTTGAAAACTAATGTGTTTTCAATATGATGTGTGCTACAGGAGCACCATTCTCCATCCTATTCCAAGCTTGACCGACTAATGTTTAATTACAATAGTTTAATTAAGCTGTTGTATATGAATTTTACCCTGTGTTTTTTTAAACTAATCAGTAACTTCATTAAAAGTGGGCACTGATTTAATTTTTTCAAGATAATATCGATGGTGGGCAATGAAAATCTCGTAATTCCATTTTGGTAAATTTTACAGTTTTAAATAATTATGAAAATTTACAGCAATAATTTCCACATATTATTGTACCAATTTATAAGAAAGGAGATAAAACTGATTGCAACAACTATAGGGGCATCTCATTACTTTCAACTTCGTACAAAATTCTAACAAATATATTAGTAAGCAGACTTGCTCCCTATATTGATGACATTCTAGGAGATCATCAATGTGCATTTAGAAGAAACAGGTCTACAACAGATCAGATTTTTAGTATAAGACAGATTTTAGAAAAGAAATGGGAATATAATGGTACTGTACATCAACTATATGTAGACTTCAAAAAAGCATATGATTCAATTAAGAGGGAGAAGTTGTATAGTATCCTGCTGGAGTTCGGAATTCCCAAAAAGTTAGTTAGACTTATACGAATGTGTCTAAATGGCTCAAAGAGTAGGGTGCGTGTAGGCAAACAGTTTTCAGACACTTTTGAAATCCAGATGGGTTGAAGCAAGGAGATGCACTATCTCCTCTACTATTTAATTTTGTACTAGAGAATAAGGAAGGTTTACAACTGAATGGTATTAATAAGCTGTTAGTTTATGCTGATGATGTGGTACTACTGGCCGATAGCGAGGAGATACTAAAGGCCAACACGCACACACTATTGAGTAACACTAAGAAATTAGGACTGGAAGTAAATATCAGTAAAACTAAATATATGGTCACACGTAGAAATACATTATATAATGGAAATGGACAGCTAATGACAAATGAGGGAAATTTTGAGGAATTGGCTGAATTCAAATACCTAGGAACAATAATCACAAAATAGGAATGAGATGCACAAAGAAATTAAACATAGGCTCAATTCTGGAAATGCATGCTATTATGCATTGCAGAGACTTTTGATGTCCCAACTCCTTTCAAAAAACGTTAAGCTGAAAATATATAAAACTATTATTCTACCAGTTATATTATATGGGTGCGAAACATGGACTCTTACTTTAAGGGAGGAAAGGAGATTACGAGTATTTGAGAATAAAGTTCTTAGGAAAATTTTTGGACCAAAGAGAGATGAACAGACAGGTGAATGGAGAAGACTACATAACAATGAACTACATGGTCTTTATAGGAAGCCAGATATAATAAGAACAGTTAAGTCCCGTAGACTGCGATGGGCAGGACATGTTGCATGTATGGGGAATGAAAGACGTGCATGGAAACTTCTTGTAGGAAAGCCAGAAGGAAAACGCCCAGTTGGTAGACCAAGAATGAGGTGGGAGAACAACATTAACTATGATTTGAGGGAAGTAGATTATACAGGAAATGATTGGAAAGCATTAGCTCAGGATAGGGATGTATGGAGAGCTTATGTCCGTGCGGCCATGAACCTACGGGTTCGATAGTGCCAGTGAGTAAGTAAGTAAGTAATTTCCACATATTTTACTACAGAATACAAATCAAGTTGTTAATAAATTTGAAGTCCATGTTCACAACAGGTTATGTGCTGGCTACTGGAGTTATGTGGTTTTTAATGACTGATGGAGTTTCGAGGTTTTCATTGCCTACCGTCAATATTGTCCTTATAGACAAAGATGCTAACACACTTATTAACAAGTGTCCTCCAGAATAAATGAGAATAGCAAACTTAACAAGCTTGATCTACATAATGTGTACCAGGTGTGATAAAAAGTAAACATTTTTCTTTATTTTTTAAAGAAAAATTAGAGTCTGAACTGGGAATCAAACCATGGACCTCTGACTCTGTATAGAATCAAAAAATAAATTTGTCCAGGTCTGGAACATGTTAAACTAAATACAACATCAAAATTTTTCTTTATGTTACATTTAGGATGAGCCAAGCACAAGCAACAATGAAATAAAAAGTTTCCCGACAAAGAAGAGCATGCTGGGTAATATAAAAGAAGAGCCATTATCAGACTAGACATTTCAGAAAAAAAAAATCATGAAATTTAGCTAATCTGTAGGAAAAGAAAATTAATAATATTATCATGCATGCTAATTAAAAGAGGACGTGAATACGTAAAGAGAAATGGAGAACTATGATTTAAATTTAACATGATCTAAAATTCGCTTATCAATAATGTAACAAGAGAAAATTTTATGCAAAAAATCTGCTCAATATATGCCACGTAACAATTGTTTGTCATTACAAACCAATATATAGTGCAGAAAATAGGAGATTTCTTTGTAAAGAAAAATATATGTTAAGAATTATAAGATAAGAAAAACTTGAATTCAAAATTATGAAATAATGGAAAACTTTTGATAGATACCATAACAAAGTACTGTATGAAGGATGTATTTGTCTTTCATTATTCTGTCAAAAATCTTTAAGGAAATCTGGAGTTTCCTTCGTCAGTAATATTTTCAGCATATGTTTTTCAGGATCTGCTGAATGGATTTGCTTCAAATTTTCTGGGGATGTTTTAACAAATTCTTATTAAGTAAATTCTTGTGCACAATTTTACATCCATATTTTCCTCATGGAGATTGTAGGGCATATGACAGTCCAGTGTATTTCTAAAAAAATCTTAATGAACATAAATATATATAGGGATAGAAATTTTCACGACTCACCTCATGGTGTCACTTCCTTTAAATATTAAGTTAATAAACATGTTGGTATCATTAGATGTAACTGAAGTTAAATGAGAAGTATCAGTATAGATAGTATCTTTGTAACTTTTTTCTGTTCCAAGATTCATAGATTGTCATTGTGTTCACATTGAACATTATTTTCTAAAATTCTCCAAAATATATAATATTAGAAAAAAATCATGTTTACGCAGTCAAACCATGTACTACAATAAGGCATAAGATCCAATTAAGAGGGAGAAGTTGTAAAATATCCTGCTAGAATTCAGAATTTAAAAAAAAGTTTGACTTATTTGAATGTATTTAAATGGCACAAAGAGTAGAGTGCAGGTAACTAAACAGTTTTCAGATATTTTCAAATTCAACAATGGCTTAAAGCAAGGAGATGTAGTCTCTTCTAATATTCAGTTTTGTACTAGAGCATGCTGTCAAATCTTTAGAGGGTAAAGAAGGCATATGGTGTTAATAAGCTGATGGTGTAGTATTATTAGATGATAGTGAGGAGATACTAAGTGCAGCATGCACATTCTATTGAGTAATACTAAGAAGTAGGGGTTTGAAGTAAATGTCAATAAAACTAAAAATGTGGTCACTCATAGAAACATATTATATAATAGAAATGGACAGTTAACGACAAGTAGGGAAATTTTGAAGAAGTCGGTGAATTCAGATATCTGAGAACAGTAATTACAAATAGCAATGAGGTGCAGAAAGAAATTAACTATAAGCTCAATTCTAGATCTATTAGTGAAGACTGAACAGGCAACTAATGCCTAAACCAGGAAGTGAAGAAGAAGAAGAAGAAGGCTCAGTTCTAGAAATGCATACTGAGTTGCATTATAGAGATTCTTGTCGTCACATCTTTTTTAAAAACATTAAAATAAAAAATATATAAAATGTTTGAAGAGAAAAATTTTCTCTTCAAATATAATTTATCTTTCATTGAGAAATGTTAAATTAATAATAAAAACATCATATAAAATGCTATTCTTCCAGTTATAATATATCTATGAAAAACATGGACTCTCACTTTAAGTAAAAAAAATATTACAAGTATTTGAGATAAAGTACTTAGGAAAGTTTTTGGGCTAGTGAATTAGTTATATCCAAACTATGAGTAAAAAATTCTTTTAATTACATTCAAGGCTTTGATAAATGGTTAGTAAAGGCTCTAATAAGAACATTCTGACAATACATTCACTTTTAATTTTGACATAAGCTATATACAGTATGCCATTCTAGATCTCAATAAATGTTGTATTATAAAAATCTTTAAATTATACTAGACTATGACAAATTAATTTCCTGAGATGTTTAAACCAGTTTTAGGGTATTTTCAATACTGGCATTCTAATCAAAATTCGGATCCAGAAAATTGATACTACATGTTATATTATTTTTTTATTTGAGTATCAATTTTACTGTGATATAAAATCCAAAAGAAAAAAAAAGTAGATCATACCTCCTATAAAAACAATACATTAACGTGTTCAGTTTTATTTTAAGTCAGCGTATTAAAATCAGTAAAGTATCTTGGTCAAAAGAGTGACGTTCTTTCACCGTAAAAATACAACCATCAAGAAATGCGGACATGGCTCAACTGGGGTAAAATTTTCCGGAGGTCAAATAGTCTCCCATTCGGTTCTCCGGGCGGGGACTACTTCAGGGAACCCATGCCAAAGGCTCAAACACAGGGACATGTTCCTAGGAACATGGAATGTTAGGACTTTATACAATAGCGGGGCACTACAGATATTAACGCGGGAATTAGATAAATCGCCCTTGGATATAGTTGCTTTACAGGAAGTTAGGTGGCCAGGAGAAGGTAGTCAGGAATCAGGAAGCTTTGCATTATACTAAGGGGGTGCAGAAAGACCTGCATTTGGAACGGGTTTTTAGTCAGAAGGAGGATCCTATCCGATATCCGAGATATTAAGTTTGTTAGTGATAGGGTATCATATATAATTCTAAAGGGTAAACAACATGATTTTATAATTGTATATGTACATGCCCCCACAGAAGATAAAGATGACAAGATCAAGGATGAGTTCTATGAAGAATTAGAATGCTATTTGATAGCCTTTCACGATATCATATGAAAATTATTTTAGGAGATTTTAATGCAAAAGTGAGGCGGGAAGATATATTCAAACCAACAATAGGCAAATTCAGTCTCCATGAAGATAGTAACGACAACGGGGTTAGATTAGTCACATTTGCCACATCAAAGAACCCCATTGTTAAGAGCACAACATTTCAGCATAAGGATATTCATAAATATACCTGGACGTCCCCAGATGGAGAAACTCGGAACCAGATAGATCATGTATTAGTGGATAAACGCTGGCAGAGTAGCATCATCGATATTAGATCAGTTAGAGGGACAGACTGCAATTCGGATCATCATCTGGTCAGAGTGAAAATCAGACAACGGCTATCGCTTATGAGAGGAACAAACGCTAAAGATGATTCTGTAAAATTTGAATTAAAACACTTGAAAAATGATGAAATGCGGCAAGAATACCAAATCAAAATTGCTAATAGATTTGAAGTACTGGAATCTTCAGATGACAATGTGACAAACGAAGAAGAAACTGATATAAATAAAGAATGGGAGGCTATAAGAGATACTATTAAATTGTCAGCATCAGAAAGCATTGGTTGTTTAAAAAAGAAACAAAACAAGAAATGGTTTGATGAGGAATATGCCGACATTGTAAAGAAAAGAAAGCTAGCAAAAATGAAATTGTTACATGAGCCAAATGAGATAAATTTAGAGCAATAGGGTAGTATTAGACGGGAAACCACCAAGTTACTAAAGAGTAAAAAGAGGGAATATTTGAGAGAGAAGATTAATGATCTTGAAATGAACGCAAAAAATAGGAACATTAGAGAATTATATCAGGAAATTAATATAGAGAATCAAGGGTTTCAGGCTAGAACAAACATAATTCGGAATGAAAATGGGGATATGATTGCAGATTCCAGGAGTATATTAAATAGACGGCAAAGTTACTTTAATCAGCTATTAAATGTACATACAGAACAGGACATTGGGGAGGATAATTTACAGACAGCAGAAATGCTAGTCGCAGAACCAAATGCATTAGAGGTTGAATTGACGATTGAAAAATTGAAGATATAAAGCATCAGGTTCAGATGAGATCCCAGCAGAACTGATAAAATAAGGGGGAGGAAAATTGATGGACAAGATACGCTGGTTGCTTAGTATGATTTGGGAAAAAGAAGCTCTTCCAGATGAATGGAACTAATCAATTATCGTACCAATTTATAATAAAGGAGATAAAACTGATTGCAGCAACTACAGGGGCATCTCATTACTTTCAACTTCGTACAAAATTCTTACAAATATATTAGTAAGCAGACTTACTCCTTATATTGATGACATTCTAGGAGATCATCAATGTGCATTTAGAAGAAACGGGTCTACAACTGATCAGATTTTTAGTATAAGACAGATTTTAGAAAAGAAATGGGAATATAATGGTACTGTACATCAACTATATGTAGACTTCAAAAAATCATATGATTCAATGAAGAGGGAGAAGTTATATAGTATCCTGCTGGAGTTCGGAATTCCTAAAAAGTTGGTTAGACTTATACGAATGTGTCTAAATGGCACAAAGAGTAGGGTGCGTCTAGGCAAACAGTTTTCGGACACTTTTGAAATCCCGAATGGGTTGAAGTAAGGAGATGCACTATCTCCTCTACTATTTAATTTTGTACTAGAGCATGCCATTAAATATTTAGAGAATGAGGAAGGCTTACAACTCAATGGTATTAATAAGCTGTTAGTTTATGCTGATGATGTAGTATTATTGGCCGATAGCGAGGAGATACTGAAGGACAACACGCGCACACCATTGAGTAACACTAAGAAATTAGGACTGGAAGTAAATATCAATAAATCTTAATACATGGTCACACAAAGAAATTCATTATATAGTGGAAATGGACAGCTAATGACAAATGAGAGAAATTTTGTGTAAGTGGCTGAATTCAAATACCTAGGGACAATAATCACAAGTAGGAATGAGATGCACAAAGAAATTAAACATAGGCTCAATTCTGGAAATGCGTGCTATTATGCATTGCAGAGACTTTTGATGTCCCAACTCCCAGAATTGATAAATTTATTGTTATAATTTAATGTATAATTTATAATAAACACATGAGGAAACAATTTCTCAATATGCGATAGGGTACCCTGATATGCGGTACTATCGCATATTAGGTACACCATGGTATCGCATATTAGGAAATCTTGAAAAAAAATCAACGATTTTGAGAACCACCTTCGGTTAAAAACAAAACCAATTGTCGTTAAATATAGGTAATTATATAATAAATAAGAACAATTAAACAGAACAGCTGTGTCCAATCACGTTTAAGCAAAGCACAGATATCCAAGGAGCACCTAAACTACAAAAACTTGAAATTTAATTTTTTGAACAACAACCTCTAGCCACACTATCCAATCTCGCACTGCTGCCTTCGTTCATGGAATCATACTTGGACTTGCTGGGGACCTAATTTAGAGAACTTGTAGTAGAGTTCATCATATACTATGATCAGAATCGAAGTATCGCATATTAGGGAACTATCCCATATTAGGCACCTTTCCTCTATATAACATGTTGATTAGAATAAGTATTTTACATTTATATTTCATTCCATTGTGTCAACAATTTACTTTAACATTTTTTGTCAGATATTTCTGGAATAAGTTTGAAGTCCAGACACTGTTAAGTATCCATCTTTTCTAGTGTTTCATGGGCCATGATTTCCCATACAACCACCTCCAGATGATATAAATTGACTGAAGAATTTCCTGATGTTCAGAGTGAATTACAGATTGATCCAGATTTTGTTGATGATACTATATGATACTTTAAACAAACCCCAATTTATAATTCATTATGATTTTGATGGGGATGGAGAAGCTTCCATGCAAGTCTTTCATTCCCCATACGTGCAACATGTCCTGCCCATCGCAGTCTACGAGACTTAACTGTTCTTATTATATCTGGCTTCCTATAAAGACCATGTAGTTCATTGTTATGTAGTCTTCTCCATTCACCTGTCTGTTTATCTCTCTTTGGTCCAAAAAATTTCCTAAGTACTTTATTCTCAAATACTTGTAATCTCATTTCCTCCCTTATAGTAAGAGTCCATGTTTCGCACCCATATAGTATATTTCGTATCATTCTCTAAATATTTAATGGCATGCTCTAGTACAAAATTAAATAGTAGAGGAGATAGTGCATCTCCTTAATTTTTCAACCCATTCGGGATTTCAAAAGTGTCCGAAAACTGTTTGGCCTTGAGCACACCCTACTCTTTGTGCCATTTAGACACATTCGTATAAGTCTAAAACCAACCTTTTTAGGAATTCCGAACTCCAGCAGGATACTATAAATCTTCTCCCTCTTCATTGAATCATAATGATGTTTTTGAAGTCTACATATAGTTTGATGTAAAGTACCATTATATTCCCCATTTCTTTTCTAAAATCTGTCTTATACTAAAAATCTGATCATTTGTAGACCCCGTTTCTTTCTTTCTTGGTCTTCTATGCACATTGATGATCTCCTAGAATGTCATCAATATAAGGAGTAAGTCTGCTTACTAATATATTTGTAAGAATTTTGTACGAAGTTGAAAGTAATGAGATGCCCCTGTAGTTGCTGCAATCAGTTTTATCTCCTTTATTATAAATTGGTACGATAATTGATTAGTTCCATTCATCTGGAAGAGCTTCTTTTTCCCAAATCATACTAAGCAACCAGCGTATCTTGTCCATCAATTTTCCTCCCCCTTATTTTATCAGTTCTGCTGGGATCTCATCTGAACCTGATGCTTTATATCTTCAATTTTTCAATCGTCAATTCAACCTCTAATGCATTTGGTTCTGCGACTAGCATTTCTGCTGTCTGTAAATTATCCTCCTCAATGTCCTGTTCTGTATGTACATTTAATAGCTGATTAAAGTAACTTTGCCGTCTATTTAATATACTCCTGGAATCTGCAATCATATCCCCATTTTCATTCCGAATTATGTTTGTTCTAGCCTGAAACCCTTGATTCTCTATATTAATTTCCTGATATAATTCTCTAATGTTCCTATTTTTTGCGTTCATTTCAAGATCATTAATCTTCTCTCTCAAATATCCCTCTTTTTACTCTTTAGTAACTTGGTGGTTTCCCGTCTAATACTACCCTATTGCTCTAAATTTATCTCATTTGGCTCATGTAACAATTTCATTTTTGCTAGCTTTCTTTTCTTTACAATGTCGGCATATTCCTCATCAAACCATTTCTTGTTTTGTTTCTTTTTTAAACAACCAATGCTTTCTGATGCTGACAATTTAATAGTATCTCTTATAGCCTCCCATTCTTTATTTATATCAGTTTCTTCTTCGTTTGTCACATTGTCATCTGAAGATTCCAGTACTTCAAATCTATTAGCAATTTTGATTTGGTATTCTTGCCGCATTTCATCATTTTTCAAGTGTTTTAATTCAAATTTTACAGAATCATCTTTAGCGTTTGTTCCTCTCATAAGCGATAGCCGTTGTCTGATTTTCACTCTGACCAGATGATGATCCGAATTGCAGTCTGTCCCTCTAACTGATCTAATATCGATGATGCTACTCTGCCAGCGTTTATCCACTAATACATGATCTATCTGGTTCCGAGTTTCTCCATCTGGGGACGTCCAGGTATATTTATGAATATCCTTATGCTGAAATGTTGTGCTCTTAACAATGGGGTTCTTTGATGTGGCAAATGTGACTAATCTAACCCCGTTGTCGTTACTATCTTCATGGAGACTGAATTTGCCTATTGTTGGTTTGAATATATCTTCCCGCCTCACTTTTGCATTAAAATCTCCTAAAATAATTTTCATATGATATCGTGAAAGGCTATCAAATAAGCATTCTAATTCTTCATAGAACTCATCCTTGATCTTGTCATCTTTATCTTCTGTGGGGGCATGTACATATACAATTATAAAATCATGTTGTTTACCCTTTAGAATTATATATGATACCCTATCACTAACAAACTTAATATCTCGGATATCGGATAGGATCCTCCTTCTGACTAAAAAACCCGTTCCAAATGCAGGTCTTTCTGCACCCCCTTAGTATAATGCAAAGCTTCCTGATTCCTGACTACCTTCTCCTGGCCACCTAACTTCCTGTAAAGCAACTATATCCAAGGGCGATTTATCTAATTCCCGCGTTAATATCTGTAGTGCCCCGCTATTGTATAAAGTCCTAACATTCCATGTTCCTAGGAACATGTCCCTGTGTTTGAGCCTTTGGCATGGGTTCCCTGAAGTAGTCCCCGCCCGGAGAACCGAATGGGAGACTATTTGACCTCCGGAAAATTTTACCCCAGTTGAGCCATGTCCGCATTTCTTGATGGTTGTATTTTTAAGGTGCCTAATATGAGACACTTTTGTAAATGCTTGTTGTGCAATATAACATAAAGTATTTAAATAATATCATTACTATATAACATAGTTACATTTTACAACGCAATTATCAAATTTGCAATAAAAAAATTAAAAATGCGTAATTACTTAAAAATGGATATGTCATTTCTTAGAGTTGAGGAAAAGGTCTCCTAATATGGGATAGTAAATAAAGATTTTTTTAAAGTCTGATTAACATGAAACAAGACAGTTTAATTTTACATCTTCATATATTTAATGAATTAACTGTCACGTCACACTGTTTGCGTCTAAATTTGCTACAGTCAGGACATAAAATATTTTCTTCGACGTCACAGTCTTCATGAGCCCAGCGATAAAATTTTGAACACTGTGCCCATTTTCCCCCGTGCTTATCATCCGAAAAACGACCAGTGCAGAAAAGGCATTCAGTATCTTCGTCATTAATGTCCAAATTCGATTCACCTAGATGAACATCAGACTCAAAGTCAATCGAAAATTCTTCCGATTTTCTTTTTGAAGATTTTTTTACTTCTTTTCGAATAATCTCTCTGCTGCTGTTTTCTTCGTTTCTTAGCTACCTGAAATGTCATGCTCCTTATGTCCTTAAATCTCAGAGTATAAAATCGTTTTTCCATGGCGTTCCCTTAGTTTGACGATATAGGTTAGGTATCAGTAGATCCACTCATTTAAACGTAAATTAACGGAATTTTATGCAATATTAATAAATTTATTGTTATAATTTAATGTATAATTTATAATAAACACATGAGGAAACAATTTCTCAATATGCGATAGGGTACCCTGATATGCGGTACTATCGCATATTAGGTACACCATGGTATCGCATATTAGGAAATCTTGAAAAAAAATCAACGATTTTGAGAACCACCTTCGGTTAAAAACAAAACCAATTGTCGTTAAATATAGGTAATTATATAATAAATAAGAACAATTAAACAGAACAGCTGTGTCCAATCACGTTTAAGCAAAGCACAGATATCCAAGGAGCACCTAAACTACAAAAACTTGAAATTTAATTTTTTGAACAACAACCTCTAGCCACACTATCCAATCTCGCACTGCTGCCTTCGTTCATGGAATCATACTTGGACTTGCTGGGGACCTAATTTAGAGAACTTGTAGTAGAGTTCATCATATACTATGATCAGAATCGAAGTATCGCATATTAGGGAACTATCCCATATTAGGCACCTTTCCTCTATATAACATGTTGATTAGAATAAGTATTTTACATTTATATTTCATTCCATTGTGTCAACAATTTACTTTAACATTTTTTGTCAGATATTTCTGGAATAAGTTTGAAGTCCAGACACTGTTAAGTATCCATCTTTTCTAGTGTTTCATGGGCCATGATTTCCCATACAACCACCTCCAGATGATATAAATTGACTGAAGAATTTCCTGATGTTCAGAGTGAATTACAGATTGATCCAGATTTTGTTGATGATACTATATGATACTTTAAACAAACCCCAATTTATAATTCATTATGATTTTGATGGGGATCTTGGTTTAAGTAAAAGAAAGGTAGAATTACTTGCCTCAAGATTTAAAAGCTAGAAGGTGCTGGAGGGTGACACTAAAGTAAGTTTCTTCCACCAATGCCAAAAGGTATTTGAGCATTTATTTTCTAAAGAGGAGTACCTAGTTTTCTGCAATGATGTTGAGAATTTATTCAAGTCTCGTGTATTGAGCATAACCTGAGATTGGCGTTTGTTCATAGACCCCTTAAAAACTTTGAATGGAGTTGGTATGAAGGAAAATTATGAGAATATGAAGATCTTACTATCCACTATCAAGTATGAAATTTTTTCTAGGTAGGTATGTGGGAATATGAAAGTAATATCTATATTACTTGAGTTACAGCTTGGCTATACCAAATGTTTCAGTTTCTTGTGCAAGTGGGATAGCAGAGATAAAAGTGATAATTGAATTAAAAAGAAGTGGCCAAAGAGAGTGGCACAATCCAGAACAAGAAAATGTTCTTCACCAACCACTTGTAAGTTCTGAAAACATCGTATTGCCTCCACTGCATATTAAACTAGCTTGTTTAAGAGTGTTGTGATAGAAGTGGATCGTGGTGGCAGTGCATTTCTCATCCTGAAAAATAAATTTTCTGGAATCAGTGAACATAAATTAAAAGATGGAATATTTGCTAGTCATAAAATAATGCAATTTGACAATCTTTAAAAAAAATTGTCACAAACTTTCTAGGAAACTTCAGATCAGAGAACTACAGAGAACTTGTCAGTGAGATGATTGAGAACTACAAGATCATGGAATGTGATAATACGTGTTTAAAAATTTGATTTTTTGCACTCCCGTCTTGATTTCTTCCCTAAAACCCCAGAGGCTGTGAGCACCGAACATAGGGAACATTACCATCAGAATATCACAGAAACGGAATGGTGCTTCCAGGCCAAATGGTGTCCATATATATTGGCAGATTACTGTTAGACAGTAAGGAGAGATGTTCTTCATGTGAAGTATGAAGGTAACTCAGAAAGCTTCCAGATACTGGCAAAATTTTATAGATAATCTAAAACTTACCATTACATCTTCTCAAAGTACTCTCTCTGAGCATCTATGCATCGTTGCATCCTCTGAACAACTGGAAGCATTGCAACCAGTCACTTTCATCCAGTGCACAGAGCTACCCTTGGTATGCTGCAACCGCATCTTCAGGTGTTGAATACCGCTTCCCACACAATCGAGCCTTCAGTAAGAAACAAAAAGAAGTCTCACGGTGCCAGTTCCGGACTGTAAGAAGGATGGGTCAACAGCTGCACAGGAGTTCCCCTCAGAAAATAATTTGTCAGATGGGCGGTATGGGCAGAAGCATTGTTGTGTGCAACAGGATGCCCCTCAGTTCAGCTCTTGGGCACTTTTCTCGCAATTTTGGAATACCTGTGGGAGGACAACTGTGGTGTACAACTGTGCAGTCACTGTCATTTGAAGTTCAAGTGGTATTGATGCCACATGACCACCTGTAACAAAGAAAGTGAGCACCATTTTCTTCCCAATATCGATGTTTTCCACAGTCACTGCATCAACGGGCATCCCACTCTTCTCTTCATCTTCAAGAGAGGTTCTACCCCTTTTAAACTCCGCAAACCAATCAAAAACTGTGGCACTGGAAGGAGGAAGGTCCCCAAAAATCTGTGTAAGTCTTTCAAGCGATTGCGCCTGGTTTAAGCCACTTTTAAAATCACAGAAAATCATTGCTCGAAAATGTTCTTGCTGCAGTTCCATGTTGCAGTCTGATAGTACATGTCACCCCTTATCGTTTGACCCACAGCTGTTAAGGGATGAGAGATGCGGGCGGGCGGAAACTATGTCAGGTGACTAACAAATGACCTCCCAACACGTTGCTGGCTCTGTTATATTTCTATCGTAAACGGTATAGTCAGGTCCGGAAACTTTCTGAGTTACCCTCGTACAGCCAAAAATCTAGTTCACATACATTTTAGGTCATAAAAATATATTTAAACTAAAAGAATATAATACTGATGTATAGACATTCTAGTGATTACTCTTAAACCCTGGGTAATGAAAAAGTTCTGCAAAAAAATATTTGAAATCAGCACAAAAATTTTACTTAGAAACACCCATTGTTTCCCTTGTAACAAACAAACAAGGTCAAATTTTGTTGGCTAATGTTATGAGTGTGAGTATTGGTTATTTAAAAAAGAGGCAATACAAGAAATGTGCCGACATTGTAAAGAAAAGAAAGCTAGCAAAAATGAATTGGTTACACGAGCCAAATGAGGTAAATTTGGAGCAATTGTGTAGTATTAGACGGAAACCACGAGGTTATTAAAGAGTAAAAAGAGGGAATAATTGAGAGAGAAGATTAATGATCTTGAAATTAATGCAAAAAAATAGGAACATTAAATAATTATATCAGGGAATTGGGATAGAGAAGAAAGGGTTTCAGACTGGAACGAACATAATTTTGAATGAAAATGAGGATATGATTGCAGATTCCAGGTGTATATTAAATAGATAGAACAGGATATTGACGAGGATATTTTACAGACAGAAGAAATGCTAATCGCAGAACTAAGTGTATTAGAGGTTGAATTGGCGATAGAAAATTTTGAAGCTGTATAAAGCATCAGGTTCAGATGAGATCCCAGCAGAACTAATAAAATCTGGGGGAGAAAAATTGATGGACAAGATACACCAGTTGCTTAATATGATTTGGGATAAAGAAGCTCTTCCAGATGAATGGAAAGAATCGATTATCGTACCAATTTATAGTAAAGGAGATAAAACTGATTGCAACAACTACAGGGGCATCTCACTACTTTCAAATTCGTACAAAATTCTAACAAATATATTAGTAAGCAGACTTACTCTTATATTTATGGCATTCTAGGAGATCATCAATGTGGATTTAGAAGAAACAGTTCTACACAGATCAGATTTTTAGTTTAAGACAGATTTTAGAAAAGAAATGGGAATATAATGGTAATGTATATCAACTATATGTAGACTTCAAAAAGGCATACGACTCAATTAAGAGGGAGAAGTTATATAGTATCCTCCTGGAGTTCGGAATTCCTAAAACGTTAGTTAGACTTATACGGATGTGTCTAAGTGGCACAAAGAGTAGGATGCTTGTAGGCAAACAGTTTTCGGATACTTTTGAAATCCACAGTGGGTTGAAACAAGGAGATGCACTATCTCCTCTACTATTTAATATTGCAGTAGAGCATGCCATAAAATCTTTATAGAGGATGACATTCTAGGAGATCATCAATGTGGATTTAGAAGAAACAGGTCTACAACAGATCAGATTTTTAGTTTAAGACAGATTTTAGAAAATAAATGGGAATATAATGGTACTGTATATCAACTAGTACGTAGACTTCAAAAAGGCATACGATTCAATTAAGAGGGAGAAGTTATATAGTATCCTCCTGGAGTTCAGAATTCCTAAAACGTTAGTTAGATTTATACGGATGTGTCTAAATGGCACAAAGAGTAGGATGCGTGTAGGCAAACAGTTTTCGGATACTTTTGAAATCCACAATGGGTTGAAGCAAGGAGATGCATTATCTCCTCTATTATTTAATTTTGCACTAGAGCATGCCATCAAATCTTTGAAGGATGAAGAAGGCCTACAACTCAATAGTATTAATAAGCTGTTAGTTTATGCCGACTCATGTCGCAAATGGTAGTCAATGACCAATCACGTTTCAGTGAATTCTGTTTTACACCAATGACAGTCGTGTTTCACCTCGCTCTTTATCGATTTCTCTTTATCAGCTCCTGCTTTTGTGATAAAGAAAGCTCCTCCTTTTTTAATATTCTGAACAGGTTAGACCATTATTTTTCTCCAACAAATACATTGAATATAGCAAATAATGAATACATTCAGTGATTTTACTGAATTGTTTATTCAAAATATAAATGATTAACCTATAATGTAGATTATAATAGTTTGATGTGTTTCATTATTTCTCCACTAGAGTGCATTCTTACAATATTGCGATCCTATTTGGCAATAAATAATATGATCGAGTTGCAGTGAATATACATAACTAACAGCTACTAACACGCACAAGTTACGCTCCAGGTTTTAAGTTACTTTTCAGCAGGTGCCTTCGTTATTTCATAGTTAAAGTTGTATATTCGTAGTCAGTTTAAGTTTAAATTTATATCAAAAGTGTGTACATTTAACAACATGGGTAAAAACACACGTAATTCAAACAATGATTCGACAAGTTCTACGGAGGAAGCAGTGAAACGTGTGGTGAAAGAGGCGCTGCAGGATCCCGGCACTCTGCAGGTGTTTGTGTCCATGTTGCGGGACCAGGTAGTGGCGGAACTGCAGAAGACCATCGAGGACAACACTAAAGTAATTGAGGATCTGAAAAAGACCCTCGATGAAAAAGACAGAAAGATTGAGGTGTTGGAAAATAAATTAGACGATCTAGAACAATACCAGAGACGTCAATGCCTCAGAATTTTTGGTGTAAAAGAAGAGGCCGGAGAGGACACTGACCAGAAAGCCATCGAGGTGGCCAAAAAAATCGGTGTCGATCTATCAGTGACAGACATTGACAGAAGTCACCGTGTTGGTGTTAATAATGCAGAAAGACCGCGGGCTATAATAGTGAAATTTGTTAGTTACCGCAAGCGCAGTGAAGTTTTTCTAAGCAAGAAAAAGTTGAAAGGAAGTGGGGTCACTGTTCGCGAGGACCTAACGAAGTGTCGCTATCGCCTGCTACAAGACAGTATACAAAAATACGGTATTCAAAATGTATGGACAATGGACGGTGCCGTCATAGCCAAAGTAAATGGCGAAAAACGCAAAATTAGATCTTCTACGGATATCAACTAGATAGGACCTGAGTGTAAAATATGTTTACTTTATTTGTTTTTTCTTTGCTAACAATTATATTGTTAATTTATTTCTAATTTAGGTAAGTTTTAAGTTTATTATTTTTTATTTAGGACAACTTACTTGTTTTATTTTCATTTTTTAAGTTATTTGTTTAGCTAAATTATTTTAATTTTATTAGAGTTATTACAGTACATAGTTTATTTTTACTTTCTGCTATTGGCAACATTGAGCTGACAAATGATGAATTATCTGCAACCCTTGACTCACTCACCTTCTACAATCACCCTCTTATTGTGCAGACAGCTTTTAACACAGGTAGCAACATTCCTCAATCCCTACCATCCCCTCCAAAAACAACTACCAGTCTACTTAGGAAAGCATTTTCTATTGATAAATCATCACTTAAAATCGCTCACGTAAATTCACAAAGCATTCTGTCCCACTTTGATGAGTTTGAAACCATATTTTCATCTCTTGGACTGAGCGCCATTTTCATTTCGGAAACCTGGCTCACCCCATCCATACCTTCGTCCCTTGTTCACCTAGACGGATATACACTGCTCAGAAATGACAGAATAGGTAAAAGAGGTGGAGGAGTTTTGTGCCTTTATATCAAATGAGCTTAATCCAAGAATTGTCCACAAGTCCCCTTCTGTATATTCCGCTCGCCCCGAGTTCTTATTCGTAGAAATTCAAGCCAGTCTAAAAAAATGTCTCTTATGCATTGTATACAAACCTCCAAAAATTGGGCACCTTTCGGATCTAGAAAACGCTCTGAACGATTCATTGCCTCATTATGAACACGTTATTGTCGCAGGCGATTTTAATACAAATCTTCTTCAGACTGACTCCACCAGCCATACAACTTAAAAATATGTTCCAAAGCTTTAATATGACCATTGTTCCTCTCTCTGCTACACACCATACTGCTACTTTCCGACACTCTACTGGACTTAATTGTGACTACACATCCACAGAAAGTACTGTCATATGGACAAATTCCTGCTCCTGGCATATCTGCTCATGACATTGTATTCGTAGAATACTCACTCCAATGTCCTAAAAGACGCTCTAAATTGATTACGTACAGAAATTTACAAAACATAGACGATACTAAACTAAATCAGACGCTTTAGAACTACCTTGGTATTCAATATGGAATCTTAGATCAGTTGATGAAAAAGTAGACACATTTAATACACTGATACTACAACTATACGACAGACATGCACCGGTAAAAACCCGACGATTTTCCCGCTCCCCTGCTCCCTGGATGAATGATTCAATACGTGAACTTATGTCAAAACGAGACAAAGCATACCGAACATACAGACGACATAAAAATGACGAGAACTGGCAACTGTACAAACAACTTAGAAACACAACTACACAAACTATACGTAATGCCAAACTACGACACGCCCACAGTATAATCGGACCTGAAATAAGTGCACGGGACACTTGGCGAAATCTCCGTGCAATGGGACTTAGACAGTTGAATCCCTCAACTGACTCTATAGACATTTCTGTAGATGACTTAAATGAACATTTTACCTCAATACCCATGACACCTCCAGACAACAAGACTAAAATAGACACTCTTAAAGACTTATCCCCATCCCCACATATAGAAAGAGATAAATTTTACTTTTACGACATTTCGCCTATAGACGTTAAAAAAGCACTCAAGCGGATTAAATCCAATGCGCAAGGAACAGATAACATCAGCATTTTAATGCTAAATAAAATCATTGACATTATACTACCCACAGTGACTCATATTTTCAATGCTTCCCTTATAACTTCTATCTTCCCTATTGTATGGAAACAGTCTAGAGTTCGGCCTATACCAAAAATAAGTACACCTACTAACTGTAATGACTTCCGACCGATTAGCATCCTTCCGACATTATCTAAAGCCCTGGAATATATTGTACATAAGCAAATGACTGATTATCTCCAAGAAAATCACCTCCTTGATCCTTATCAATCCGGCTTTAGATCTGGTCATAGCACAACCACAGCTTTGCTAAAAATTACCGAAGATATTCGTGAAGCCGTGGACAGACGTCAATTGACTCCTTTAACCTTACTTGACTTCAGCAAAGATTTTGACACAGTAGACCACGACTTACTTATGATAAAGCTCAAGCACCTACATTTGTCTGACAGCGCTGTATCCTGGTTTGACTCATACCTGCACGGTCGTCAACAATACGTTTCATTAAACTCTAGATCTTCGACTTGGCGTAACGTGCCGGCTGGAGTCCCCCAGGGCAGTGTTCTCGGACCTCTTCTTTTCTCAATCTACATAAATGATTTGCCAACTGTACTAAAGCACTGCCGTTATCACCTCTATGCTGATGATCTCCAAATTTACCTACATTCACCTCCTCATTCTCTCTATAACAGCTTGATGAAAATGAATGACGATCTCATATCCATCTTTAACTGGTCTTCAAGTATCGGTCTAAATCTAAATCCTAACAACTCACAAGTAATTCTAATGGGACAACAAAGACTGCTTACAACCTTTGACATATCTACACTTCCAAACATTACTATAAATAATATAATTATCCCTTATTCTTCTTCAGTAATAGATCTTGGACTACATCTAGACGCAAATTTAACCTGGCAAACACAAGTGAAACACATATGTAAAAAGACTTTCTCCATCTTACATTATCTTAGACGTTTAAAGAATTTTCTCCCAGTTTTCGTTAAAACAAATCCTAGTGCAGAATCTTGTGTTACCACACTTCGATTATTGTGATATTATATATAATGATCTAAACTATGCCTTGTCGCAGAGACTGCAGCGTGTTCATAATGCTTGCATTCGATTCATTTTCAATATCCGCCGTTATGACCATATTTCCGAACACTTTAATAACCTCTCTTGGCTCCGTCTTACTGACAGACGTAAATTGCACTCTCTTTCGCTACTTTTCAAGCTTCTGAATTCCTACATTCCTACTTACCTGGCGTCCAGATTTGAGAAGTTATCCTCCTACCACAATATTGACACTAGGTCACAAGATAGCAGTCTGCTAACAATTCCTCTTCATAGCACTTCCTCCTATTCTACTTCCTTCACAGTAGCTCTCCGCCCGCTCCTGGAATCTCCTTCCTCAAGATATCAGGGGTTGCCGCACACTTGGCACCTTTAAGTCACGCTTATACAGTTACCTGTTGTCTAATAATTAATTTTTCTCTATTTATTTAATTTTATACTATGTCATTAATCTTTTCCTCGTTTTTTTATATATCTTGTACATATTATATATTTAATTCGTTAAATTTAGAGTAAATCAAAATACATTATAAATATTAATTGTATTGTATTCATAACTTGTAATCGTTTATATACCTATATATATATATTGTAATTTAGATTTAAGACTTTTCTTTTGTATTTTTTTTAAACCTGGTTGAGTGGTAGACAAGGCCTTAAGGCCTTAACTCTGCCAGGTAAAATAAAGCTATTATTATTATTATTATTATAACCTCACATTTCTAATTTATTTTCAAACATCGCCGTTTACATTAACTATATAAATATTAAAACACTGGTAACTATATTCAAATTATTATTTTTTTTTTAGTAAAGAGCTTTTATTCGTTAAATAATCCTAACAAATGCCACTCTTGATTTCCAAATTCTCAAAATAATATGGAAATCACTCGTGGCATTACTTACGATGATGTATACCATTTTTGCTCTTAAAGTGATCCTGGTCAAAACAAAAACAATTTGACCTGCTCGCTTTTCATTGGTTATGGACGCCGATGTACGTTTTAGAAGCAACATCCTTCCGTCATTCGCGCCACAATTACTGTCACATATGACAGGGAGATGACACCGCAACTGAAGACTCGATGCTTTCAGTCACTTTGTATCGTGAGAATCGACTGAAGCATGATTCAATATGTAATAAACTATTTCAAGTTGTAATTGTTGATTAGGTATATTTTAGAATATTTGTTTGTTTTGAATATTATTATTTTCATTGACGAAGAATAATAAGTATATTCGGAGGACACATTTATAATTTAATGAACAGAACTGCTTTTTCGCGTACTTGCTGCTTTTACAACGTGTGTTTGTGTCCATAACCAATAAAAAGCGGGCAGGTCACATGGTTTTGTTTTTACGAGTGACCAGGGTATAGTACTGTTGGGCGATAGCGAGAAGATACTAAAGACCAACATGCACGCACTACTGAGCAACACTAAGAAATTGGGACTGGAAGTAAATATCAATAAAACCAAATATATGGTCACACATAGAAATACATTATATAATGGAAATGGACAGCTAATGGCAAATAAGAGAGATTTTGAGGAAGTGACTGAATTCAAATACCTAGGAACAATAATCACAAATAGGAATGAGATGCACAAAGATATTAAACATAGGCTCAATTGTGGAAATACGTGTTATTATGCATTACAGGGACTCTTGACGTCCCAACTCCTTTCAAAAAATGTTAAACTGAAAATATATTAAACTATTATTCTACCAGTTATATTATGTGGATGCGAAACATGGACTCTTACTTTAAGGGAGGAAAGGAGATTACCAGTATTTGAGAATACAGTTCTGAGGAACATTTTTGGACCAAAGAGAGATGAACAGACAGGTGAATGGAGAAGACTACATAACAGTGAACTACATGGTCTTTATAGGAAGCCAGATGTAATGAGAACAGTTAAGTCTCGTAGATTACGATGGGCAGAACATGTGGCACAAATGGGGAATGAAAGACGTACTTGGAAGCTTCTTGTAGGAAAACCAGAGGGGGAAACGCCCAGTTGGTGGACCAAGAATGAGGTACAAGAAATAACATTAACTATGATTTGAGGGAAGTCGATTATACAGGGGATGATTGGAAAGCATTGGCTCAGGATAGGGATGTATGGAGAGCTTATGTCCGCGCCCATGAACCTACGGGTTTGATAGTGCCAGTGAGTTAGTTAGTTAGTTAATGTTACGAGTGTGGATTCCGGTAGAGCCTGTCCACAATAGATCAAAAGTATAATCAATTTGGGATTGAAACACACAGTTTATGATCCCGAGAGCTATGCCGGCGGTAGCATTGCTACCGATAGGGTTACCCATGCCGGATTGGTAGAAGGTGATAAGCCAGACGAAGAAAGTACCTTGATCGAAAGAGTGACGATCTTTCACCGTAGAGATACAACCGTCAAGAAATGCGGACATGGGTTCAACTGGGGTAAAATTTTCCGGAGGTCAAATAGTCCCCCATTCCGTTCTCCGGGCGAGGACTACTTCAGGGAACCCATGCCAAAGGATCAAACACAGGGACATGTTCCTAGGAACATGGAATGTTAGGACTTTATACAATAGCGGGACGCTAGAGATATTAACGCGGGAATTAGATAAATCGCCCTTGGATATAAGTAACACACAATATTCCCATAGATTTCAAAGCGGCATATGGTAGTATAGATAGAACTCAATATATGGCAATACAAGAATTCCAGATAACAACCAAACTTGTTAATGTAGTTAAATCTTCCATGAATAATACTAGAGGACAGATTAGGAAGCAAATGTGCCATGCAGCAGTACAACATGGGTGCTCCATTTAAGACAATCGCCATCGATGTGACCGACCCCTTTCCTGAGATGGACGCTGGGTACTGGTCTCGTTGCTGATCATGGACTACTTCATCAAATGGTCAGAAGTTTACGACACTCGCAACCAAGACGCCTTGACCATGCTAGTCAACAACTTCTTGTGTCATTACCGAGTACCATTGGAGCTGTATAACAACCAGGGTCACAATTTTTAGTTTCAGGTAATGAAATAGTTGCTACAACGCCTGGGGTACATCATTCCCGGACTACCCCCTCCATCTAGAATATGATGGGAGGGTAGAACGCTATGTGAAGGCTATAGAGGAAATGGTTTCAAATAATCATAGAGACTGGGGTACAAGGATTCTACTATTCCTCCTGGTCATGCATCTAGTCATGACACAACTGGAATGATTCCTGTCAAGATAGTTGCGACCTACCGTTTGGTACTCCACCTAATGCTGACCAGCCGGCAACCGATTAATTTTGGGAGTTGACCGATCGACTGAGGGAAACCATCAGTATGCTAACCAATAACGTAATGAAGGTGCACTACGACAGACTAACCAACTCCATTGGATTTCACGAGGATGATTAGTGTGGCTGTACCGCCCTATCCCAACGAGAAAAATATCACCGATGCTGCAACGTTCCCGGGAAGGCCCATAACGAGCGGTGAAGAGAGTCAACGGTGTTGTCTACCTGATTCTACGTCAGCCTAGAGGGAAGATAATGGTTGTTCACCTGGATCTCTTTTGGCATACTGATGAGCCCGGAGGTAGCAATGTGATGCTTTGTTGATCCTTGTTCAAATTATCACCTTTGAATTTCGCGCGCAGTGGCAGAATTCCGATCTCGCTTTAATAAGGCAATGGAAATTGGATTGCATACGACCTCTCCGGACATGCTTTGTGGAGAAATAATTTTCCAAATGCGTCTCTTTCTGGAAATAATCGGCCTCTCAAGCTTTCCGTTCGTGACTGGCTTCCAGATAATTCCAATCTTCGCATATAAAATAGGGGACCAGACAGTCGTGGGTCAGTGTATAGTGAAAAGTGATTTCCAACCAAGAAAGTCTATGAGTTTTAAAATAACTGCCTATGTAATAGACTCTTATAGTAGAGCATTTTGTATGTAGGCCTATGCAGTGAACGACATAAAGAAGAGTTGTAAATTTTGTGTAACCAGTTGTGAACTTGAATTAAGGAATTTCCATATTTCTTACGCTACCGCCATCCCTTACATTCTTATCTTATTTGCATTTGTTAAACAATATACTCTCCTTCAACATTTTTTTTTATAAATCTCTTAGTGTACGAATACTTTATGCACTCACTTCTCCAGTCATCCCTATTACTCCATTGTCCTTCCTCTATTCTTCTTTCTCTCACTTTGTTTTTATATCTTGAATCCAAGTAGCATTTGGTCTCTCTTCAATCTCTCGGACAGAAACCATTCCAACACTTTCTTCAGTTGTTTTTCAGTTATTCTTTTTTACATGGCCATGCCATAGCAGTTGTTTCTGTGTACATAATCTAAAATAGAATATATTTACTCCCTTTTTTGTTTTTATTACATTTCTCATATATATATATATATATATATATGTGTGTGTGTGTGTGTGTGCGTGTGTGTGTGTGCGCGCGCAAGGTTCTGGTGGCCGCAATGTTCGTTTTTCGCAACAAAATTCGACTTGTAACAGTTAACAAATGTGAGAACGAGTTGTTTACCAGTAAAATCGGATCATTAGAAGTAGGCTTAACCCAACGCAACAATTTAAAAATCTCTTGAGCAGCAAGAATTTTCGTTTTTCTTGCAATGTAACCCGATATATGCAATATTGACATTGAAATAAAATTAGGAAGTTATTATCCGAAAATTAGCGGAATCGGACTATTAGAAGTGGGGGTTTACCTGAAATCCGAAATTAAAAAATTGTTTTTAGTGGCCATCAATATTATGTTTTTCGCAACGAAACTTGGCATATATTTGAATTAGAAAAGTAAGATCGAATTCGATAATCAGTTAAATCGGACGATTAGGAGTGATAGTTAATCTGAAAGCTGAAATGTTATTCAACGCTCTAGCGGCCACAGTTTTTGTTTTCTCGGATTGAAACTTGGCATATATTATTGAATTATCATAAGTAATGCCACGAGTGATTTCCAAATTATCGATAAATTCACGACTCACGAAGTGAGGAGTGAATTTATCTAGAGAATTTGGAAATCAAGAGTGGCATTTGTTAGGACTATTTAACGAATAAAATAAAGCTGTTTACTCACAAATCATTATTTAACTACAGTTATTTAAAAATATTTTTATATTTAAAGTAAACGGTGATGTTTGAAAACTAATGAGAAACGATAGGTAGCCTACGCTTCTACTGCTTCTTTTGTTTATCACTGCAACCAGATCATACTATTTATTGCCAAAGGAACGCAATATTGTAAGAATGCTCTCTAGTGGAGAAAAAATGAAACACATCAATCTGTATATTAATTCATTTTTGATGTCGTATACATTTAAGAAAGTGCAAACAGTGGTTTCTTTTTTTGGTGGTATAATCAATTGCTACAAATGTTGACATGTAAGCACTATTATATACAATCTGGTAGCCGTATTTGTTATAGGCTCAGTCACTGCAAAATAACGGTCAGACCTGTTCAGAATATTAAAAAGGAGGAGCTTTGCTTAATATATGATAATCCTAACGTTGATAATTATTTCGTGAAACACGTCTCTGATTGGTTGTAATACAGAAATCATTGAAACGTGATTGGTCATTGACTCCCATTTGGGGCATGAGTTAAATAGTCAGAATAAATGCCCTAAACTCAATCTGTAACTTCTTTGTTTAGCGCTCTGTAATAAAATCGACTTGCTGAGGAATCCGCTTAATTTAACGCATCTCTTGGGTGATTGAGTTTCTTTTATAACTGACCTACTGTACAGTAGGTCTATGCTAATTCTAAGAAATAATTACGCTATTTACTGTCATTACACCATCCCAGTTCCTCCTTTATTGACAAGGATATCCTGGTAGATGAGGAAGCGGTTTATTGATAACATTTGGGAGGTAGAGCTGAATGTGCATTATCCGAACACAAAATTGAGAGAGATGTTCTTAACATCTGCCATGAGAACAAAAACGCTGTTTTTAACGTAAGTTTAATTTTTTAATTAATTTTGATTTTAACCATGAATTTAAATCCTACTTTTAAAGTGTGTTAGTATTTTAATTTCATTTTAGTTATTAGTTTCGTTATTTTTGTTTATTTTTTCCTTTATTTTTTCATACTACTGCGGTTATACATTTTGTGTAATTTTTCTTCTGTATGGTTGTTTGAGCGATAGCAGTTATCGGATTAAAGTAATTGGTAGCCGAAAAATTGTAACTTGTGTATGCTGCTCTTATCGCATATAAACTACACGTTGTGTAGTAAAGGTATTCAAATAAAAAAACCTAAATTGATATAAATTCTGTAACTATTTGATCTATGCTATATCAGCGTAAAACTAATTGAGGGCTTCTGTTTCTACAAATATTAAATATATATATTAATTGTTAAAAAGCAGGCCTACATACCATTGGGAATTGATTTTCTAAGGGTAGCCATGAGTGAATTTTGAGTGAAAATTGACCAAAACACACATTTTGTGTTTTACCTCTCATAAAATTCTCCTAAGCTTCCTGTTAAATATATATATATAAATAACTTACCGCTATTAGCCCTGGCGGCTATTTTTAAACTCTCCAGAACTAGAAGCAAAAATGATACCAATATATCAAAGATTGGCATCAGATGTATTATTGGAGAAAGGCACAAAAGGGAAAACCCAAATTGGTAATAAGAGTTTCTACCGTACAGTTTGGCATTAATATCCAAAATAAATATTTGTTTCAACATAGACATTGAAACGGTGTATTATTAAAACAGTTAAACTTTATAGTTTTTTTTTTTCCCCAAAAGTGTATTTTTCAAGCGCATGCCCATTTAAAAAAAGTTCCCTGTACTGCAGTTTTTGCCTTATTCAACTAAAATTTTCAGCATTTATCTGTAAGAATACAAACAACCAAAATTGCATTGGGTTTTAATCATACTCAAAATGCTCATTAGTTATGATTTTTTATATTGTCATATTTATCTCGATTTCCGCAAACATGAAAAATCAGTTAAAAAGCATTTTTTCTCAAAAGTATTAACAGCACAGATAAATCCAATGCAAATTTAAAAAAAAATGAGTATAACGAATATCCTGACAAAATATTGGTACAGCTATTGAAAATTGCACTGCAAGGAACTTTCATTATTAATTAAAATAAAAAAAGAGGAACAATAATTTAACTTGCGAACTAATATAAAAAAAAATCACTTGAAATTTATCATACATGTTATTCATATAGGTGGATATCTGTGGTAAAATTTTGAAAGAAATATATCTCTTAGTTTCAGAGTTTCAAAATTCACGTATGGCTCCCTTTAAAAATAATGTTACGGTAAAAAATAACTTAAATTTAAATACGAGGACTGTTCAATAAATAATTATCATTATTTTATACATGATTTAACACACAAAAATTCGATTTTAGTGTATTTATTACCTTGCGTCATGTACACGTGATACAAATTTCATAAGTCTTCCCTCCCGTTTCCTCTCTATGAGCCTACGGCTACAATGGAGGTGATCCAAAATGTATTTCAAAGGTGATCACTGCTGACATAATTTCGATCCTGAGAGCAAATAGCAAAGCTGTATACGAAAAACTCCTTCATGACTAACCCCGAAAAAAAGTAAAAGTGATTTGTTCAGCTGGGAAAGTTACGGTCATCTGGTTTTTTTATATTCATAGAATGGTTTATCAGCATGTCATACCTGTGTACACAACAGTAACTGAGAAATAGGCCTACTATTAGTCGTTCAAAATATCTCTGCAGGCGGAAGAATTGCGAAGCTCTCTTTGTTGCTACACGTGACGTCATCTAAGGCAGTGTTCACCGTCAGCGTCCCACGTCCCGTTTCCCTTTGCACTCATAGATAGCAGTGTCACGTGTTCTATTTCTGCATAAACACGACTGCAGTGCCCTCCGTCAACAACTGCGCTTACCCCTTGAACGGGTAATATAAAGACGTCTTGATAACTCTGCACATGTAACAAGTTGTATTCTGCACCACAGTAATGGAAGGCCGCATGTTGCAATGTTTTTGCTAAATGAATCAAAGTGAAGAACGTCCCTCACCCTACCTACAGTCCGGATTTAGGCCCGTGTAATTTTTTCTATTCACTAATCTGAAGAAACGCCTTCGCGGGAGACGTTTTCCATTTTCAGAAGCAGTGGTGAAGGCTGCGGAGGTGGTTTTGAAAGACCTGTCAAAAATGGGTTTCCAGCATGTCTTTTCAAACTGGCAGAAACACTGGGACAAGTGCTTCCATCCAAAGGAGACCATTTTGAGAAGAGCCACTTGAGAAGTGTTAAGGTGTATTGCTGTAAAAAAAAAAGAGAGAGAAAGAGAATTTTTTTATGGAACAGCCCCCCTACTTACGATGAGCGCTCGCTTTTCCCAGGTACGGAAACAAATCTTCATTCCGACAAAAATAAATGTTATAAATAAGAGAAATCTCAGCCTGGTAGTTTAGTTCAGATGGGATTAAACGCACGTATTTTAAAAAAAATACAGACCACTTTAAAGTCTGATTATGTGTAAATAATTAACCGAAGAAATGTATCCAGTTAAGATAGAGATATTACAATGCTTAACTACACCTAAATAAGATTTGTGTCAGTCGGTCTCTTGTCAGAACATCGGTAAATTTTCGTATACTGCTTGAAAAATCGTGTTTTAACTTGCAGATTTATAGAATTTATCCTTATCTTTGTTATTTTTATTCCATACTCTACATGATTACAGCATTTAAATTTCGTGCGTTTATTGTCCTATTATGTTAAAAAAAAGTATTTTTTTATCGAAATTTGTATGTTAGCATTTTATTTTAAGAATTTATATCTTTAATTTCCTTTCTCTAAGCTATGCTATTTTTACCGATTGCAGTATTTTTTATTTACACAAGGTTACATCTTTTTTATACAGGGTATAATTAAAATGTTATCCCTGAGACCAATAGCGGCTCGCGATCTGAACTTTCACTATATTTTATTTTCCACAAGAAAAAATGATCATAAAAAGTAGTAAAACAAATTGCTTTTCGCACACATGCATTTGCTTGTGATGATGAGTTTTTTTCATAATTACATTAATTAACGGATTTTATCTATAACTAACTCACTGGCTTTATCGACCCCGTAGGTTCATGGCCGCGAGGACATAAGCTCTCCATACATCCCTATCCTGAGCTAATGTTTTCCAATCATCCCCTGTATAATATACTTACCTCAAATCATAGTTAATGTTATTCTCCCACCTCATTCTTGGTCAACCAACTGGGCGCTTTCCCTCTTATTTTCCTACCACAAACTTTCATTCACCTCTTTCATCCCCATACATGCCACATGTCCTTTCCATCACAACCTACGAGACTTAACTGTTCTTATTAGGCCTATATCTGGCTTCCTATACATATGTAGCTCACTGTTATGTAGTTTTCTCCATTCACCTGTCCATCTCTTTTTGGCCCAAACATTTCCTAAGTACTTTATTCTCAAATACTCGTGATCTTATTTCCTCCCTTAAAGTAAGAGTCCATGTTTCGTATCCATATAATATAAATGGGAGAATAACTGTTTTCTATATTTTCAGTTTAACGTTTTTGAAAGGAGTTGGGAAGACAAGAGTCCCTGTAATGTTTATACATTTCCAGAATTGGGCCTATGTTTAATTTCTCATTCCTATTTGTAATTATTGTTCCTAGATACTTCAAATCAGCCACTTCTTCAAAATTTCCTTAATTTTTCATTAGTTGTTAATTTACATTATATAATGCATTTCTATGTGTGAACACACATTTAGTTTTATTAATGTATACTTCCAGTCCCAATTTCTTAGTGTTATTCAATAGAGTGTGCGTGTTGACCCTTAGTATCTCCTCCTTATCGCTCAATAATGCTACATCATTAGCATAAACTAACAGCCTATTAATACCATTGCGCTGTAGGCCTTCTTCATTCTCCAAAGATTTGATGGCACGCTCTAATACAAAATTGAATAGTAAAGGAGATAGTGCATCTCTTGCTTTAACCCATTGCGGATTTCAAAAGTATCCGAAAACTGTTTGCCTACACGCACCCTACTCTCTGTGCCATTTACACACATTCGTATAAGTCTAACTTTTTAGGAAGCTTTCTTTATCACAAAAGAAGGAGCTGATAAAGAGAAATCGATAAAGAGCGAGGTGAAACACGACTGTCATTGGTGTAAAACAGAATTCATTGAAACGTGATTGGTCATTGACTACCATTTGCGACATGAGTTAAATAGTCAGCATAAACTAACAGCTTATTAATACTATTGAGTTGTAGGCCTTCTTCATCCTTCAAAGATTTGATGACAGTGCAAAATTAAATAGTAGAGGAGATAGTGCATCTCCTTGCTTCAACCCATTGTGGATTTCAAAAGTATCCGAAAACTGTTTGCCTACACGCATCCTACTCTTTGTGCCATTTAGACACATTCGTATAAGTCTAACTAACGTTTTAGGAATTCCGAATTCCAGCAGGATACTATATAACTTCTCCCTCTTAATTTAATCGTATGCCTTTTTTAAGTCTACGTATAGTTGATATACAGTACCATTATATTCCCATTTCTTTTCTAAAATCTGTCTTAAACTAAAAATCTGATCTGTTGTAGACCTGTTTCTTCTAAATCCACATTGATGATATCCTAGAATGTCTTCAATATAAGGAGTAAGTCTGCTTACTAATATATTTGTCAGAATTTTGTACGAAGTTGAAAATAGCGAGATGCCCCTAATACTTGTTGCAATCAGTTTTATCTCCTTTCTTATAAATTGGTACGATAATCGATTCTTTCCATTCATCTGGAAGAGCCTCTTTTTTCCCAAATCATACAAAGCAACTGGCGTATTTTGTCTATAAATTTTAATCACCCTGATTTTATCAGTTCTGCTGGGATCTCATCTGAACCTGATGCTTTATACATCTTTGTTATTTCTATCGCCATTTCAACCTCTAATGCACTTGGTTCTGCGATTAGCATTTCTGCTGTCTGTAAATTATCCTCTTCAATATCCTGTTCTGTACGTACATTTAATAGCTGATTGAAGTAAATTTTCCGTCTATTTAATATACATCTTGGAATCTGCAATCATATCCCCATTTTCATTCCGAGTTATGTTTGTTCTAGCCTGAAACCCTTTCTTCTCTATCCTAATTCCCTGATATAATTCTCTAACGTTCCTATTTTTTGCATTCATTTCAAGATCATTAATCTTCTCTCTCAAATATTCCCCCTTTTAACTCTTTAGTAATCTGGTGGTTTCCCGTATAATACTACCCATTTGCTCTAAATGTACCTCATTTGGCTCGTGTAACCATTTCATTTTTGCTAGCCTTATTTTCTGTACAATGTTGGCACATTCCTCATCAAACTACTACTTCCTTGTTTTGCCTCCTTTTTTAAACAACCAATGTTTTCTGATGCTGACAATTTGATAGTATCTCTTATAGCCTCCCATTCTTTATTTATATCAGTTTCTTCTTCGTTTGCCACATTGTCATCTGAAGATTCCAGTACTTCAAATCTATTAGAAATTTTGATTTTGGTATTATTGCCGCATTTCATCATTTCTCAAGTTTTTTAATTCAAATTTTTCAGAATCATCTTATAGCAATTGTTCCCCCCATAAGCGATGACCGTTGTCTGATTTTCACCCTGACAAGATGATGATCCGAATTGCAGTCTGCCCCTCTAATTGATCTAACATCGATGATGTTACTGTGTCAGTGTTTGTCCACTAATACGTGATCTATCTGGTTCATGTTCCACCATCTGGAGATGTTCAGATGTGTTTATGGATATCCTCATGCTGGAATGTTGTGCTCTTAACAAGGTGGCAAAGGTGACTATTCTAACTTCATTGTCGTTGCTCTCTTTATGAAGACTGAATTTGCCTATTGTTGTAATATATCTCCCCGCCCCACTTTTGCATTAAAATCTCCTAATACAATTTTCATATGATATCGTGAGAGACTATCAAATAAGCACTCTAATTCTTCATAGAAATCATCCTTGATCTTTCATCCATATCTTCTGTGGGACCATGTACATTTACGATTATAAAATCATGCTGTTTACCCTTTAGAATTATATATGATATCCTATCGCTGACAAACTTAATGTCTCGGATAGCGGCAAGGATCCAGCGTGTTCCAAATTCAGGTCTTGCTGAACCCCCCCGCCCCGTAGAATAATGCAAAGCTAAATTATTAAATAGTACAAGTAAGATGCAATCTGTTACTACAACCACTCCACTCTATTATTTCACATACTGAAATAAAGAATGAAAAATTAATTTTCTAAGAGCTAAAGGTTGGGGTGTTTCAATTCCTGTGACCTGTACTTGTTGATACTTTCTTTAAAAAAATGTCATTGAACCAGCTCAAGAGGCCATAAGGGGGTTGGAACCATGATTTATGCTACAGAACGCCATACCTCAGTGAGCTGCTTGCAACCGATGTGTACATCACAGATAATTGTATAATAATTCTTGTGTATACATAGCAACTACTGTACATTCGTGGTAGAAAATTATAGCTTCGTTCTTTACCCTCCACGTGCAATTTCTCCCATTCCACCAGAATTTCGAGCCCGTAGGAGGCGGCGGCACGTCGGAATAAGAATACTCAATCGAGGGTGAACAAAATACGAAATAAGACAACCTAGTAATTAAAAATAGTATAAAACAGGTGAAGTGACAATTCACTAGCTTCACCTGAATAGCCGTCACTGCCTGAGATTTATTGGAGTTACTATGAACGCGACAACAGAATAGTAACAAGTGTGGAGAATCCTTTACAATAGTCTGCAGATTGCGCAACATTGTTTAACATTTACTTGCCTGCGGGTTTAGTCTAAGAAAGTTTAAAATAAGTTGAGCTATTTTTAATAGGCTATGATACATTTGCATCTATGCCGATGATTTAGTTATAATAAAACGGAGTGTAAATCACATAAGAAAAATATTTTCAGAAATTTAAACTGAAAATAAGAAAATGGTTACAGAGTCAAAAACTAATTATCAACAGTAATCTGACAGGATGTTGTGTTTTTTCTGAAAAAGTCACGAGCGATAAAGTCGCGAGTCATTTTATCTAATGAAAAACTCAACCTTGCGTTGGATTTGAAGTGACTATTTAGCGAATAATAAAACATCAGAAGCTAAAAATAACTATAATGTTTAATATTTACCAAATGTGAGCTTATGTATTCTGATCTTACTTTCAGGCGATTTCTAAACCGGCTGTATAGTTATAAATAGCACATATTTACTGTTAAATCTCTTTGGGCTTGGAAAAATCAATAACACATGATTGCATGAAAAATAACTATTAACAATAATGCACATTCATTATAATATGGTATAATTATACATATTATAATTTTTAATATTTTTAGAGTAACAACTAAGCTTTTTTGTAATTTTTTAAGTTGTTTTCTTTTGGCATTTCTTGCTGTACCATATCGATCTTACATTGTTCAATCGATATCCTTGTCACAGAAGTTAATTTGCGGAGATATCTCTCAATACGCACGATTATCGGTCTATGAGTTAAATAGTCACTTAAACTGGCGAAACGCTAATTTCTTGTGCCAGTTTAATGCATCGGACCGCAGGAAAAAGAAATATATATACACTGCAAGTTGTTAGTCTACTACTATATATAGGGTGTCCACAAAGTCCTACTACGAAAACAATGTAACTTAGTTCGTAAACTATTTGAGATAGGGACGTGCGGTTTTTTGCAACGTATTCTAGTCTCTCAAAGTTTTCTTTACATTTGTTGCAGACAATGATGACACCATAGGAAAAGGCCCAATGTGTATGGTGGTATGCTGAGTCTCGTAAATTACCAGTAATTGTTAAGCGAAATTTCCACCGGCAATATGGAAGAGATCCTCCATAATTAGATGGGCCGAGCGACTGACAGAGTAATGAATGTGCTACGTAGTGCACGACGAGGTGTGAGCTAAGAATGTGCAACTTGCATTTCAACGCAGCCTGAAAAATCGGTTCGTCGTGCTTCACGGGAACTGCATTTATCAAAATCAACAATTCATAAAGTCCTCCATAAGTGGCTACATCTTCAGGTCTTTAAAGTGCAAATTACGCAAACGTTGCTGCCAACTGACTGCCCTCGGCGTGCTGAATTTGCTGATTCTATGCTGAACGCAATTGACGAAGACAATGAGAACCTGTAGAGCGCGATGATCTCTGATGAAGCATCTTTCTTGGTGTTTGGACATGTTAACCGCCATAACGTTCGGATATGAAGGTAATGGTCATTTACCAGACTCAGCATACCATCATACACATTGGGTATTTTCCTGAGGTGTCGTCATTATGTTTAAATCACAAGCTGTAACAAATGCAAACAAAACCTTGTGAGATGTAGAATACATTGTAAAAAATCGCATGTCTCTATCTCAAATAGTTTATGAGCTAAGTTACATGTTTTGGTAGCAGGACTTTGTGGACACTATGTATATTGAGCTATTCGGCTCAAATTTAAGTAATTTCTACTTGTTCGTGTTTCTTATTTTATTGAAAGTGTTAAATGAATTAAAGCCATGTGTCTTGCAGGATACATTTCCAGTTTAAGGGTTATATTAAGCTTTCATCAGTTGAAGGAAGAAGATTAATACAAAGTATCACTTTAGAACAATATAAATATGAAGGTGTTAGTCATTTCACATACCTGAAGGTAAAATGCAATAGAAGAATAAATCAGCAATGAGATGACAGTCAATATATCATATTTTGCCAATATATAGGACTTTTTTCCCCTCGCTGTTACTGTCAAGAACGACAAATGCTAAGTTGTACAAGTCAATAGTATATTACGGGGTATAGACGTGGTCGCTGTCAAATGCTGAAGTAAATTTAAAATATTTTAAATAAATATCGTTAAGGAGAATATATGGAACTATTGGTGAAGATCATAGATAGAGAATGCGAATTAACTATAAAATGAAAATATTGCTTTATCAAAACGGGATATTAAGATGCTTAGGACATGTTGAATGAATATCGGAAGAACCTGTAGTAAAGAAAATACTTACACGTGTATGAAAAAGAGGACTTCCAAGAAGTGGGCGAATTAATGGTGTAGAAAACGATATTAGAGCAATGGGCAAAATAAACTAGAGACAGGGAGCTTTAGATCGTGCAGTTGTTAAGAAGGTTAAAGGTCATAATAAAGCTATGTAGTGTATTTAATCAAAACATTTTTATATTATGTAATATTTTAGAACTTTTTTTACAGTTCTATAGTTTGTAGCTTATTTTAATTGATTTTAATATTTTTCTCAAGTTCTGGTCACATCACGTCTAAATTATTTGATTAGTTGGATGTATGCCACCAAATTGTGTGATTTTTATACAATGATCAGATTTTCGTAATTTTTCAGATTCGTCGGATGTAGGCCTACATATTGTCGGTTCTAAATCAAAATTATTTGGTAGTTATTCAAACCTATTTGAAGTGAGACCTATTGCAGAGAAAAATGACAAGGGTAGCGTAGTTCTTATTGTTAGTGCCTTAAATTTAAGATCGGCATATATACATCCGAAGAATCTGGTAAATTAGCCTGATTTTTAAAAATTGAATTAATATAATCACTGGTGAAATTGATTGCGATAATTAAAACAACATCCTTGACGTGGAAAATCGCAATCTTTATGACTTGAATTCGATTTGAGTCTCATACATAATGTTCTCAACCAAATCGAGTTTTCTCATTATAATAGCAGTGGCATTTTAACGGAAGTTAGCACTTTGGTGTTTTGTTTTTCCTTATTAATTATTTATAATCCATATTACCTGCATGTTTCAGTTAATAAGTTGTACTACAAAGGGGTTTTGACTATTAATTCTTAGGATTTCTTAATTCCAAATCACAATTTCAAATTGTTTAGTTTATATAAAAAATTACATCATTTAATTACATTTTTCTGAGGATGAAAGTCAATTTGTCAATAGTAGCATCAGTTTATTCCTTTTATAATACCTCATATGTAAACTTCAGACATTTTATAACGTAATTCCATAATTAAATTAATTATAGTTGTGACATTTTTGCAATTATATTTAAATTAAACTGGATTTTCTGTCATTTTTGCTAGAATCGAATTCAGTTCTGTCACAGGAAAAGTTGCGTGTTACGGACTTTTTACTGTCATTTTCGTGTTCAGGAGGCCTGATTTATATAAAATGATTTGTTTTTGTCCATGTGGCAGATAAAAAGTTTACATTTGTTGACTAGTGTTATCTATGACTGAAATCTCAGGTAGGCCTACGACTATTATTATTTTTAATTTTACGTACTTAGTGATATCAGCGGTTTTTCGTAATGAATTTTAAAATCATTGACATAATCTACTTGCTAATCATGAAAGTTTCACAGCGGTAGCGCCGTCAGTCGAACTTCAGGCCGAAGAGGTCTTAAGGAAGACCATGGGCCCAACCCTAAAAATTGGCGATATGAGTCATGTGTTGTAACAAGAACTATAGGGTCATATATAAAATACTAAGACCAAATTACTTACTTTAATATAGCTAATATATCATGACTATATTCGAATTCAAGGTAATTTCATGTAGTTCATGAATATTATAATTATATACATATCTAATGTATAAAAATTAATGTCTGTTTGTTTGTAGTTGGTTCGTTTGTTTGTTCGTACTTTGTGATGGGATTTTTTGCAAAATGTTCAGGAGTTTCCCGGGATGAACATAGGCTCTATGAGAGTTGTGATACTCAACTCCTGCACCCTTAAAAATCACCCTTTTGTAGTGAAAAACGTGATTTTTTTACGCTTAAATGGTTTGCGCTGCCTAAACCATAACAAATACACAAAATTAATGTACACAGAATTGAATATCTCAAAAAACTCTACAAAAAAGTCCCCGACAGCATATGTTTATCTTTTACGGATAACTCACAATAACCATTTTTGTCTTTCATTGATGCCAAGAAGATCGGGATAAGTAGATTCCTGGACAAGCGTGCACATACGATTGTGATGGGGCTTTTTGCAAAATGTTCAGGATTTTCCCGGGAACGTTTATAGGCTATAAGAAAGTTTTAATGCTCAAGGCCTTCACCTTTAAAAATCACCCTTTGTAGTGAAAAAGTAAAATAAAAGTGACTTTTTGTACACCTAAATGACTTACGCTGCCTAAACCATAACAAATACACCAAATTAATGTTCACAGAATTAAATATCTCAAAAAACTCTACAAAAAAAGCCCTCGAGAGCGTATGTTCATCTTTTATGGATAACTCTCAATAACCATTTTTGTCTTTCATTGATGCCAAGAAGATAGGGATGGGCAAGCAGAGCAGCAGCACGTATAACTCGAATTAAAGAATCCTGTCTTTCAGCTCATTTATGCCAAATACATCGGGATACGTAGATTCCCGGGCAATGCCGGGTAATCAGCATGGGGTATCTAAAAATAATAACGATATAAATTTATAATTATTTTTCCTTTTACTTATTGAACTAAACGTAAAGACGCATCATTTGTTTAGGCGGAGTAGCGCACGCCGGGTATTAGCTAGTCTAATATATAAAAATGAATGTTTGTTTGTTTGTTCGTACTTTATGCGCGGCCATACCGTTGATCCGATTGTGATGGGGCTTCTTGCAAAATGTTCAGGAGATTCCCAGGATGAACATAGGCTATAAGAGAGTTGTGATAATCAACTCCTACACCCTTAAAAATCGCCCTTTGTAGTGGAAAACGTCAAAAAAGTAGCTCTTTGGACGCTTAAATGGCTTACGCTGTCTAAACCATAACAAATATACAAAATTAATGTACACATAATTGAATAGCTCAAAAAGCTCTACAAAAAAGTCCACTACAGCGTTTATCTTTTACGGACAACTCACAATAACAATTTTTGTCTTTCATTGATGCCAAGAAGATCGAGACAAGTACGTAGATTCCTGTGCAAGCATAGCAGCACATGGCGGGTATTCTTTTACGGATAACTCACAATAACGAATTTTGTCTTTTAGCTCATTTATGCCAAGAAGATCGAGATAAGTAGATTCCCGGGCAACACCGGGTAATCAACACGGGGAATCTTAAAATAATTACGATATACATTTATAATTATTTTTTCATTTTACTTATTCAGCTAATCATAAGAAGTACATTAATTGTTGTCTTACAGCTCATTTATGCCAAGAAGATCGGGATGAGTAGATTCCCGGGCAACGCCGGGTAAACAGCACGGGGTATCTAAAAATAATTAGGATATAATTTTTTCCCAATACTTATTTAACTAAACATAAAACACATCAATTTTCTATTTCAACTTATTTCTATCAAGAAGATCGGGATAAGCGATTCCCGGGCAACGCCGGGTAATCAGCACGGGGTATCTAAAAATATAAATTTATGATTATGTTTGCTCTACTTATTCAACTAAAATAAAAATACGTTAATTTTCATTTATTTAGGCGTAGCTGCGCACGCCGGGTATTAGCTAATATATATGTGTGTGTATGTGTGTATTATAATTAAATTTTTGACATTGAGCAATGCAAGCTTAATATGACATGATAAGAAAAATAAATGCCTGAACGGGATTTGAACCCGGACCTCTGGGTTACTACCCCAGCATGCTATCCATTACTCCACCAGACAAATCCATTTCAAACATTTATCTTTCTTATATATATTCTCTCCATTATTACTAGATGTATAGAGAACTCGGTCTTCACTGCCATCTAGTAATAATGGAGAATATATATATATATATACCGCTGTGGTCTCGAGGTAGCGTGCTGCCTTGTCACGCAGCGGGCCTGGGTTCGATCCCCGGTCGGGAGTTTTTCTGGGTGAGGTTTTTATCGGGGGTTTTTCCTCACCTGTAAGACGAATGTCAGGAAAACTTTAAGGCCCAAACGGTCCCCGAAATCATATGGCAATCATCATCATCATCCTTCACCGGTGTGAAAAGCAACGGGAAGCTACCACATCTACAATTCCCTAGTAAAGCTGCAGAGCATAGCATGCAAATTCTATGATTGCTGTGAAAGACCTGCCCTCGGGCAGAATTACTATGCATGGATGGATATATATATATATGTAAGAAAGATAAATGTTTGAATTGGATTTGCCTGGTGGTGTAATGGATAGCACACTGGGGTACCAATCCAGAGGTCCAAATTCAAATCCCGTTCAGGCATTTATTTTTCGTATCATGTCATATATATATATATATATATATATATATATATATATATATATATATATAGGCCTATATCTTAATATATACAAATTTCATGTCACGTTATTTGTCCGCGATGGAATCCTAAACTACTGAACCGATTTTAATAAAATTTTGCACACTGTGTGCAGTTTGACCCAACTTGAAACTTAGGGTAGTTTATAACTAAATTTATAGTCACATTATTTTTTATTGCAAATTATTTGTTTATTTAACAAAGAGTTATAATTATCTGTGAGTTCCATACGATTCTAACAGATGGTGGTGTAATTATCTGTGAGTTCCATACGATTCTAACAAATGGCGGTGTAAGGTAATTTGGTAAGGTAATTGGTTTATTATTTAACACAGAGAGATTCAGATGGCTGTGCTTTTTGTTGCAACAGCGAATTTCAATTGAATTACAAATATTGATTATTTCATAATTTAAGTGTGTTCAGTGTTTATTTTATTTCCAATTTTATTAATTTCGTGTGTAAGTATTAGTTTTAAGTAATCTGGCTGAAAGACAGCAACTTAATTAAAATTGTTAACGTATACCTTAGCCACACCAACGCGTGGCCGGGACTTCTAGTATATATATATATTGATAGGGTGACAATAAAAAAGAAAATATTAATTCAAATTCAAATTGTGATATATATTTTATTTATTTATTTATTTATTTATATGACATGAAAAGAAAAATAAATGCCTGAGGCGGGATTTAACCCGAGATCTCTAACTCTGTACGATAGCGCGCTTGCAACTGCGCCACTCTGGCATCCCAGCACAACCATTTTTTCCCCTCTAATTATGTAAATCTTATCTCACGAGAGGCAGCGGGACATCGGTTGAACTGCCATCTAGTGTCTACTATAACTAATAAATAATAGCTTTAAAAAACTAAAAGAACACGCTATATTAGAAAACTAAAAAATGAAAAATAATTTTAATTTCCAATATGCTTGGGATAAAATTAAAGTGGTCAACAAAAAAATCATCTCCAACACATAGCTATAGAATAAAACTAGAATTGTCAACAAAAAAAGAAAATAATTTTACCATCAAAAGCGTGGGGTGCTTTTTATAATTTTACATTTTCTTCTTAGAGAGCTTACTTTTACCAATATCTGTTTATTATCAAATATATTAATTGATATAGAGCACCCCACGCTTTTGATGGTAAAATTATTTTCTTTTTGTTGAGAACTGTAGTTTCATTCTATATGCTTTGGATATGATTTTTTTGTTCACCACTTTAATTGTATCCCAAGCGTATTGGAAATTAAAATTATTTTTCATTTTTTTAGTTTTCTAATAAAGCGTGTTCTTTTAGTTTTTTAAAACTATTATTTATAAGTACTTTTTACGTGTCCCACTCCACACCGATACCTTATAACTTAATGGTGCGGTCTGTTCTTCAGCTTATGATGTTTAATCAACATTGGCCAGTTATAATCCCGCAGCCGTAATAGGGGTACACTAATTTAAATATTATTTGCGCCTTGGCAAAAATTCACATCTTAAAAAAAAAAGATGAATATGCGTATTTTTGAAAATCCCACATTATTAGCAACTTCAGGTATAATACCAGAAATATTTTTACAAAAGTTAGAAGAAAAACATTACGAAAAACTTGAAGAAAAATAAAAAATTAAAATAGTAGTACGATATGTTGATGCCTTATTAATAATATACGAAAATGGAAATAATATAGATAGAGAAATATTGAATGAATTGAACAAAATGCATCATAAAATACATCACACTTTAGAATAAGAGAAAATAAATAATAGTTTAAAAAAACTAAAACAGCACGCTTTATTAGAAAACCGAACTCAAAAATGAAAAATAATTTTAATTTCCAACACGCTTGGGATAAATTTAAAGTGGTCAACAAAAATCATCTCCAACACATATAGAATAAAACTAGAATTATCAACAAAAAGAAAATAATGTTACCATCAAAAGCGTGGGGTGCTCTATATCAATTAATATATTTGATAATAAACAGATATTGGTAAAAGTAAAGTCTCTAAGAAGAACTTGTAAAAATCATAAAAAGCACCCCACGCTTTTGATGGTAAAATTATTTTCTTTTTGTTGATAATTCTAGTATTATTCTATATGTGATGGAGATGATTTTTTTGTTGACCACTTTAAATTTATCCCAAGCATGTTGGAAATTAAAATTATTTTTCATTTTTTAGTTCGGTTTTGTAATAAAGCGTGCTGTTTTAGTTTTTTAAAACTATTATTTATTTAATCAATTGAGTTGGTGTTTACTTGATGAAAATCCATATTTAATTAATATTATTTATTTTTTTAATTTTTAATATTTTATAGAATAAGATAAGAATGTAAATATCTTTAAATTCCATACTATTGTAGTATGAGCTAAAAGTATTACTCTTCTAAAAAAAATCCTCCCCAGCCGGATTCTAACCAGCGACCTATGGATTACTGAAATTATATACTACTAGTTCACCGCTCTACCAACTGAGCTCTTACAACGATTGACTAAAAAGTCGACAAGTCCGTAACCTATTATATCAGTTTTAACTTTTTGATTTTCTGATGATTCTGGCCAGGAATTTAGAAATAAAATATGAAATTATTGTAGTGTCACGGGTCCTTTACAAGTATACAAAGTTTCAAGTCGATCCAATGTTTCTAAGTGGGTGAAAATCGTGTTCAAAGATTCCGTTACATAAATACAGACACTTTTTTTGATTTTATGATGATTCTGGCCAGTATTTTAGAAAATAAATATGAAATTATTGTATTGTCACGGGTTCTTTACAAGTTCACAAAGTTTCAAGTCGATCCAATGTCTCTAAGTGGGTGAAAATCGTGCTCAAAGATTCCGTTACATAAATACGAGTACAAAGACACTTTTTTTTATTTTCTGATGATTCTGGCCAGGATTTTAGAAAATGAATATGAAATTATTGTATTATCACGAGTCCTTTACAAGTATACAAAGTTTGAAGTCTATCCTTTGTTCCTAAGTGGGTGAAAATCCTGTTAAAAGATTCCGTTACATAAATACAAAGACACTTTCTTTGATTTTCTGATTATTCTGGCCAGGATTTTAGAAAATAAATATGACATTATTGTATTGTCACGGGTCCTTTACAAGTATACAAAATTTCAAGTCGATCCAATTATTTTAAGTGAGTGAAGAACACGTTGAAAGATTCAGTTACATAGATAGATAGATAGATAGATAGATAGATAGATAGATAGATAGATAGATAGATAGATACAGGTCAAGCTAATATAAAGCGTGTAAAAAGACATGAAAAGATAAATACTAAATGCTTGAGCCGGGATTTGAAGCCTAGACCTCTAACTCTATACGTTAGCGTGTTTCCAACTGCGCCACTCTGGCATCCTAGCACAAACGTTTAATTTTTCTTCCTAATATGTAATTCACAATTCACGGGAGGAAGCGCGGGACATCGGTCGAACTGCCATCTAATGGCTACTATAACAAGTATGCATTTTTCAGAGCATTTTTACTCTATAGCAGTAACATTTGTTTACTTAGTTGTTTTAATTACATTTTTGACATTTAGTAATGAAGGTCAATCATGACATGAAAAGAAAAATAAATGCCTGAGCCCAGCAAGATCTCTAACTCTTTACGTTAGCGCGCTTCCAACTGCGCCGTTCTGGCATCCCAACACAAACATTTATTTTTTCTTCCTAATATATGGGCCTAATTCTCAATTCACGAGAGGCAGTGGGACAGCCATCGAACTGCTATCTAGTGGCTATTGTAACAAATAATAATTTTTAAAGACAGTTTTTACTTGATATCAGTAACGCTTGTTTATTTCGTTGTTATAATTAAATGTTTGACATTTAGAAATGAAGGTCAATTATGACATGAAAAGAAAAATAAATGCCTGAGAATATATTAGCTCTTAATTTTATTGTTAAGATGCTGAAATAGAAACTAATACAATACTAACTGTCGTGCTCTTCAAAATTAGTTTAGAGCAAGGGAGATCTATATTCTTACACTTTATACGCCCTTAGAGTGATCCTAACATAAACAATCGCCAAATGTGTCCTTCCGCCATTAGCACCACAATTACTGTCACATTGACAGAGAACACGTGTGAAGTATATAATACATGTGATCGTTGAATGAGGTAGATTACAAAAAATCTGGCGAGATTTTTCACTGAACTTGTGAAATTCATTTAAAATAACTGTTTTTTGAACACTAGTCAAAGGTTAGGCAGACTTATGTTTTAAAAGTTCAGATGGCGACACAGGAACAGAAAACTCGATACATTCAGCCATTTTATTGCATCAGAATCAGCTGTAGTATGACTCAAATGCATAATATTTTAAGTTGTAATTATTGATTAGGTATATTTTAGAATATCTTGTATATGTTGTATATTATTATTTTCATTCACGAAGAATAACACGTATATTTAGAAGACATATTTTTAATTTAATGAAGGGAACTACTTTTTGTGTACGTACTGCTTCTACATCGTACGTCGGTGTCCATAACCAATGAAAAGCGAGGAGTTCACATGGTTTTGTTTTGATGAGGATCACTTTAAGAGCGGATAGTCTTTAGTTGGAGAAAATTTGAACTGTCAGTCAGACGTCAGGTCAGAGCTAAAATTAATGATAATCATAGAAAACTAACGAAACTATATCGAAGATATCGAAACCCGACAGGAGACAAAACAAAGACAAAGAGAATATATTTTTACTCCCTTTTTGAGGCTAGTTTCCCCCCCCCCCAAAAAAAACTCAAGATACTATCTTCTTGCTTAAGAACTAGGCCTACCAATAAAATCCATTGTCATAAAGAGTATGAAAATAAATGTAAAAAGCTAAGCAAAGAATGCGCCGCCCACGTAGTTTACCTTTTAACTAACTGAACCTGTGATCGACACTTGCAACTTGAATAACAGCTCGTCTACTATTTTCCTCTATCGTATAGCAAATCAGTTCGTGATGGACTTACATGAGTTCTTGTTATTCGAAATAACACTTAGATAAATTATCCGTGGAAGAATAAATTAACTTTAGAATTTCACTTGTATACGGAAATATCTTAGAATTTCTCTGAACATCGTAACGCGAGAATTTAACATAGTTTTAAATAGTAGGCCTATGCTTTCTGAAATCGCGTAATTTGGGTTAAAGTTTATTTGAGCAGTTAATTTCTTTACTTGCCTTACCGACGAAAAAAGCTTAAAACCCATAAAAAACAATAAATAATTTAAAGATAAAGGTAAGAAGCTCTTTCACGCCAAGTGTATAAAAGTTTGTAATAATTGAGTGATTACCATTTTTTAATAAACCTGAATTAAAATGAACTACCAGTTATTAAATATTTAAAATCCTTCGACACTATCACCTGAGATATGTTTCTTTCTCTACCGGAAAGTAACTGAGCTACAACAACGGACAATATTATTATTAAACATTAGGGCCTAAATTAAAACAGACAATTAATTAAACTGATGCACCTGACGCCCAAGTGGATGCAAACGTACAGTAAATCAAGGAACACATTACGGTCGTACAGTGTGAATGCTTCAAGTGTCAAAACCAGGAAAACCATAACAACTGCATGACACCGTAGAATAGATTTATAGATTTCATTTCTATTCATTTATAACAAACAACGAAGGGTCCTATAATATAGGGTGTCCACAAAGTCCTGAAACCAAAACAATGAGTTTTAGCTCGTAAACTATTTGATATAGAGACATGCTTTTTATGCAACGTATTCTACGTACATCTCTCAAAGTTTTTGTTTTGTTTTTACAGGACTTTAACATGTGCCCCTCTAGTTGCCCTCAGGATGTCGAGTGGATATTCAAATTCCGTCCATACACGTTACATTTCAACATGAACTGTTTGCACACTCGCATCAATCCGTCTACGGAGTGTATGAATATCTGGAACAGGTGTTTCGTAAACTCAATTCTTGACGTATCTCCAAAGGGGAAGTCTAAGGGGGTGATGTCAGGGGAACGCGGTGGCCAGGCGATTGGTCCATCACGGCCAATCCATCTGCCAGGGAAATGTTTATTCAAAAGGTCTCTAAGATCTTCAGATCAATGAGGAGGTGCTCCGTCTTGTTGGAACATTATGGTTGGTTGCAGTTCCTACATCTGGAGGGAGTAGGAACTCATGAAGCATGTCATATAATAAACTGCCGCTGTAATCGTCTTCTCGGCAAAGATAAATGGACCAATTACTCTATAGCGCATAAGAGCGCACCAAACGTTGAATTTTGGGCTACCACGTACATATTCACGAGTGTTGCGAGGACGTTCAAAACTCAATATCCGAACATAATGGCGGTTAACATGTCCAGACACAAAGAAAGTAGCTTCGTCAGAGAATATCACCTTCTGCAGGTACTCATTGTTTTCGTAAATTGGGTTCAGCATGGAATCAGCAAATTCAGCACGCCGAGGGAAGTCAGTTGGCAGCAACATTTGCGTAATTTGCACATTATAGGCCTGAAGATATAATCGCTTATTGAGGACTTTATGAATGGTGATCCTAGACAAGATTGCCGAGTTACGGGCATGATAACCCGAGCCCATACGTTCTTATAATCTAATCCGTCAGTCGAGAGTTGGTAGCCTGTGAGAATGGAACTATTTCATAATAATCGCCTCTAAACATCGCCATGGCTCATTTTCGTGAACAGCGTTGTACAATAAAATTTCGTGTTCTCTTAAAAAGAAAACCTTCCAAGTTATAAATAGAGAAGCTTCTTTAAGTCTTGGTAGTTTCCCTACTCCTGCAACCTTCGACGATTTGAAGAGATCTTATGGGGACTCCACAATATCTCGTGAAGCATGTTTTCCCTGCCATCATGCTTCCAAAAATGGCCGGGAAAGCGAGGTCTGCCATGACAGAGGCAATGAACACGCTAGGTTGACAGCTTGCACACATACTTGTCATATCAGTAGGGAGCACTAACATAATTTTTAAAGGAGAATTTATTTGCGCATGTCTATTGCAAACAGTGTGTTGAGTACGGAGGGTGATACAGCTGAGAAACATTGATGTATTGCTAAGATCCAGAGATAAAGCAGATGAGTACAGAATGGGTGGAACATGGTCAACCATTACCACAAAAGGCATAAGCGCAGAAGTTAGCCAGTAAGTCCATGGCCAAAGTTTCAAGAAATGTAAAACAGTATCTGGATCTCAACGGAGTTCCGTAATGTATTTTAAAAATCTTGAAGTCCATGGTCGTCATCTTTTTTTTAATTACCAGGGGATGGTTTACACTCAGACAGTTCCAAGACACATTGCAGTCATTGCAATTTACTACAGGAATTTCTTTAACCATTTGATAAAAATCAGTACTCCAGTTCCATAGAGCAAGAGACTTTGAAGGTCTTTGCCCTACCAGCCAGTTGTTGCACTTATATAACATGACATTGTGTGAATCACAGAGGAGGATGATCATACAACCAGTGTAGGAGTGACATGTGGTCTGCATGTCTGTTCCATGAGCCGTTATAGCTGGTTTTCTCTACCTGGAGTCTATTTAACATAGCTACCGAAATTTCTCACGATGCTAGATGCGCACCGGTCCCATACTGGCCGAAACTACATGAGAAAATTTCTTCCTTCATGGGGACTGAAACCAGCGCAAGACCTGTAGCTATGCACCAGGAAATTGCTTTATTACGGCGCGGGACCGATATAGTACGATATTTTCTCCAAAACGAAGGAACCTCATTGAGAAATGGAAGCTCCATCACGACAATGGTTGTTGTTAATGTCGTCTCTGAGTTCCTCGCAAAAAAAAAAAAAAAAAAGGCATTTCTATGGTCCTGGGTTCACTGTGTGTTTTTTTTTTCAACCTGAACGCCAAAAATAATGTTATAAGACATTGTTTTGACAATGAGACCAAGAGGGGTTCCTGAAGAGAATTACAAGGAATGACTTGTTGCAGGTCTTCCATAAATGACAAAGGAGATGGGACAAGTTTATTGCAATGTGGGGGGGAAGGAGAGAAGTATTTTGAGTGGGAAAAAAGATCTGTATGGGTAATCTGTAATAATAAATTGTTATGTGAGCATTAGTGCCAATTCTTATTGAACACTTTGTATTTTCTTTATTGTATCAAAACATGCAATATTTTTGCAATTGAATGGTTTGCAGGAGGAATGCTTAAGCTGATTTTGTTAAATTTATAATTTAGTGAATATGTGACATTGGACCAATATTATTTAACTAAAGTGGGAAATCAGGTAAAAAGACTCTGTTAAGTCTTAAATGTTATATTACTACAGTCATGAATTTCATGGTCTCTGTCTTTATCATACCATAACACAACATTTTTTTCTCACTTATCCTCTCTCAAAATAGTCACCATTGGCAGCTATAAATGTGTGCCAGTGTTGGTACAGATGTTTGAAAACGCTTCTGAGAAGCATTTGCAGTGACTTCCCTTATGGCTTCTCGTGTAGCAGTAATGATCTCCTCAGGACGACTTAAATCTATGCCTGTGCAGTTTTTGTTTCAAGCGAAGAAAGAAATAGCATAATGTGAAATCAGAGAATATGAAGGGTGTGGCAAAACAATATGTTGTGTTTGACAAGCATAGATAGATGTGCAAGGTGTTGTGTAGCAACAGCTATTTCTTTTGAGCCAAAGCTCATGTTTTCCCGTTACTCAAACTGTGGCATTCTACGTTGTGCTGGTATCATTCAACTGACATTCAAAACAAAGACCATAATTCTGGTTACTCAATACAAACTAGAGAGGAATTGATATAATATCATCCCATTACGCAACCTGTGTACTGTGTATATATACTCTATGTCCTGAGTCCAGGAACTTAATGATTGTATTACTTAGAACTATCTAAGAGATTTTCTGATATACCATTTGTTTCCTGTATAGTTTATTACTGGACTTACTTTCTTTCTTTGACTGGGGCCTTCAATTGTATTCATTTTCAACAATTTTATTTTGGACTTTTCCTTTGACACAACAGCTCAGAAGAACCTAGTCCGGATGAACTGGTTGCTGTCACTGTTTACCAGATAATTGTATGTAGTATCATATGGTTGTCACGATACACTCCCTCAATCTTAGTTCAGTTTTTAATCAAATTTTTATAATTTTAAATTAGAAAGTTGCTCAATTGTTCCTTGAATGGACCTGTTACATATTCTGTAGTCAAAGCAAAATTTTTACAGTATAGTTGAAAACATAACCCAAGACTCGAGGTATATTAATAAAACATGGTAACTATTAAACCACAGAAGTAGTGTTAATTGTATGTTATGATGGTTGCCACCATTTTCTTTTCTAGATCTTTATAGTAAATTGTTTAGCATGTTTAACTGGTTTTCAGGATGTCCCAGGTTCTATTTCCAGCTTTATTTATAGAAAATGTTCTTTTGAATATAGGGCCTGGAAAGAAGTTTACTCAATCTTGTGAAGAGAACTGTGTACCTACTCAACACGAGTAGTAGAAACAATAAGAGGTTGAGGGATGGCATTTAACTAATCACTCAATTCCCTGAACTGTCATCTGCTGGCTAGTAACACCAATCAATAACTTTAGTTGACCTTGAATTTCTGAAGCTCTAGCACCAGAAATGTATTATTTTAGTACAGTATTATGAGGATGGTTTTGAAAGTGCTTGGGATCACTAGAAATGCCAGCTCTAATGCAACCCAGTTCTGATGTAGTAATAGTCATCCTTCATGAGTAGAGCGAGGAATTATATGAAGAAAATTATAGGAAAATATGAAATCGTAAAGAGAAAATATGAAAAATATGACAATTATGACACAAAAATATTATGAAGCAACTATTTTCTTAACTTTACATAGGCCCACTATAACCTATAAGTGTACATACTAGCACATAAATGAGACAAACAGAACTTGTTTACAGCTTAAGAAATCAAAATGTTCACTGTATTTCGATTTTAGTTAGCTTTTTCATTAATTCTAACCCAATATAAAATATCATATTCAAGATCTGAAACAATTTTAATGGATTATGCCATAGCGTTGTTGTATAAGGAAACGTGGTACAAATAGGAAGTCGTGGGTTCGAGTCTTGATATGGTCAAGATTTTTAGCTGGACCAGACCTCCTGGTGGTATTGAAGACCTGGGGATGACTCAGATCCTAATGGAAGCGAGTACTAGATTAATGTTCTGGGCACAAATGCAGCCTTCAGGCAGATCCGACAACCCGGCGGACATCTCGTGCCTATTGTCTAGAAAGATGGGAGCTTCAACATGCCACTACGTCAAAGGCCTCCCAAGACTGTAGTGGAATCACTTTATCTTCATAAATGAAAACTAAGAGGTTATATATAATACAATTAATTTATGTACTGAATGATATTTAATTATGAAATCCAAACATATACAAGAAACAAAACATTGCAACCAAAACAAACAGGTTTCCATGAAATATAGCACTAACAAAGTTTAGAGCAGGTATAGTTTGGATTATTGCTATGTTTACATTGCATGAAGATATTAAATTCCTGTAGATGCAAATGTAACAATAACATTAAATTGGATGATTTAGAATACACGTAAACCATTCTGGTATGTCATATTTGGAGAAACAAGATGTTAAAAGTTATTAGTCCATAATTGAGTATAGGGATTTTTTCAGAACTTTACTTGCAGTTATATTTAATATTAAACTAAAAACATGTGAAATGTACTTAGAATTATTTTAACATTTTTTTTTTCATGAAACGGGTCTAACATAGTCTCTATAGCCTTGGTCTAATTGTGCTTTCAACAATCCAATTGTCAATTCTGTTCATAATACACACTTAGAAGTTTTTTCTATATTTTCTGATAGTAAACTATAAGGCCTGTCTGTTAGAATTGTTTTGCATGATGAAAAATTATGTTCAACATCACACGATGTTATGGCAACATACTTGTATCATGCTATATTTGATAGTTTGATGTAAATGATAAACTTTACTAATTTCACAAAGCACTGCTTCAAGTTTAGCAGCAGCAGTCTTTCCTACATTTAAATGCTCCAATCTGTTCACAAAGTAAGGACTGCCCACAGGTAGCAAGAAGAGCTGACAGCTATTATACCTGACTACAGAATATTCCAAAATTGGTCTTCTACTTATTCATCTAGTTCTTGTCTTCTTGCCTGGGGAACGAGTTTAGGACAAAAACCTCCATCTAACACGGTCACTCCTTGACTACTCATCCAAATATTTGCTTTTATAAAATTTATCTATCTTGTTCAGAAGGGATACTGAAGAATTTTCACTTGTCTACCACATTACAGATTGTCAAAACTTACATAAATACTATTTTTTATATTTGAAGCGAAAAATGTTCGCCTAGACCGAGACTCGAACCCGGGACCTTTGGCTTGCCGGGCCAAATGCTCTACCAACTGAGATACCGAGGCAAGTTGCGATCTAGATGCAAATTTTTCTCTTATGTATGTTGTAATTACATAAATACATTCATTTAAAAAATATTTTAATAAATTCCTAGAACTTTTATTGAAAAAAAAAACCTGAAGTTGAAAGTTGAAAAATATGAAGGAGTATGAAATTTTCACTAAAATATGAACATTTTGGTAAAATATTATGAAATATGAAGATTTTTGTAGGTCTTGTTTGATTCTACATATCATAAAATGTAAAGGTACTCAGTCTCAGCTCTCTCTGACAAATAGTTTAAAACATGAAATTTCATAAAATTCCTCGCTGTAGTCATGAGTAAACATGTGACGTATCAGTGCTCTGGGTGGAGAGCTGTGGTGTGTATGGCTCACACTTGTTTCTGTTTAGTGATTTTTGAAGATGGAAAACATGAAATTGGAATAGTGATAAAGTTATTCATAAATAAAGGGATGAAAACAATTAAAATTCATGCTGATTTTCTCAACACACTAGGTGACTCTGCTCCTTTATATTTAACTGTTGCCAAATGCATCAATGAGTCGAGAGAGCTTAGAAGATGTCAGTCAAGATATATCACCATGTTGAGAAATTATTATATGAGTGCACGAAATAGTCTTGGAGAATCGCTGATTGAAACTGTGAGAAATTGCTGAAGTAGTAGGGATATAATCTGAATGGGCATATCACATTTTGACTGAGGAATTGGGTATGAAAAAAAATGTGCTAGATTGGTAGTGAGACTGTTAATACAAGGATAAAAAAATGCACCTGTCTGAAAACATCTCTTTTCACAAAAATCCACAAGATTTTATGTACCAGTTCATAACCACAGATAGACATGAGTCCACTACTATACCTCAGAGACATAACTACAGTCAAACTAGTGGAAACATGTTGATTCTTTCCCACCTAAGAAAGGAAAGGTCGTGACATCAGTTTTCTGGGATGCAAATGGGTTTCTGTTGATAGAATAATTTCGGGAGAATATCACACTAACCACTTGGACCAATTACAGCAAAAGATACTTAAAGAAAGGCCAGAAAGTAAGAAAGAAAGTTCTCTACCATCAAGATAATGTATTTAACTTTTATGGGAATTAATCACTATGAGGTTTAATTTATGGTGAAATTAAATGTTTCTTACCTCTCCTCATATAAATTTTGTAAGTTGATCGCGATTTCGAATCTATAACTGTCTCATCATCAGAACTTTGTTGACGACTGGTGTTATGTCGATCGGAAGAATCTCTTCTTCTTCCCTCTGTTGGTGGACCGATGAACCTCTGATGCTTTAAAGAGAATGCTTTAAGAGGATGCTTTAAAGCTGTTGAACATTCAGAGTAGAACTATAAAATTTACCATGGAAACTGAAAATGAAAGACAAATCTCATTTTTAGATCTCACTTTAAGAAGAAATGAAGAAAACAAGAATTTGGAATTTATAGAAAGAATACACATATTGACAACTATATTAAAGCTTCAGGATTTAACCATTTTGCTCACAAAGAGGCAGTATTCAATAGTTTGACACATAGATTGGTAAATACACCTATGAGCAAAGAAAACTATAAAAAAGAAAAAGAACACATAATTAATGTTGCATAGATAACGGTTATGAAGAAAATATGGTACACAAGAAAATAAATAAATTTAAAAGACAAAAATTAATAAATGAAAGCACACTTATAAAAGAAACAGAAAAAATAAAATTCAAGAAATTCACTTACCATCCATTGAAACACTATAAATTAAAAAAATTTTCAAAAAGTTTAATATAAGATTAGCACCAAATGAATACAGCCTTAATAGGATAATTAAAACCAATAAAAATTAAAGAATTGAAAATCAAATCAAATCAGGAATTTATCAAATCAAATGCAGGGATTGTGACAAAATTTATATTGGAAAAACAAAAAGAAATTTGAAAACAAGGGTGAAAGAACATCTTAGAAACATCAAAAATGGAGAAGTGGAAAAGTCAGCAGTAGCTGCTCATGTTTGATCTGAAAAACATTTAATTGAATCAAAAGCCAGTCTAATTAAACAAATAGACAAACAAAAGGAACTCACGGTTTGGGAAAAGATCCACATTCAGAAAAACAAAGGAAAACTTATGAACTTTGAAATTCCTGCAAATTTTGACCTGATCCAGAGGTTCATCGTCCACCAATAGAGGGAAGAAGAAGAGTTTGTTCCGATCGACATAACACCAGTCGTCAACAAAGTTCTGATGATGAGACAGTTATAGTCTCGAAATCGCGATCAACTTAGAAAATTTATATGAGGAGAAGTAAGAAACATTTAATTTCACCATAAGATAATGTATGCCTGCACACATATGTAGTTCCTATGGCAAGAAATACATAAACCTACGTTGAATTGTTCCCACACTCACTTTATTAGCCTTATATGGCTACATCAGATTTCCATTTCTTCCCTAAGCTCAAAATTTTCTTGGTGGACAGAGATTCTCTTAAAAAAATAAAGAACTGATAGTTGGAGTTGAGGAGTATTTTGCAGGCCTGAAGAATCTAATTTTCAATATGGAATAAAGGCATTGGAATATTGATGGACCTTTTACATTAGAGTACATTGAAAAATAAAAATAGGGATATCATATGCCAGGAGTGTGTCTACATGTATTGAAATATGTATATATGTATATATATATAGGTATATATATTGTGATGATTGTTGATTTGTTGCTAAAATGACTGCATTTTGAATTTTGCGGGCACAGACAAGACTCAAATCTCGGCTTAAAAGGCAATAGGTATTCAGATCCAATTATGTGTACAACGCATAGTGATCTCTTCAAATGTGTTTTCTCGAAAGATTTCTTTCCAGATTGGTCTGTGCATTGCTATCTAGAAGAATCCTCATATAATTATTTGTTGCAAATTTACAGCATTTTTTTATATTTACTTATTTGTTTTAATTAAGAAATGGTTAGTGTTTTAACTAAATTTGATATGTCTAGGTTTATTGTGTTACCAAAACTCGAATGCACTGTTTTGTTATTTTAATGTATAATTTTACTTATTTAGTGTATACAAAAATTTAATGTATAATTTTACTTAGGAGCTGAACACCAGGTCGATTAATTAGGAATCTAGTTTGATTTAATGGACCTGGTGTTGCATCAGCTTTTACGCCTAAGCTTAGGAACTGAATTAATCAGTATCATAAGTAGGCTTGTAGTTATTGTGGCTCAAATGGTAGCATATTCTTGAAGTCAGGGTCACAATATGATAGTTTTTCTTGGTTTTTCTCAATTTCAAAGAGTTGTTTTGATTTACGACTGTAATCATCTGAGATGTTAGAAAAAACTTGTGTTATATTTTGTGTCTAATGCAAACTTTTGAAAATTTTATTGTTATTGCGTACCAGTATGTAATTAAATAATCACACAAAATATAAATTTTATAAAAATCTTGAGTTTTTTGTGGTACTTGTATATTTGATATGACAGGAAAAGAAAATCTTTTTATTCTTGACCTTTCATTATAAAATGCAATAGATGTATAAATGACAGTAGATAAATGAAAATAATTATGTTTTCTAGAATAAATATGACATAAAACTAAAGGAATACATATTTTCAATAACTGGATCATATTCTTTAACTCGCCACTTTTCCAAGTTATGTTAATGTATGGTAAATTATATCAATCTGTTAGAAAAATAATGAATTTTACTTGAAAACATTTTGTAATTTTGCTTGTTAATATATGGAAATTAAATAAAACAACTTTTGTTTTCTTTTTATTTTAGGATATTTTATATTACTGCTTTCCATGGAGATAATATCAAGGGAGAAAGTAAGTTAAAATAAGCTATTTGTTTAAACTTAGATCTGTAGAAATGTACAATATAAACCAGTTATATTGATCTTCCAAAATAAACTTTTTCATAAGCACCAAATGAAAAGTCATTTCATACTCTTTTGTGTAGGATTTGGTTAAAGGATGAAGTAACCTACAATAAATTAGCTACACTGTGAACACAATTTACAGGTGCCAGTATATAATAACCTTGCTTTCAGTTATCTGAATTAAATGATATATTATTGATAAATGTATACAATTATTTGTATAGATTCTCCAAACATCACATTAATAAAAGGCTATAATAATGTATGGTGCATTGCTGAAGGTGATGATGCTCTCACTGGTTTATCATGGGGTTCAGATGCAGATATTAGTGTTGCTGCAGAAGGTAATGTAATGTTATTTTCCATAATGCCAAAATTATGTAATCTTAATGCTATAAATCATGAGTTAGATATAATTAATTATAACAGTTTTCATAATCAATTTATTATTGTATTATTCTGTGAAACATGGAATATAATTTATATTCTATGCATTATATTAGACATTTGGTATTTATTAATGCCAGACTTTGTACCTACAAGAGAAGTTGTGTTGCATAAGCATTCAATGATATGTCTATAGTGTGTTTGGCCAGTTAATGGATTCTGCCTGCCAAAATTTTGAAGTTTGCTCTTTGAAGAAAGGAGTGGGGAGCAGTCACTAACCCCATAATACTCTTATAGAGAGATACACAATTATTTAACCTCTTTAGACATTGAATTCCCTCAATTTCTCTCACAAAGAAAGTACTTATGTTGGACCAGTTGGATTGTAACAAAAATTGGAGGATATGTTAATTAATTGACATTAAATATGATGGTGTTAGTTAATTTGGCTGCAAATTTAATAAAACTCTTGTTATTTGTCATTAAATTTCAATCGCGTTTCATTGACCGGTTCGTAACAGCACGGCCGCTCATTGCAGCTGGTTTCAAGTACAGGCACTACTATCTATAGCGGTGCAAAGAACGTAAATATTGGTTTCTCTCATTCTTAACATTAATATAAATTTTTTATTACTTTATACAGATAGCAGACACTGTATACTTTTTTTTCCGTTAAATGTAATGCAAATATGTCCAATGTGCGGGAGTTCTGAAGACGAGATTCATATATTACGAAAATGTAACGATTTAGAATATTGGAGGTGTCAGTTATTACTGGAAAGATTTCTAAATTCAAATCATGAAAGATTGGCATGCTATGAGTTAATGGTAAGTCCAGAAAATTTGATAAACTTGGGTAAATTTCTGGACAAAACGTAGAAAATAAGAACAACACTCATTCATGAATAAATACATGTTATCAAAATGCAATACCATTAATTCTTAATAATTCTACATAACTTAATTAATGTATCCATCCATAATAATTCTACCCGAAGGCAGGTCCTTCACTGCAATTGTAGCATTTTCATGCTATGCTTACAGCTTTACTAGGGAATTGTAGGTGTGGTAGCTTCCCGTTGCTTTCCACACAGGTGAAGGATGATGATGATGGCCATATGATTTCGGGGACCATTTGGGCCTTAAAGTTTTCCTGACATTTGTCTTACAGGTGAGGAAAAACTCCGATAAAAACCTCACCCAGAAAAACTGCCCTGACCGGGTATTGAACCCGGGCCCACTGCGTGACAAGGCAGCACGCTACCTCAATACCACAGCGGTGGACAATTAATGTATAATGTTATTGTATTATTATGTAATATTAATATTATTGTGTTTTCTTTATATAATTGTAATATTGTTTTCTTTTTGTTTTTCTTTATACTATTACCAAATATTACTCTATTGTAACGGACTGTCAACAGCACTTATGGCTTACTGCCCGTGCGACATATATTTGTAAATAACATTGTATATATCTTACTTTTAGTCTAATAAAGTCCTATTACCCCTCAGGGGTCCTCATCTAGAGGATATGTGGATGGCGACCACAAGGTGCCCAAGCTGTGCAAAACATTTCTTCCACCTACTTGTGTTTTGCACTCTTTTAACTTTACTATCTAACCTCTCTTGGTTGACTCTTGTTTTTTCGATGCCGACGCTGTTAGGGCATCTGAGGGCTAGGGAGTCTTTCCTTTCTTCCATCTCTTCTTTCTTTTATTTTCTTTTCTTCTCCAGAAAAGCCTGACCAGAGGCTATAAGATGGCAGCCCCATCACTGGTCTTGCCTTCCTTTGGCCAGCAACCAATCGAAGGGACTATTATTATGCTTTCAAGTCTTATACGAGAATTTCCCTCAAACGCTGGAGGGAAAATTTTCTATAGGATCTTAACAGGCCTTGGCCTAATACTTGGAAGGAAGAAGAAGAAGAAGTGCTATTACTACACTACTTTTTTTTACTTGAAATTCAGAATCAGTTATAATATCGTGTACTGGAGTAACAAATTATCATTTACCATAACATCAATGGTAATAAAGAGGGTCTTCGACGAAATGGTTGTAACAAAGTTTTTGCGAACACCATGAGCACCATGGCAATTCTGGAGCAGTTATATGTGGCACATTCACTAAAACCAATGTCAAATGCATTTTCAATCACATTTGTGAATCTCGTTACACTTTGGTCCACGTTATAGCCAGACTTCGTCCAAGCATAAATACACATATCTTTGTAAATTTCTACTGACAATTATATACAAGGAAATGCAGTTTTATAATAAAGAATCTATCAGACATTTTCATGTCACCATCTGATTTTAGACGCACATATTCTTGAAGTGGTCACACATAGATTTTATATTGATGGAAAAAAAAAGCATCAAGTGTTTGTATATATTTGGTGGCTGCAGGAATAATTTTCAGCCTTACATTTTATCGGGTAAACAGTCCTGTAGCAATTGTTCGTCCTTATGCCCAGACCACGAATTGCATATTAAGGGTGAATCCATCTCAATGTTTTCACTAAACACATGTTTTAAGAATATTTTCAAATGTTCTTTTATCATTTTTCCACTGACACTACAGTCGACATGCACATTTGAAGGTGTATTCTGTTCTATCTTCTTCTGAACTTTGGGACTGAATTTGTTTCCAGTAGGTTCTTGATAACGGGGTATAACCTCTTCCCAAGTTGCCCACACATTGAAATAAGAACATCTATCGTATAAGAATGTGTAGGTCCATGTAGGTTTTGAACTGTAGCAACAGTGAGCTTTTTGCCATTGATGGCAGGTGTTGTGTTTTCTGTCATTTCATAATTAAATTGATTTTGGTCACAGTTTGACACATTCTTTATTGGTATGCAGTTTTCTTGAATGGTCTGATTAACGTCTCTTACAAAGTTATTTGCATTTTCAATAGTTTGAGTTTCGTTTTCAATACCCTTGACAGTGACAAATTTGGTAATTTTTCTTGAAGAAATATTGTTTTCTTTTTTGAAATTTGAAATGAATGTCTTTGAAGCTTTAAATTCATTCAAGCCCAATTCCTTCGCTCGAAAAACAGCCCACGATTGTAAATGCCAATAGTGCACTGTCAATCCCCGATCTCGAGAATCTCAAAACTTATTAAGGATGTAGTCTTTAATTTGGGCGATTTTGTAGGGGTCCCTGTTTTTTAATTGTAAAGCTAGATAAGATGTTTTATTTTCTATATAATTCAAAACTATTCTTACATTCCGGTTATTAATTAATGATGGCCATTTTTTTATTATTTGTGAATAGGACTTCGGGCCAGATTTCCCTGACATCCTATATTCATAAATGTTTTCCAAAGTTTCTTCGGAATAGGCAGACAGTACGTTAGGACGTTTAGGTTTTTTAACAGGAGACGGCTCAAAGCTACTTGAACTGTCAAGTTCCTCACTGGATTCGTTGGCAATTTCAAAGTCTTCAGAACATCTGCCTGTGTGAGCTTCTGATTGCAAGTAGCATAGTCTTCGAAATCTAAAGTATTTTCGCTAACGTCCTCTAACCCATTCCAATATTTTTGTTCTATAATTTCTGCCAGAAAATATGCAAACTGATCATCATCCAATCCAGGTTCTTCGTGTTTTTCAAATGTTTCCTGAACATAGTTAAGACGTAAAATTAATTTATTATGCCCATTTTATTCTTTTGATTAAATATTTTATGGACTCACAAGACTATCACCTGCAAATGTACACATTTATGTGTCCTAAAAAGAAGTATTAATTTATGCCATAAAAGTGCTAATCAATAAATAATAAAAGAAATATTCTATTGTACTTTCAATTTATTGAGTTTTTTGTATATACTGTACAAATACTCGACTGCTGGAGTGGAAAAAACATTCACACTCCGGTGCACTGTTCAAGTAACCGTGCCGCTCCGTTGCAGTATTTATTTTGTTAGTTTATCTCTCTCTACCTGCCCCTTTTTAGTTCTTCCCTTGTTCAAGGTTTCATTTTCTGTTTTTATTTGTATATTTTATTTTTTCCAAATGTTTTACTCATTTATTCTGTCATATACGGATGTTAAGCCTCTATTTATTTTTTTCTTGTTCCTTATTTCGTATTAAATATTATGCATACTATTGAATTTGCAATGAAATGACTAATATCACGGTGTTCAGTATCCTTCATTCAACATATCCTCCAATTTAGTTTCAATCCAACATAAGTACTTCCCTTGTCAGTTGTTGAAGTAATTTAGTTTCAATCCAACATAAGTACTTCCCTTGTCAGTTGTTGAAGTAATTTTGTTTCAATCCAACATAAGTACTTCCCTTGTCAGTTGGTTTGAAGTAATTTAGTTTCAATCCAACATAAGTACTTCCTTGTCAGTTGTTGAAGTAATTTTGTTTCAATCCAACATAAGTACTTCCCTTGTCAGTTGTTGAAGTAATTTTGTTTCAATCCAACATAAGTACTTCCCTTGTCAGTTGTTGAAGTAATTTTGTTTCAATCCAACATAAGTACTTCCCTTGTCAGTTGTTGAAGTAATTTTGTTTCAATCCAACATAAGTACTTCCCTTGTCAGTTGTTGAAGTAATTTTGTTTCAATCCAACATAAGTACTTCCCTTGCAATCCAACATAAGTACTTCCCTTGTCAGTTGTTGAAGTAATTTTGTTTCAATCCAACATAAGTACTTCCCTTGTCAGTTGTTGAAGTAATTTTGTTTCAATCCAACATAAGTACTTCCCTTGTCAGTTGTTGAAGTAATTTTCTGGTATGTATTGGTTTTCATTACAAAGTTAAAACTGTTTAGTTCCATTGCTTATTAATATGGTGTTAGTGTGGCAGATTGGACTAGCTAATCTCAGTGTTGTTTTTGTTTAATTCTTACTGTGTGTTTACTTGGAGATAGAGGTAAACTTTTAGGCCTACATAAACACAAAAAAATAGTATTTTCTATCCATGAGTATTTTAAAAGTGAATGTGAAAATGCTAAATATGGTAGCCCATTATTTTTCATTACCAACATGTGGGAAAGAACAACAAAAATCACTGAATTATGTAGAAGTGTAGTAGGAAGGATTTTATGTGAGAAACAGACAACTGGAGTCTTGGGAAGCCCTCGCAAAAACAAAATTGCAAAGTATTGCAGCGACTAGTGTTAAGATCTTACAAGGAAGGCTTTATTTCCGGTTTAAAAGACATTCTTGACACTTTGGAGAAAATCTTGTGCAACTTAAACTTAGTCAGTGGTCTCTGCATGACATAAGGTTTCATTATAAAACAAATGAAAGCAGCAGAAACATTTTAATAGCAAAGAGAAATGCATACTCCATTCTTGCACAGCAGTTATTATATTATTCACCTTATTATTCATAGATGGCCTAATGAAAAAATAGTTCAATATGTTTTGTTAAAGGAGTGTTATTAACTTAATAATGCAAGGAAAGATAGCGAAATGGACTCTATCATCATGCATTATTTTATGGTTGTCATAATTTTAATGCATTGGGTAGCACTTCTCTTTTCATTGCAGTACCATGTGATTACGATTCAAAATTTGTAGCAGGCAGAGTCCATTAACTAACCAAACACTCTATAACGCAGAATTTGGTTACATTTAATAGTGAGATCTATACTATTTATAGTTTAAGTTTGTTATAATTTTCTATAACTCTGTAAAACTAAAATACAGTATTAAAAACTATATGAACCAATATTCATAATAATGTTTTAGTTACTTAATGTATCACATTTCACTACACTACTATGTTGAGCCTTAGCTTCTCCTTTGTTAGGAGTTACTAGACCAAATTAATTTAGTTATGCTTATTTGTCCATAGATGTCATGAATGGTATGCAGTCAACGTACCGACCCAATAAGACATCTAGGTAACTAAGGTATTACTAGGATGATGAGGTCGCTAAATTTTGCTTAGAGGCCTTTTATTCAGGCTTACGGATTTTTTATGAGCCTTAAAATCTTCAGACTTGGGACCCACAGCTTAAAGTCCCTCCTGGAGAACATGCTCCTTGGATTTATCCATACTAAAAAAAATTCATCGATCCTGGCTGGGTTTAAACCTGCAACCCTGAGGACCAGAAGCAAGAAGCATAACCATTAGTCCACCATGGCCAACATCACTAATGCAGAATATATTGTGATAAGCATACTAGAGTTCTCTCTTACCCCATACATGTTTTGTATAATTATTTATAGAGCCAGGGGTACATACACAACCAGTACCATTCAAATAATAAATACAAACTTATAAAAATACTTATAATCATGTTAGGAATCTTATCATGAATTAAAAATATTTCAAGTGATAATTTACTGCATTCACAAGATGTTAAAGTATTTATATCTCTCCAAATAAACAATTATCGTTTTTAAAAATATTTTTCTTGAATCTGTCAACTATCTTTGAGTAGAGATTTTGTTATAAATGGTCAAAATTTATGTTTACAGCGTTCACTCTGAGTGCAACACAAGATTGTTTTGTGAAAAATAATGGTTGTGATACCTGGAAAGGTTGGAATGTATTTGATTCAAGGAAATATTTTGTGGCAGAAGTGTTGGATTATCGTTGGAAAGGTTTGTTTATTTATTTACTTATTTGCCAGCTAAATATTGATAATTGGAGAAAGAATTTGTTTTATCAAAGTTAAGCTTGGACACTAAGGGTCGAATGTTTGAACGCATTAGACAGTAAAAGGCGTTCTCTGCTGATAAAGTTTTATTCAAACACATTTTTCTTACTCAGAAATCTATTCACGCGGTAATAATTGTAAGCTACCTGACAAGGTACCTTAAGATCGTAGCTCAAGATATAAACTTATGTGAAAATCCCGAAGGGAACCGATGGTAACCGATGTAGTTTGAAACTTATCCAAGATGTCGGACCTTGAAGACTTCGATCATGTTTTTGGTATACGCGGAGAAGAGGAATTTGATAGAGTCTACCAAAGAATTCAACTGGAAGAACAGGAGAATCGGCGTAATATTGCGCGTCGCAGACGTGTTTATATACGGTATTATTTGCGGGATGCAAGCATAAATGCATTCCTCTATAGCAGACGAAAATAACGGAAGTGGTTTTATCACTGAGAATTCCCTGGTAATTCGTTGCCAATATTACGAAAACGACAACATTCATGCATGACCGGTTAAGGCGGCCGTTAATTCGATCTCAGCTCACCAGTGATTGGAAGTAATTTGAGTAGAGACTAATGTATTTGCATACGACCCTAAGAATGATAGATGAAAGAAGGTTAACATCTGTTGTGAAAGATTTTATGAAAAGTTTAGTCAAAAATCAAATTGAGAGGTAACACTATGAGGTATTTATATTTATGAACGAGTTGGAGAAAATGCTTTAACATCTCACCTCATAAAGTTGCATGTTTTCATGATACTGGTTTCAAAAGTATAATTATATTATTTTTAGTCTGAACATCTTACCTCAATATTAATGTTGATTTGTTCTTGAATATGTTTCAAAACAATTCTGTTTTATCATCAGCTTTTCCAGACTGGTTTTATTTATGTTGCATTATGTTGCACAACCTGGATGTCGATGTCAGCTCCATCCTGTGGTTGGCCAAAGAACCTCCAAACAAGGTCACGCTCCATCGGTATATCAAAATTCATAACTCTGTTTTTGTTCTTCTGAATATAAATGTTTCCAAATAGTCAGCTCTTTTGTATTTTCTAAGTGTTTTAATAATTTAGTGTCTGAATTTATATTATGTTTTTCACACTAAATTATTAAAACAGTTAGAAAATACAAAAGAGCTGACTATTTGGGGAAAAAATTATATTCAGAAGAACAAAAACAGTTATGAATTTTGATATACCGATGGAGCATGACCTTGTTTGGAGGTTCTTTGGCAAACCACAGGATGGAGCTGACATCGACATCCAGGTTGTGCAACATAATGCAACATAAATAAAACCAGTCTGGAAAGCTGACGATAAAACAGAATTGTTTTGAAACATGTTCAAGAACAAATCAATATTAATATTGAGGTAAGATGTTCAGACTAAAAATAATATAATTAAAATAACCTCAAAATTTAACTTCCTAAAATGAAATATCAAAAGTATAATTTTACTTACATGTTCAGTCAAACTCCAACTGTTGAAATTTTGCCGTTAACACCATCTTCTGAACTGCCATCTGGTGTCAATTTTCATGAACTTGGAGATCAAATTATTCTCATCGTGAATATTAAAATTCATGGTTTTATATTTATTCTTCTGAATGTATATCTTTTCCCAAACTGTTAATTCCAAAGATTTCTGTAAATGTTTTAAAAGTTTAGTTTCTCTTCCAATTTTGTGATTCTCTAGTAAAAAATTGGAAGATAAATTAAACTTTTAAAACATTTAGAGAAACCTTTGCAATTAAGAGTTTGGGATAAGATATACATTCAGAAGAATAAATATAAAGCCATGAATTTTGATATTCCCGACGAGAATAATTTGATCTCCAAGGTCATAAAATCAACACCAGATGGCAGTTCCGAAGATGGTGTTAACAGCAAAATTTTGACAGTTGGAGTTTGACTGGAGATGGAAGTAAAATTATACTTTTGAAACCAGTATCATGAAGACACGCAACTTTACAAGGTGAGATGTTAAAGCATTTTCTCCAACTCATTCATTTATGAAAAGTACAGTGGGCTAAACACTATTACACACCAAAGAAATTACATTTTTCAAAAGATACACATTGAACCCATTTTTCAGTATATTCATGAGTCCATGGAAAGATTGTGTCAGTAGAATAATCCCTTTTGGAGTCCCAGAAAATAATATCATACCCTTCAAAAAGTCATCCAGAGAGAAAATGGCTAGAGACCGTAATGTCCTACTAAGGCTTAATACTTGAGTGTTAATGATGATGATTTGTTTTATCAGAATATTAATAAGCATTTCTTGTATGTGTGTATTTTTCTGGGTTTTTTTAGTTAAGAGTATTTGTATAGATTCTGCAAGATTTTATAAAGTTTCTGCGAAGTGCATAACTTACATAATACTTTTATTTAATTCAGCAATTTAAAAATTTCATTGTATTATAATCTAATATTCATGAATTTTAATAGGCATCATAACTAATTTGAAATTAGTGAAAATAAAAATTGTCATCTATAAACAATTGTCACAATTCCAAACTCTTACTTTTCCATTTGCACAATTTTAATTTCAACTTTGGTACTTACAATATACAGTATGTAATTTTAATAAGGATAATATGAAAAGTAATACAGAGAAAACAAAAATAATGGCTTTTCATGGAAAATACCCTCTATATAGCAAAATTTGTATAGATTAAAAAATATTGGATAGAGTAGATTAATTTACTTACTTTGGAGATACATTAAAATATTTTGATAAATTAGACATATAAAATTGTTACATGCCTAATTTAAATTATTTATTTCAATAAAACCATGGAAGTAATAAATTCAGTAATGAAATCTTCATTAGTTCTGAGAGATACCAGAGTAAGGTTATACAGAAACTTAGCACTTTGCTAAGGTAGTGAGACATCAACTTTGAGGAAAGGAAAGGAGAGCATGATAACTAGATTCATGAGATATACAAACACAATGATGATGTCTTGAAGGAACTACTCTTAAAACCAGTCATTAATTTCATAAAAGAATACCAGAACAACTGGATAAATCATTTGTGGTGAATTGATTCAGATATAATTTCCAAAGCCATGCTTCACTATTGTTCAACAGGAAAGAGATCTCTGAGCTGTCCAAGGAAGCACTGGATAAAAACCATATTTGACTCGAACCCAGGATCTTTGGCTTTCTAGGTCAGTGCTCTACCAACCAAGCCATCCAAGCGAGTTCCAATCTAAATGCAAATTTTTCTCTTATGTACGTTGTCAATTCCCGCGCACCAAATGCTATGAAACCTTTGCTTCTATCTTTGCAAATGGTGGCTTCTTTATTAAGAAGACATTTATTTGGGAATTTTACATTATATTATAAAACCAGTGCAGCATTTTTCGAAGTTTTTATTATTCATATCATACATCTCAATGATGGATAAATCATATTTGAAGAGAAAAATGATATGCTCAGACTGGGAGTCGAAGCCAAGACCTTTGGCTTTAGAGGCCAATACTCTACCGACCGAGTGCGAGCCATCTGGGCGAGTTCCAATCTAAACACAAATTTTGCTCTTATATACGTTGTCAATTTACATTGTCAATTCCCATGCACCAAATGCTATGAAACCTTTGCTTCTATCTTTGCAAATGATGTCTTCTTTATTAAGAAGACATTTATTTGGGAATTTTACATTACATTATAAAGCCAGTATGGCTTCTTTCTATGTTTTTATTATTCATTTCATACATCTCAATAGTGGGTAAATCATATTTAAAGAGAAAAATTATATGCTCAGACAGGGACTTGAACCCAGGACCTTTGGCTTTCTACACCAATGTTCTACTGACCAAGTGTGAGCCATATGGGTGAGTTCCAATCTAAACGCAATTTTTTTCTCTTATATATGTTGTCAATTTACGTTGTCAATTCCCACGCATCAAATGCTATGAAACCTTTGCTTCTACCTTTGCAAATGGCAACTTCTTTATTAAGAAGACAGTCCCAGTCTGAGCATATACTTTTTCTCCTCAAATATGATTTGATAAAATAAAAACACTGAATACAAAATTTGTCAGTGAGTCGTAACAGTCCTCTAGGCCTATGATTTGTATGGATGAAGAAGAAGAAGAAGAAAAAGAAAATTTTTGTTTTTAATTTAGGTACAATATACTGTATATAATGTACACTGCAGTTTGTTCTCATCATACTCATTGGTAGGAAGGGACCATATACCATTTGATGAAGAGATTAGAGCCATTCTTGTTGCTCTGCAACAACCACTGCACCGAAGAGCAGCATTCATAAATGTAGTCATTCTGTGTGATTCCCAAGCAGCAATATCTGCTATAATAAACTACAAAATATCACCATTCAATAATGCAGGGATATAATTAGAAAATTGCAAAATAGTCGAACAAAAATCATTCTCCAATGGATCCCCTCCCATTATGGTGTTGCTGGAAATAAGGCTGCAGATAGCTTAGCAAAGAAAGGCACACAAATTCAACCACACAACAACAAAGGAGGTGTGGCCATCATACATCAAACAATACAGGTAATCTATCACAACAGTTTCAAGAACCAGACCGAAAAATCAACATGGAAAGAAGCTATAAAATCTGTCCCAGACTGGCCAAGGAAAGAAGCAGTAGCAAAATTCTGAATGGCAACTAGCCAAGATTGCCTGGCCAAATATCTACACCGCATAGGCAATTCTAGTAGTCCCCACTGTCCTTTATGCAATCTTAGACTTACCATGGACTTACAACATTTGTCTGTCTGCCATGCATTGAGAAGTGAGAGCTTAGTCAATAAGTATTGGAGAGCAAGAGAAAAGATGAGTGGATGAATACCCCGGACATTGTGTTATACGGTATTTGTTCTTTTCTTCTGTGTGTTTTCTTCTTGTTTCTGTAGTTTGTCATTATAAGGCTAATGATATTTATATCAATGCCTTTGCATTAAATAAATATAAATAATTTATTGGAATACAAAACTTCCTTTGGTTTATGGGGACTCTCTCAGAAATTTCTTTTGCATCAGTATTGTCAATCACCTGTCTTCACTAATTTTCTCATTTTAAATTTTAAAAAAATAAATTTCAATTCAATCAGATAATTAACTTTCCACATATTATTTTAAATTGTAGAAATTAATGACAAGCAGGCCTGGATTTAGATGACCTCTAAAATGATTGAAAAACACCATAAAATGATCTGACACCTTAAAAGACCTAAAAGTCTAAAATATATTTACTCATTTAACAATGCTTCTTTGTCTAATGTGATCTCTAATAGAATACAATGGTATGAAATATTTATAATTCATACAAATAAAATAATTAAATATCTGTATGCCATGAATCTATTTTTGGACAGAAACTTCACTTCCAGATTGAAGTATGAATATATTCTGTGCCATTACACCTGCTCTAAAAGCTGCCCCTTCCACCTACAAAGCAACCTGCTTAGTGGCCCTTTCTAAAGATTTCAATGTTTACAAGAATTCTTGAAAAGGATGCATAAAGTAACTACAACACTGAGCATAGCAACTAAATGAATCTTTGGATACTTGAATGCTAGTGCTTAATTTTGGCTCAGAGAATATAAAATTGTTTTGATGTTAATACAGACAATGGAAAATAATGAAAAATGTAAAGAAATAAGGCAAAATCATGAAAATAGCAAAATAATGATGTGAAACTAATTTAAATTACCTAAAAGTAAAAAAAACAATCTAAAATCACAAAAAATAGGGGTTATTTTTGTGATTTGTGAATATGTATTTCTACAATCTGATTCATGTGCAAGTTATCAATGGATCCATTGTTAAAGACTCTGAACACCACATACAAAACATTCATCAAGCCAATGCAATGGGGAGATAATAATCACAGCAAATAACTCGAACCTGAATTGCCTAGAAGTATGCCAAAATCAGGCTTTACGGCTTATAACCGGTGCAGCAAAATCAACTCCAATCGCAGCAATGCAAGCACTAACTCAGAACCCTCCAATATGTCTAACTTTAGAGGAACAGGCAATAACACAACATGAGAAAATGTTACGATTAACAACAACAAAATGGGAAAAAAGACAGTTACAACCAACCAAGTTGAAAACACAAACAAGTTTCTTGTCCAAAGTAACGGAAATAAAAATAGATTTGAATCTTCCTAAATCTAAAGAAAATATTTTGATCAGAGATAACCCTCTTACTTTTGAACCTATTAACATTCAGCTAAATCTAGAAGAACCAGTTACAAAATCTGAAACTCCCACGCCTGTACTAAAAGCTCTAGCATTAGAAGCTGTGAATAAGAGATATCCACCAGAAGAATGGTTACATGTCTACACAGATGGATCTACTATTGATAACAACTCAGGATCAGGAATTACATGTGCATTATTTTCATTTTATCATCCAGCAGGATACCACACAACAAATTTTGATGCGGAAGTAACGGCTATTCATATTTCATTCCAACAATTACTATACAGAATAAATAAATTTCAAAATGCTGTCATACTCTCTGATTCTAAGGCAGCAATATATGCAATAAATTCACACAAAATGAAGTCAATACAAATTAAAAGAGTGCTACAAAATGATTCAACAACTCCAAAAACTACAGAAAAGAATTCAATTGCAATGGATACCTGCACATTGTGGAATTGCTGGAAATGACACTGCTGATTTTCTTGCAAAAAAGGGCTCCAATTTAATTCAGAATACTACTAAAAGCTTACCTTTCACATCCATAAAAAGAATAATTAAAAACAAATATAAAATCAAACAAAACCAAGACCTATGTAATAAAGCCAAAGACAAAAAATGGAATATTTTAGTAAAGAAGCCAGATGTTATTCCAGAAATTCCACGTAAAACTACAGTAGCAAAATTTAGACTGCTTACAGAACATGACTATTTGGCCAAATATTTATATAAAATAGGAATCTACACGAATCCAAATTGTCCTCTATGCAATAAAGCCGAAGAAATGAATGAAGAACACCTACAAACCTGTGAAGTATTACCTGTTGGATCCACCATAGAGAAATATTGGAGAGCAAGAACGCTAATGGCTTCGGTGCCAAGGCCCAGCATTTGAAAACAACAACAACTTGTTAAAAGATGACATGTCATCAAAATGTGAGTCCTAATGATAAATAGTTTATTATGGTTTTCTGGTACACATTCACTAGGTTTATATATTTTGGTTTAATGCTAGACAGTTAAATATCTTTATTAATTTTTATGTGTTTATGTTATTTTTGTAGATCTGATTTTAGTGAAACATTTTGGACAAAAAATTGACCATAGAAACCAAATACCTGTAATATACAGACAAGATGAATGGGAATTTTCTATATCTGTTATTTGGTAAAACTGATGCATACATTTATCTGTGTTATGATGAAGATTGTAATAGAAACTACTGGATCATATTTGGAGGCTGGGTAAATCAACGTAATGTCATCAGAAAATGTACAGTTGATGCATTCCCAAATTGTAAGGATGTAATTTCTTACAGGGTAAGTAGAATTGTCATCAGATCTCTATCTTTCAGATTATATTGTATGTTGATATTTAATGTCAAGCAATTGGCTATGAAGTAATTCATTCTTTTTTGCTCCAAAATTTGAAGGAACATTTAAAAAAACTACAAAAACATTGGAATGAATTATCTTTATTATATAATATCTGATGATTAATATAATTGTTTTAAGTCTTTTTCTATTTATTCTTTATTTCTTCTAATTCTTGTTTTCCTTTATCATATTCCTAATCTAGTTATTTTTGCTTTTTTTTACGAGACATATTCAGAAAGTAAGGATATTCGCAAATATTGCTACTATGGTGCTCTGCCATAATATTGTGCATGCACTGTCTTCCTTAATTAATTTGTAAATGATTGGTAGTCTGTTAGGCATTTCAGTTCATTGAACTTTTATAGGAATAAATCACTATGAGGTTTAATTTAAGATAAAATCAAATGTTTCATACTTCTCCTCATATTAATCTTCCAAGTAGATCGTGATCTCGGGTTCATTGCAAACCCATCCCCAGTACCATTTTGCCGACTGATGTTATGTCGATCGGAAGAACTACTTCTTCTTCTTCCCTCTGTTGGTGGACCGATAAACCCCTGGATTAGGTCAGAATTCATGGGAATTTCGAAGTTCATAATTTTTTCTGAATGTGGATTTTTTTCCCAAACTGTGAGTTCCTTTTGTTTATCTACTTATTTAATTAGATTAGCTTTTGATTCAATTAGATGTTTTTCGGACCAAGCATGAGCAGCTACTGCTGACTTTTCCACTTCTTCATTTTTGACATTTCTAAGATGTTCTTTCACCCTTTTTTTCAAATTTCTTTTTGTTTTTCCTATATAAATTTTGCCACAATCCCTGCATTTCATCTGATAAATTCCTGATTTATTTTCTTCTTAATTTTTTTTATTTTAATTGGTTTTAATTATCCTAATAAGAAAGTATTCATTCTTCGATGCCAATCTTATATTAAACTTTTTGAAACTTGTGGTGTTTAAATGGATGGTAAGTGAATTTCTTGAATTTAATTTTTTTCTGCTTGTTTTATAAGTGTGCTTCATTAATTCATTTTTGTTTTTTAAATTTATTTATTTTCTTATGTACCATATTTTCTTCAAAACCGTTATCTATTGCAACATTAATTTTGTATTCTTTTTCTTTTTCATAATTTTCTTTTCTCGTGGGTATATTTACCAATCTATGTGTCAAACTGTTGAATACTGCCTCTTTGTGAGCAAAATGGTTGAATCCTGAAACTTTAATATAGTGTTACAACCTAGATTATCATAGGTCATAAAGTAGCATTCCAGGAAGAAAAAAGGTTAATTATTTTTAATTGACCTTGGCCTGAGCGGTTGGCTTTCGGTCATGACGGAGAAAACGCTATAATCACAACTAACAGGAGCATCACATTGTACATAGAAACATTTAAAACCATAAAACAAAACACATTTATTATAAATAGAGCGTGGAATTTGATGAAATTTCATGTTTTAAACTATTTGTCAGAGAGCTCTGAGACTAAGTATCTTTACATTTTATGATATGTAGAATCAAATAAGACCAACAAAAAACTTCATATTTCATAATATTTTAGCAAAATGTTCATATTTTAGTGAAAATTTCATACTCCTTCATATTTTTCAACTTTAAAATTCTAGGAATTCTTTAAAATATTTCTTGAAATGAATTTATTTATGTAATTTTTGACAGTGTTATGTGGTAGACAAGTGAAAATTCTTTCAGCATCCCTTCTGAACAAGATAGATAGATTTTATAAAAGCAAATAATTGGATGAGGAGTCACAGAGTTGACCGTGTTAGATGGAGGTTTTTGTCCTAAACTCGATCCCCAAACAAGAACATGAGCCTAGATGAATAAGTAGAAGACCAATGTTGGAATATTCTATAGTCAGGTAGAATAGCTGTCAGCTCATTATTGCTACCTGAGAGCAGTCCTTACTTTGTGAACAGATTACAGCATTTAAATGTAGGAAAACTTGAAGCAGTGCTTTGTGAAATTAGTAAAGATCATGTAGGTAAGGACATCAAACTATCAAATGATACAAGTATGCTGCCATAACATCGTGTGATGTTGAGCATAATTTTCCATCATGCAAAACAATTCTGACAGACAGGCCTTATAATGTACTATCAGGAAATATAGAAAAAAAACTTCTAACTGTGGATTACAAACAGAATTGACAATTGGATTGTTCAAAGCACAATTATACCAAGAATATGGACACTATGTTAGACCCATTTCATTAAAAAAAAAAGATGTTAAAATAATTCGTAACTACCCTATGTTTGTAGTTTAATATTAAATGTAATTGTAATTGCAAAGGGAATTCTGAAACAATCCCTAGAATCAATTATGGACTAATAACTTTTAACATCTTGTTTCTCCAAATATGACATACTGGAATGGTTTACTTGTATTCTAAATCGTCCAATTTAATGTTGTTGTTACTTTTGTATCTACAGGAATTTAACATGCCGTAGCCGAGTGGTTCAGGTAAGAAGCCTTGGCTCAGAGCTACGGGACTTATGCTGGTTTGAGTCCCCATGGGGGAAGAAATTTTCTCATGGTATTTCAGCCAGTATGGGACCGGTGCCCACCCAGCATCGTGAGGCATTTGGGTAGCTACAATAAGTAGCAGTTCCAGATTGAGAAAATAAGCTGTAATGGTTTGGGGACTCGACATGCTGACCACATGTCACCCCTACACTGGTTGGATGATCATCTACCTCTGTGATTAACACATATGGATGTGAGGCCAGCAGCAGGATAGTAGGCTAAGGGCCTTGTAGGCACTGTCATGCCAGGAGTTTTTTATGCAATGCTGAAATAGCAATAATCCAAACTATACCTGCTCTAAACTTTGTTAGTGCTAGATTTCATGGAAATCTGTTTGTTTTGGTTACAATGTTTTGTTTCTTGTATATGTTTAGATTTCATAATTAAATATCATTCAATACATTAATTAATTTATTGTATTATATATAACTTCTCAGTTTTGATTTATGAAGGTAAAGTGATTCCACTACAGTCTTGGGAGGCCTTTAGGGTAGTGGTATGTTGAAGCTCCCATCTTTCTAGAAAATAGGCACGAGATGTCCGCCGGATTGTCAGATCTGCCTGATGGCCGCATTTCTGCCCAGAACATGCATCTAGTACTCACTTTCAGTAAGATCTGAGTCGACCCCAGATCCACAAAGCCACCAGAAGTTCTGGTCCAGCTAAAAATCTTGACCATATCAAGACTCAAACCCATGACTTTCCTATTTGTACCACGTTTCCTTATACAACTATACTATGGCATGATCCATTAAAATTGTTTCAGATCATGAATACGATATTTTATATTGGGACAAAATTAACGAAAAAGCTACTTAAAATCAAACTATAGTGAACATCTTGATTTCTTGAGCTATAAATAAGTTCTGTTTGTCTCATGTATATGCTGGTATGTACACTTATAAATTATAGTGGGCCTATGTATATAAATATATGTAAAAAGTTTAGAAAATAGTAGCTTCATAATATTTGTGCATCATAATTTTCATATTTTGTCTTTACGATTTCATATTTTCGGATAATTTTCTTCATATAATTCCTCTCTGTAATTACAAATGTCAACATTACATAAAACATTTTCAATAATAAAACAGTTAAAACATATTAGGCAAGGAAGCTGGAATCGCCATATTGGATCGCACCGAAATTGATTTAAAACATTGTATATATATATGAGAGAGTTCAACTGAGTCAACTGTAGATTATTAAACCTTTATTAATTTTAACTTTAACCAAATTAAGCTAACATTTTTAGAGTTTTTGAACTTTATAGTTTTGAAGTTAAATTGATCCACCATAGTGATGTTATTCAAAGCTTATACTTACCCATGTAGAGGATTCATTGGTCCCAAGGGAACCTGTAGTGAATACTTCAGTCCCTGCCTCCAGACAGACAGTTTACCTAAATTAAAAATTGGTATATATGTGATTTTTTTCAGCTTTCCTATTTCCAAATCCTTTCCTTTTCACTTTCTAAAACTTGCCCCCAATTGTGCGAATTTCTCATCGTTGCCTTCAAAAACTTTTACCTATGTTCCACTTTCACTTATGTAGCTCATTTTCCCAAACTTTTATCTAATGTGGACATCTCTGGTCTTTCAGTCAAAACATGTTGATATTTAGAAATTATATCCTGGTGTGTTGTGACATGGTTTTGATAACAATGAGTCCAGGATGCTTTATTATAAAATATAATAAAATTCACTCTTTTTTTATTTCCGAAAAGCATTTGGTATGGATTTTAAGTATGACTATTTAGTATTTAAAGGTGATTATTTATTTCCTATCGTCCAGTATAATAATTTAGTATATTTCATTTATAGGTTTATAGTTTTTGATATAGTTAATAGTCCTATATTTTATATTATCATTACGATTATGACCTGTTGCAATATATAGTTACCTATATGTGTATTCTTTCTGTGTATTCCAAATTCTATCCTGTTTACTTCATTTTTTGTTTAATTAAGATCTAAAAATGGGATTTGTCTGTCCATTTCAGTTTCCATGATAAATTTTATAGTTCTGCTCTGAATGTTCAAAAACTTTAAAGCATATTCTATTTAATAATTGAGTTTGTATTTTTTTATCATTCTTACCTCATATGATTGTTTAGTTGGACATATGTTTGAAGGCTGTTGCCCCATCTTCAATTATTAAATTAAACCTCATAACGTTACTTCATAATGATTTTTAAAAAATAATCTTCTATTTGTTTGTGATTCACAATAGCGATTTCATCGTCAATGTATCTACCCCAAATTTTGAAAATTAAAGGATATCCACCTGTTATTTTCTGTTCAAAACTTCCCATAAATAAATTGGCCAAAAAAGGGTGATAGAGGGTTTCCCATAGAAAGTACAGAATTTTGTTTGTAAAATTTTCTGTTATATGTAAAAAATTTGTTCAATGCATAATTTGGTTAGAATTATAAATTCCTTTATCTTTTCTTTTTCTAATTTGTTTTTGTTTAACCACTTCTCCAAAATTTCAATAGTGGCTTCTCTAGGGACGCTGGGAAACAGTGAAACTACATTAAATGACACTAATCTATCTGTTGGTTCTAATTGTGTGTTCTCTAATTTTTCTATCAGTTGAAACAAGTTATCTATTGAAAGGTTATCAAATCCTTCCATTTTCTTGTCTTCATTACATAACCATTTGGATATTAGGTATGTAGGTGACCCTATATTGTTGATAATGGGCCTCATTATGTCTCCACCCTTGTGAGTTTTTGGGAGACCATGCATTTGTGGATTTCTAGCATTTGAAACCTTCAGCTTGATTTTATCTTGTTTTGTTAAAATTTTATTTATGTTTTTCAAGGCTTTTCTTTAATACTTTTGTTAAGTGGATTTGATTTTATTACAGTATATTCTATAGATTCCATAACTTTGTCCATTCTATTTTTATAATCTTTTCTATCCATAATTTCTAACTGATTGCCTTTATCTGCTTTCGTGATGATTGCATTTTTCTTGTTGATTTCTTTAATTATTTTCATGTTTCAAATTATGAAAAAGAAAAAGAATACATAATTAATGTTGCAATAGATAACGGTTATAAAGAAAATATGGTATACAAGAAAATAAATAAATTTAAAAGACAAAAATTAATTAATGGAAGCACACTTATAAAACAAACAGAAAAAAATAAAATTCAAGAAATTCACTTACCATCCATTGAAACACCACAAGTTTCAAAAAAGTTTTCAGAAAGTTTACTGTAAGATTGGCACCGAAGAATGAATACTGTCTTATTAGGATAATTAAAACCAATAAAAATAAGAAAAATGAGGAAGAAAATAAATCAGGAATTTATCAGATGAAATGCAGGGATTGTGACAAAATTTATATAGGAAAAACAAAAAGAAATTTGAAAAAAAGGGTGAAAGAACATCTTAGAAATGTCAAAATTGGAGAAGTGGAAAAGTCAGCAGTAGCTGCTCATGCTTGGTCTGAAAAACATCTAATTGAATTAAAGCTAGTCTAATTAAACAAACAGATAAACAAAAGGAACTTACGATTTGGAAAAAATCCACATTCAGAAAAACAAAGAAAATATTTAATTTTAGGAAGTGATATTTTGAGGTTATTTTAATTATTTTATTTTTAGTCTGATCATCTTACCTCAATATTAATGTTGATTTGTTCTTGGACATGTTTCATGTTTCAAAACAATTCTGTTTTATCGTCAGCTTGTCCAGACTGGTTTGATTTATGTTGCATTATGTTGCACACCCTGATTGTCGATGTCAGTTCCATCCTGTGGTTGGCCAAAGAACCTCCAAACAAGGTCATGCTCCGTCGGTATTTAAAAATTCATAACTCTGTTTTCATTCTTCTGAATATAGATTTTTTCCCAAATAGTCAGCTCTTTTGTATTTTCTAACTGTTTTAATAATTTAGTGTTTGAATTTATATTATGTTTTTCAGACCAAACATGAGCAGCAACTGCAGATTTCTCTATTTCCCCATTTTTAATATTTCTTATGTGATTTTGGTTCTAATTTTTAGGTTTCTTTTTGTTTTTCCTATATATATATATATCTTTTCACAACCCATGCATTCAATATGATATATTCCTGACTTTTGATACATCAAATTGAATGCATGGGTTGTGAAAAGACATAAAGAGGAAAAACAAAAAGAAACCTAAAAATTAGAACCAAAAAACACATAAGAAATGTTAAAAATGGGGAAATAGAAAAATATGCAGTTGCTGCTCATGTTTGGTCTGAAAAACATAATATAAATTCAGACACTAAATTATTAAAACAGTTAGAAAATACAAAAGAGCTGACTATTTGGGAAAAAATCTATATTCAGAAGAACAAAAACAGAGTTATGAATTTTGAAATACCGACGGAGCATGACCTTGTTTGGAAGTTATTTGGCCAACCACAGGATGGAACTGACATCGACAATCAGGGCGTGCAACATAATGCAACATAAATCAAACCAGTCTGGACAAGCTGACGATAAAACAGAATTGTTTGAAACATGTCCAAGAACAAATCAACATTAATATTGAGGTAAGATGATCAGACAAAAAATGATATAAACAAAGAAAAACTTATGAACTTTGAAATTCCTGCAAATTTTGACCCTGATCCAGAGGTTTATCGGTCTACCAACAGAGATAAGAAGAAGAAGTGGTTCTTCCGATCAACATAACATCAATCAGCAAAAAGGTATTGAGGATGGGTTCGCCATGAATCCGAAATCGCAATCTACTTAGAAGATTAATATGAGGAGAGGTATGAAACATTTGATTGTATCTTATTTCAGTTCATGTTTAGATACTGTTCTGTACAATTGAAATGTTCAAGAAAATTGAATGGTCTGTTGACTATGATATTCAGTCTATTATTTGTTTCTTGAATGCTAGAAACATGAAACTGGCAGGCATTCTTTACCGGCTTTCTTATATCTATGGAGACAGTGTTATGAGTGATGGAATGGTGAGGAAATGGGAGAGGAAGATTATTTGAATGTGCTTGCCGAACCATGGAACAGTAATCTTCTGTAATGCGTGATGAGTTGGTTGTGTGTGTGAGTGGATTATATGAAAATTCATGTAAACCATTTTGTCACTTTCACTCAAAAAAAAAAAAAATTCACATATAGTTCTGGTATGAAATTATGTCAGATTATGTAGGATTTTGAAAATTGAGCTTATGGCAGATACTGAAAAATCTCTCAAATGAACATAAAAACTAATGATATGGCAATGCATGAACTTTTCTTGCATATTATGAAGAGGCAGGTAACATGTTCTTGAGTCATTTTTCACTGGAGATGAGACACTTGACACTTGAAACAAAGCAACAATCTGTGGAAGAGGCATGCACAAATTAAAAATTCAAGCAATCAACCTCAACTTGAGAGATCATGTGTACAGTCTTCTGACATGAGATTGATAAGAGTTTTGCTTGTTGAAATTTTGAGTTGAAACAAAACATTAAACAAATAAGTCTATTGTGAAACACCAAGGAAACTGCTTTGTGCAATCCAAAACATGGAATACTTAGCCAAGGAATTGTGTTGCTTCGTGACAATGCCTGGCCCCACCAGCCAAGAATACTCATGTCTTAATTAAGAAATTTGGCTGGAAACAATTTAATTAATCTCCACATAGACCCAAATTATCTTAAGAGGTTCCTTGCTGGTCAGAATTTTTAAGGTAATAATATCAAAGCAGTAATGCAAGGATGGCTTTTATCTTAGAGAGCATCTTTTTACAACAAAGGAATATGAAAACTCATGTCCTGCTATATCTAATACCTCAAAGCATCTTTTTACAACAAAGGAATATGAAAACTCATGTCCTGCTATATCTAATACCTCAATAATGGCGGAAATAATGTTGACAAGTAGTTTAAGTTATAAAGAATGCAATGAAAGTAAAATAAAATTAAAATAAGCACATTCTGTTTTTTTTTATATCCTTTCAGTACTTTTCCAAATGTGCCTCATATTTATTTGTTGGAGATTTCAAACCTTACTTGCTCACTGTCTTTGATGGAACAATAATAATTTGGTTCTGGTCATAAGCTAGAAGGCTCTGTTGCCATTTCTTAATTTGATATGAATAAGAAGAATGGCTTGCTCTACAAAGTATTTTGACACAAGCAGCAAATGAAAGCCTGGGTATCAAAACTAAATGGAATCAAAAAGAAGGACTATGGATATGGGATGAAAACATCAAAAAAGTAATTGATGATAAACATGAAGCATACAAAAAATTCTTGTCTACAAAAAGAGATAAAGATAAAGTAGAGTATCATAGGAAGAGAGCCATAGCAAAAAATGAAGTTTGCAAAAAACATTGACAAAGCTGGGAACAGTTTATATCATTTTTGGAAAATGATATCACTAGGCCTGAACCAAAAATATATAAAGTTTTAAAAAATTTAAATAATGATTCAAAAGAAAATGCACATTTAAATTCTGTATCTAAAGAATCTTGACTTAACTACTTTCATCATTTATGGACATAAAAATATGATTTATTACAAATACCGAATCTCTAATAACACTGCTTTGGAACAAATTTCTATAGATGAATTAACTGATGTTAAATCATTAAAAAGTAACAAAGCTCCCAGAGAAGACCACATTAGTATGGAATTATTTAAATTTTCAACTAAAAAATTTTTAGACAGATTTCTTATTCTCCTTAATATGATATGGGAAGGACAAGAACCACCACAAAGCTGGAACAAATCCATTGTAATACCAATCTTCAAAAAAAGGAAGTCGCCAAATCCAAGATAACTATTGTGGAATTAGCTTGTTGAACTCTGGATATAAAATTTATGCTAATATACTTAAGAATAAATTTTAAAAAAGTTATGAAAATATAATTGGAGAAGAGCAAAAATGGATTCAGAAAGGGTAGATCTTGTACAGATGTATTATTCACTCTAAAACTACTATTAGAAAAGCACAAGAAATTCAATATAGAAACTCATATCACCTTTGTTGACTTCATAAAGGCTTTTGACAAAGTAGACAGAAATATGGTGAAATTAAATTAAATTAAATTAATTTCACCATAAATTAAACCTCATAGTGATTAATTCCTATAAAAATTAAATAAAAACAGAAATATATTATTACAAATTTTACCTGATGATAACAATCCACAACAATATCTTCAACATCTATAAAGATAATGAAATCTCTATTAAACAAGATGGCAAACTCTCTTCTTAGAAAAAGATCAACACTGGAGTAAGACAGGGATGTGGACTTTCATCAGTGTTTTTCATTACATAAATTAATAGAATAATAAACAAATGGAGGAAAACACAACGGGGATATATACCCATCAATAGGAACTTCAAACTCAATGCTATTCTTTTTTGCAGACAATTTAGCTCTTCTGGCACTTTCTGAAAATGATTTGCAATGATCAATTTATAATTTACAAAAAATAGCTGCCAAATTTAATATGGAAATATCAATTAACAAATATAAAATTATGAAATTTCATGGGAAGAACCCCATACAAAGTAAAATCTGTCTCCAGAATAAAATTTTAGAGAGATCTAATCAATTTAAATATCTTGGTTATTATCTCTCTATCTGGGATGAAAAGGATATCCCTGAAAAAATTACTAGTTATAATAAAAGTTTGGGAATTATTAATCAAGTTATGAAACCATCCCTTGTACAGAAAAAAAAACATCAGATTATGTTTATATAACACTTTGGCTAGACCAGTGTTGACCTATGGTAGTGAAACATGGACACTAAAAACACAACATGAAAGCAGAATAACGGCTTGTGAAATGAGATTAATGTGCAGAACAGCAGGTTACACCAGATAAGATCAGAAAAGGAACACCGATATCTTAAAAGAACTACGCCAATTTTGGAATATATTAAACAGTACCAATAGTGAGTGGAGAACATATTTTTAATGACTCACCTCATATAATTTCAAATTTCTTTGATACCAGCAGTTTCAAACAATATCTTGTCCCACTTCAGTCATGGCTTCCACTGATGAAATTCTCTGGTTGTTGATTTCTCTAAGGACATCACCTCTTGTGCTGCCACATTTGGTTGGGATTATAAACTTTGAAATTAAATTTTTATCCACTGGAATATCGAAGTTCATGGATTGATATTTATTCTTCTGAATGAATATCTTTTCCCAAATTGTCAATTCCAACAGTTATCCAATTGTTTCAAAATGTTTGCCTCTTTTTCAATTTTGTGATGTTCTAGCAAATATTAAAATTGTGAAATTGAAAAATCAGTAATTGCTGTACATAGTTTGCTAGAACATCATAAAATTGAAAAGAGGCAAAACTTTTGAAACAATTGGATAAACTGTTGGAATTGACAATTTGGGAAAAGATACTCATTCAGAAGAATAAATATCGATCTATGAACTTCGATATTCTGGTGGATAAAAATTTAATTTCAAAGTTTATAATCCCAACCAAAGATGGCAGCACAAGAGGTCCTTAGAGAAATCAACAACCAGAGAATTTCATCAGTGGAAGCCATGACTGAAGAGGGACAAGATATTGTCTGAAACAGCCGGTATCAAAGAAATTTGAAATTATATGAGGTGAGTCGTTAAAAATATGTTCTCCACTTACTATTAATGATATAACCTCATAATGTTTACTTCCCAATATTAATTTAAATAGTACCAACTAAATTGGAAACACCATCTTGAAAGAATCTCTGGGCCTTCCTATGAAATGCTGGAGGGAAAATTTTCTATAGGATCGTAACAGGCCTTGGCCTAATACTTGGAAGGAAGAAGAAGATATGAATATGATTCACAGCCAGATTTAAAATTGAAAGAGGATATATGATGATAATTGCTGTGTATGCCCCAGAGGAAGGTAAGAAAGAAGAAACAAAAAAATTTTATAAAACATTACAAACATTAGTTGATAAATATACAAAAGATCATCATTTAATAATAAGTGGAGACTTAAATGCCAGAGTAGGCAATGTCCCTATACCTAATGTAATAGGAAATAATGGAGAAATAACAATAAATGATAATGGACAGGATTTGAGACAGTTTTCAGCCTATAATCAATTAAAAATAATGAATACCTATTTCCGAAAAAAGGATATACATAAATATACAAGAAGTGGATATAACTCAAGATCAATAATTGACTATTTAATCGTAAACAACAAGCTAGGAGCCTTGGTAAAAGATGTGAGAGTACATAGAGGCGGCAATATATACTCTGATCACTATCTCGTGATAAGCAAAATAAACATAATAGCTAAATGGCGGAAAAATAACATAAAGAACAAAAGAAACCAAGAAGAAGTATATAAAGTATATTTATTACAAGATCAAAGTATTAGACAACATTATGAAAGCAGAATGAATAAATATATATCAGAGATAGCGACGTCAGAAGATATAAATATTGAATGGGAAAATATATCAAATGTAATACATAAAACAGCAAATGAGATATTAGGAAAGAAAAATAGAATAAGAAATAGGAAGGGCTTGAGAACTTGGAATGCGAATATACAAAATGCAGTGAATGAAAAACAAAAAGCATATCATACATACTTACGACTGAAAACAGAAGAATCTTATGAAGAATATAAAACGAAAAGGAGAATTGCTAAAAGCATTATAAGTAAAGCCCATCAGGAGTCATGGGATAAATTTATAAGCTCAGTAGAACATGATATGTATGGAAGACAAGAAATAGGTTATAAATTAGTGAAACATCTAAATCAGACTGAGAAAGATTCTGCCAGATTGAATATAATCCCAGAACAAGAATGGATCCAACATTATGAAAAACTTTGGAAAAAGGAGGAAATTGAAGGAAAAGAGAACAATGAGGAAGAAATAAAAGTGGAAAATATTGATGTAATAGACATAAATGAATTAGAAATGGCTTTGAAAACCACTAAGAATAGGAAAGCAATAGGATTAGATAATATAAATATGGAATTAATCAAATATAGTGGAATATTGTGTAAACTACGAATACTTCATCTAATTAATATATGTTGGCAGACCTATGGGATTCCAACCACTTGGAAAACAGCAATTGTGAAGAAATATATTCAAAAGAGGAGACCGAAGAAATTGCGAGAATTACAGAGGGATTAGCTTAATGAATACTGGCTACAAGATATATACGAAAATAATAAATAATAGATTGAGAAACATAACAGAAGTAATAATAAGTGAAAATCAAAGTGGATTCAGAAAAGGGAAGGTCATGTATAGACAATGTCTTTACACTGAAACAACTCATAGAAAAGAGAAGAGAGCATAACTTAGAAACTCACATAGGATTTATAGATTTGGATAAGGCCTTCGATCGAGTAAACAGACAAAAATTATGGGAAATATTACGAATGAAAGGATACCCGCTGTGCCTTGTTGAAACAATAAAGACATTATATGAAGACACAAATATAATTATAGATACCGGATTCAAAAGAACAGATGCAATCAAAACAAATACTGGATTACGACAAGGATGTAGTTTATCACCCATTTTGTTTAATATATATATAGACGATATTTTTAATAAATGGAAAGTTTTAGTAAATCCAGGAATAAGAATGGATAATAAAGTGTGCATAAATAATCTTCTATTTGCTGACGATGTAATCATAATACAGAAAAATGAAGACGACTTACAGAAATCAATGCATGCATTAAATGAAATATGTAAATTATACGATCTAAAGATTTCTGTAAGGAAAACGAAGACCATGGCTTTTAGAGGAAAGAGATCCAGTGAGAACCAAATTATTTTAGAAAATCAAAATATAGAAAACAGGTGTCTAGTTTTAAATATTTGGGCTGTGATGTTGGCTACAATGTGGAAAGAGATATTGACTCCAAAATAAATACATTTCAGACGGTGTGTGGAACAATACAGAGAACATTCAAAAATAAAATTAGAAAAGAAACCAAGATAAAAATGTATAATGTTATGGCGGTTCCCACAATATTGTATGGATGTGAAACTTGGGCTCCAGTGAAAAGACAGAAGGATAGAATACAGACGGCAGAGATGCGGTTCCTAAGACAAGTAAAAGGATGTACAAGACTTGATAGAATAAGAAATGAGGATATAAGAGAAGAATTGAAAGTACAGCCTTTATTGGATAAAGTCACGAATTACAGACAGAAATGGATTGATCACATGGATGGAATGAGTAAGGAGAGATATCCATTGTTAGCCAGGAACTATCAAGCAAGAGGAAGGCGTGATGTTGGAAGACCTAGAAGACGTTGGGCTGATGCAATATGAAGTCGGAACGGGCAATTGCCTAATCCCTGGAGTGATGATGATGATGATGATTAATTATGAGGCTGGTGATTTTACAGAACACTGTAACCCAAATTTCATGGAATTTGCCTTACAATTGAGGAAAACTGATTAAACCTCAATTAGGAATTTTATCCCAACAGGAAATGAACCAGTCTCCCTGCGTGAGCTTCAACATTGTGAGGCTTTTCTATTGCTCTCTTTAACTTCATCTACTGGCTCTTATTTTTTTTATATTTTTTTATAGATCTTCACCAATCCTAACTAGAAACTACAGAAATTAACCATAACTAAAATTTATATATATATATATATATATATATATATATATATATATATGTCTCTTAACACTCTAGTAGCTGCAATTTTTGTTTCATCGAAACTAAACTTGGCATGGCAAAACAATTAATTAAAAAAAGTAAGGTAGAGTTTGTTATGAAGATGGGTTGTTGGATGTGATGTCCCATGTTGTAGATATATGATTGTAATAATTTAGATCACTGTTATTTGCCACGGCACTGATGACTCCCTTCAAGGGAATTAGGGAAAGTTTCTTACATGAACAAAATAACGACACTTTGTTAACAGTTAAATTAAATGTTATTTTATTAAAGTTTTCACTTCTGTTTAGAGGAATCTTGTAAATGATCAGTAATTTAAAAGATTCCGGCTTAAATTAATAAATTTCACTTAAAGAAGATTATTACTACATATATGTAATAGATGACTATTTCTAACGGTAAATTTTTCACTAACACTTTATTTCCACTTTATGGATTATTTATACTCCAATTGAATTAAATGTATACTACAATATTATTTTCAATAACTTTGACACCATTTTGTAACTAATATCAAGAAATGAACTTTAATTCTCTTATTTCTTGATGACCTGTAGTTTTACATGTCTGACTTCTTTCAAGTATTGTAGCCATCTTGTTGTTCTGGGAAAAATCCCATTTCATCTCAATTATAATCTGGAAGTTCTGATTGGTCCAACTGAAAAGGAAAGGAGTACTACTCGATGACTCCCATCCAATTCGTCCAATCCCATTTATTTGTTTATAAAAAATAGTAATTCAAATATTTAAAGTATTTTTACATATATTAAATGAGTTAGAAATACTTTAACAGTTTATATTGACCAGTTTATCCTCTTGCAGAAACAATGAAGCAAGTTGAAACCAGCCTAAAATCATGACACAAAAGGAAAAGTTTAAATTAAAAATACCAAATCCCAGAAACCCCAACATTCATGGTCTTCCTAAAATCCATAAAGATGGAAAGAAAATGAGACCTATCATCAACAATATCAACTCACCGACATATAACATATCAAAATGGCTAAACAATAAATTTAAAGGTATGGAAAAATTTGAAAATTTAGCAGTAGAAAATTCTTACCAATTAGTGGAAAAATTAGAAAATGTAGAAATAGAACCTTCAGAAAAATTGGTCTCATTTGACGTCACTTCATTGTTCACAAACATCCTGACTGACACAACTTTGAAAATTTTAGAAAAATGGTTGAAAGAAAATCAAAGTAGATGATGATAGTGTTAAAGAATACATAAAATTAACAAAATTATGCTTAAATCAAATGTTCTTCACCTTTAGAGGAAAGTACTTTAGACAAAAATCAGGACTTGCAATGGGAAATCCATTATCACCATTCTTAGCAAATATGTTTATGGGGAACTTTGAATGTCATGTAACCAAAGCACACCCTTTGATGTTTAAATTTTGGAGAAGATATGTAGATGATATCATAGCAATAGTAAAACAGAAACAATTAGAAGATGCCATTAAACTGTTAAATATTCAAAATAAAACAATCAAATTTACAATGGAAGTAGAAAATAATCATGAAATACCATTTTTAGACCTTAAATTGATCAGGAATGAAGAAAAAAAGAAAATAGAATTTGGAATCTACAGAAAAGAAACTCACATTGACAATTATATAAAAGCTACAGGATTTAACCATTTTTCACACAAACAGGCAGTATTTAATAGTTTAACACACAGACTTGTGAACGTTCCCATGAGCAAAGAAAATTACAATAAAGAGAAAAAACACATCATAAAAATTGCAAAGGATAATGGATTTCAAGAAAAGATGATACACAAGAAAATAAATAAATTTAAGGAACAAAAAATGATTAATGAAAGTACTCTTCACACAGATAAAAATATTGGTAAAAAATTCAAGAAGTTCACATACCACCCTTTAGTATTTGACAAGTTTCAAAAAATCTTCAACAAATTCAACATTAAATTAGCACTGAAAAATGATTACAGCTTAGGTAATTTAATAAAAACCAACAAAAATGAAAAGATTGAAGACTGCAAAAAATCGGGAATTTATCAAATTAATTGTAAAGATTGTGAAAAGATATACATAGGAAAAACAAAAAGGAATCTAAATACAAGATTAAAAGAACACCTCAGAAATGTTAAAAATGGAGGAACAGAAAAATCTGCAATAGCTGCACATGCCTGGTCAGAAAAACATAGAATAGAAACCAAAACAAAATTACTTAAACAATTGGAAAAACCGAAGGAACTCACAATTTGGGAAAAAATTTACATATGCAAGAATGAAAACACAACTATGAATTTTGATGAATACCCGGTGATAAGGATAGGGAATTGATTTAGAAGTTTGTCGGTCAGCCATCAGATGGCGTGGAGGTCAGTCTGCAGGATAGAAGGTCGTTGGACGTCAGTTATGAACGTGACACAGCATTGAGAATGTCACAAATGATGTGACGAAACCCAGGTCTGTGAGGAGTTATGAAGTATGAGGTGAGTGAAAGAAAAAATAAACAATATTAAAAAACCTCATAGTGTTATTTCCTATCTACATAACTTAATAATTTATTTATTTACTTAATAATAATTCATTGTTTCCATTAATAGGTAAAATTTTACTTCACATCTTTGTTCTTGTGGATACTAGGTACTTGTGGTCTAGGTTATGATTGTTATTAACTGTAATTTGTTATGAATTTTACAGAATGTATCTACATTGAAGAGTGATGAATGGGTACACATTAGACTGAAATTGAACAAAAAAACTTCTGAGCTTAGAGTTATTTATCAAAATGAAGAATTTATGTACTTTCGTGATGTTGAACCATTTAAGATTAACTATCTAAATGTCCGCAGTCTCAATGAACATGTCTATTTTCGTTATCATTCATGTAAGTGACTTTTGTAAAACTATTTACTTTATCTGATATTAGAAAGTTATCAGTAGTGAATAGAAAGATCCAGTATTCTTAGCTAACATGTCAGATGAAAGTTGGTAGTTAGTCCTGTGATCTGGTTAATTTTATCTGCAGGAAAATTCCTTGTATTTATTTTATAGGAGGCTGAATGGGCTTTATGGCAAGTCTGGACATGAGTAATTGAAGAAATATCCCTCCTCTGCTCAGGATTGAATATGGGTCATCCAGACCCTTTTCAGACTCTTTGTTGCTTTATTTGCTGAGTTTTTTTTTTTTACTTGGATCACAAAATTATTGCAGTGATTTTTCAAACTTTTTTTTATTTCTGAATGAGATTTGTGTATTAGAATTTTTTATGGCTCTATGATCAACATACCATATTTATATGTTTTTATTATTAATTTAATGTTTCTCACTGAAGGACAAATTATATTTGAAGAGAAAAAATATATGCTCAGACTGGGGTTTGAACCCAGGACATTTGGCTTTCTATACCAATGCTCTACCATTTGAGCTACCTGAACATACCTATCAAAATTCAAATTTTTCTCTTATACATTGTTAATTCCCCGAGCACCAAATGGTACAAACTGTTGCTTGATCACGCAAATGGCAGCTTCTTTTTTAAGAAGACTTTTATTGGAAATTTAAACATTACTTTGTAAAGCCATACTTCTTTTGATGTTTTTATTATTAATTTAATTTCTCACTGAAGGACAAATTATATTTAAAGAGAAAAATATACGCTCAGACTGGGGTTTGAATCCAGGACCTTGGCTTTCCCTAGGCTCTATACCAATGGTCTGGACCAGGCTCTATACTCCCTAGGACCAGGCTCTATACCAATGTTCAACCAACTGAGCTACCTGAGCACTCCAATCTAAATACAAACTTTTCTCTTATACATTGTTAATTCCCGAGTGCCAAATGCTATGAACTGTTGTCAATCACACAAGAATCAAAGTTCATGCAAGGTCCTGGGTTCAAATCCAAGTCTGAGCATATATTTTTTTCTTCAAATATACCATATTTATCTCTGGACTGCTGTGTGGTGATTTGATTCTAACGCTCATGGCATTTCAGTGAAAATATTGGAATATTCTGGTCCTAGCACACAGTTTGAGAATCACTTTATATCTTATTATTTTCCATTAGTAGGAAGTAATTAATTAATTAATTATTTTTTTAGATTTTTATTTGGGTGCTGATAAAGAAAAATCACTCTCAAGAAATTATTATTTTCCCAAACAGAAGAAAGTGTGTTGGCAAATAGTATACAGTATTATTTCTTACTCTATGTATGGCGGCTACATAGAAGTTAAACTAGAATATAGAAATAACTTACATCCAAGTATTATTAAACAGCTGGATTATTCACAGGTCAGTAATTTTAAAACTATGCATACATGTGATGTTTTCTAGTTTTTAATCACTTTTAATTACACATTCTGTTTTGAATTTTGTGTCCAAGTTTAGTTTCTAGGATTAGCAATTTTTATGAATTAAAAAAAAATTGTGTTTCCTTAGTAGTAAAGACAAATCTGTACTCTTTATTTCCTCGTATTTTTATTTATTTTTCATCATGTGTTTTTTTTTGTACAGTCAACAATCCATGAATACTGATCTCAAAACCTTTGTTGTTATCTTCGTGGTTGCCTCTTGATCTTCATTTGTATTCAAAAGCAATCCTCAGTCATCTATTTATTTCCATTCTTTCCATATCTATTCTCTTTCCATTTCTTTCTATATTCTGTTATATTTTCTCCCCCATCTCTTTTATTCCCATCGACCCTATTTTCTATCTTATCCAATCTAGTATATCCAACCAATGGCCTCTGAACTCTCATTTCTGCAGGTTCGATTCTCTTTTTACCTTTTGTTCCCCATGTCCAAGTTTTATTTCCAAATCTAAGTATTGTTTTGAGTCCCAAGTCCTTTCAAAAAACGTTAAACTGAAAATATATAAAACTATTATTCTACCAGTTACATTATATGGGTGCGAATCATGGACTCGTACTTTACGGGAGGAAAGGAGATTACAAGTATTTGAGAATAAAGTACTTAGGAAAAGTTTTGGACCAAAGATAGATGAACAGACAGGTGAATGGAGAAGACTACATAACAATTAACTACATGGTCTTTATAGGAAGCCAGATATAATAAGAACAATTAAGTCTCGTAGACTGCGATGGGCAGGACATGTTGCGCGTATGGGGAATGAAAGATTTGCATGGAAGCTTCTTGTAGGAAAGCCAGAGAGAAAACGCCCAGTTGGTAGACCAAGAATGAGGTGGGAGAATAACATTAACTATGATTTGAGGGAAGTAGATTATACAGGGAATGATTGGAAAGCATTAGCTCAGGATAGGGATGTATGGAGAGCTTATGTCCGTGTGGCCATGAACCTACGGGTTCGATAGTGCCAGTGAGTAAGTAAGTAAGTAAGTATTGTTTTGAGATCACGTTATATAATTTCAAAAATATATGTGATTTAATTTGCCTGATTAAATCCTTTTATAAAATTTATATATTATTGCTTCTTTTCTTTTAAAGACCATTTTTTATTTTATTTACAGATATTTCCATGTTATAATTTTCTGATATTTTCATTTGTACAAATTTTATTTATAAATCGTCCACATTTTATGCAAATGTATGAATATAATAAGTAAGTTGAAATATGCTTCCCTCTGTGTTTTCAGGTTTCCATATTCTATTTACTTGTTTCATGCAACTATTAAATAGGATTGCTGAGAAATCACTTCCCTGGGTCTACGCTAACACATTCAGCTGTTTTAATCACTTCTGAGAATTTGCCTTCTAATTTTATTTTTATTTTTATTTTTTGTTTCTTCTGATGTGTCTTTGACTATATGAATATTTTTTGTAGATAATGTTTTATTGTTTAATCACTTCAATTTGTTTCTCCTTTAGATCCAAAATCTTTGTACATTGTCATTATTTTTCCAATATGTTAAGAAAATGTGGTTCACACACGCTTCTACTTGGCAATATTATCAATTTAACTTTAATCACTATGGGGTTTAATTTATGGTGAAATTAAATGTTTCTTACCTCTCCTCATAAATATTTTCTAAGTTGATCGCGATTTCGAGACTATAACTGTCTCATCATCAGAACTTTGTTGACGACTGGTGTTATGTCGATCGGAAGACACCAGTCGCCAACAAAGTTCTGATGATGAGACAGTTATAGTCTCGAAATCGCGATCAACTTAGAAAATATTTATGAGGAGAGGTAAGAAACATTTAATTATATTATTTTTGGTCTGGACATCTTACCTCAATATTAATGTTGATTTGTTCTTGGACATGTTTCAAAACAATTCTCTGTTTTATCTTCAGCTTTTCTGGGAAAGCTGAAGATAAAACAGAGAATTGTTTTGAAACATGTCCAAGAACAAATCAACATTAATATTGAGGTAAGATGTCCAGACCAAAAATAATATAATTAAAATAACCTCAAAATATAACTTCCTAAAATTAAATATTAAGAAACATTTAATTTCACCATAAATATTATCAATGTTCCAGCAATAACAAAGTGATGAAAAAGCCTTACTGTCTTACAGTTAAACCTATTTTGATATAAATTTGAGTATGTTCATATCTCAAATACATTAGTTTAGAAATTATTTTATAGAATGAATGGAAGCTTCAGAAAGTGGAATTCACTTTGGAAGAAATAGATGAAATAAGGATTGTGATAACAGGAAAAAGTGGGGACTTCTTTGCAATTGGAGGGATCATGGAATGCAATCCAGATGGTGAGTATTCCATTTCATCAAGTTGAAGAAATATAAAATAACTATTTATATTGAAATAATAAGATATTAAATGGATTTGATTTGTATTGTTATTATTGGGTATTTTTATAACAGTACAATAAGATCAATGTGCAAACTTTGATCCATTACCATAACCTCTTTAAAAGTCAAGAAAACTAGATTACCCTTGTATATTTTCATGTTTTTAAATATTTGTTGGCCCAAGGTCCTGGGTTCAAACCCTGGTCTGAGCGTCTAATTTTTCTCTTCAAATATAATTTCTCCTTCAATGAAAAGTATGAAATTAATAATAAAAACATTGAAAGAAGCCCTGCTAGTTTTATAACTAGTGTTTAAATTCCCAATAAATGTCTTCTTAAAAACAAAGCCGTCATTTGCATGATAGAGCAAAGGCTCATAGCAGACAGTGATCTGGAATCAATAACACAGCTCTACAAAAATAAAATTGTTTTTGTTGCCCTGGATATCTCAGCGAATTTCTATGTTTTCAAGTGCACAGTTTACGAATATATTCATGAAAGTGCTGAATGTGCTCTAGTTTTTTATGATTTTTGCGTATCATATATCTTAAATAGTAAACAGCTTGTTACTAATAAAATTTATGTTTCCAGTCATGATTTGATTTCTATGCACTTTTTTCATGTATACAAACATCATGTGATACCTACTCTCACACCCCTCACTCTGCACATCGGCCGTGATCTCAGTTATTTGACAAAATTAAAGTACTCACGACGTGCATCTGGATGTGATAAAACAATTCATCAAAGTGTTGGACAAGGAAGGAAAATGTTTCAAATACATTTGTAGAAAATTTCCTAAGCTCAGTATGGAAAAGTTAAAAGGCGGAATATTTGATGGTCCTCAAATTGGGCAATTGATGAAAGATGCAAATTTTATCAAAGTTATGACTATTCCAGAAAGTGAAGCTTGGAAGGGTTTTGTATTGGTAGTAGAAAATTTCCTAGGTAACTATAAAGCACCAAATTATAAACAAATTGTGCAAAACATGTTGATAAGCTTCAAGATTCTGGGAGCAAATATGAGTATAAAGTTACACTTTCTCCACAGTCACTTGGATAGATTTCCAGATAATTTAGGAAATTATAGTGACAAACAGGGAGTGCGCTTTCACTAGGATCTAAAAGTAATGGAGGAAAGGTATCAGGATAGATGGCACCGTCACATGATGGCAGATTACTACTGGTCTATAAAAAGATATTATCCCCTAAAAAATTATAGAAGAAAATCTTATAAAAGGCGTTTCACTGAAGTATAACATGGGTTTTCGATATTTTTCTTTCTAATGATGTTTTTATTATTGATTTAACATTTCTCAATGAAAGATAAATTATATTTGAAGAGAAAAATTGGCCCGGAAAGCCAAGGGTCCCGGGTTCGAGTCCCAGTCTGGGCGAAAATTTTTCTCTTCAAATATAATTTATTTTTCTTTCTATTTATGTCAGTGCATACTAATTTTTCAAAAAACAATTGACATTATAAATATATTTGTTATATTTTTTCATATTTTCTGATTTTTGTAGTGTAAAATGAAAATAAAGATTAAAAAAAAACTAGAGCAAATCTTCCAAAATCATTGATAGTTTCATGAATTGTGAGCATAAATATATACTAAATTAATGTTATATCAAGGGCAACAAAACCAGTGTAGACCAGTGTAATGTATAAGAGAAAAATTTGCATTTAGATTGGAGTGCTCAGATAGCTCAGCAGTAGAGTATTGGTCTAGAAAGCCAAAGGTCCTGGGTTCAAACTCCAGTCTGAGCATATAATTTTTGTCTTCAAATATAATTTGTCCTTCAATGAGAAGTATGAAATTAATAATAAAAACATCAAAATATAACTCAATTTATTAATTAAAATAAACCTTACAATGTCACTTCCTTTAAATATTAATGGAAAATGTAACCCATTACAATTTTTATCATTAGTATTCTACATATTCTAAATATACCTATTTTGCTTTACTTGTCTATTATGCAAAGCAATTCTCCTCCTGTATCTTCTGTCCAATTGTTGAGCTATGTTCATAATACCGAAGAATGCAAGATTAAAAACTTTTTTATATGTTGTTTTGAATTTTTGTGCTTTTTTATTACCTCTTTCACCCCAAGAATGTGTCCACATATTTTCTCTATTAAAGAAAATGCAAAAGAAACAATAGAGTGCATTTGTCATTTCAAAACCACACACTCAATTATACTTTTCATACCAATCACCTCCCACCTGAAAATTCATATGAATTGTTTGTTTTTTGCATTAAACTGTCTGTTTTATATACAGATCTTGCATAGGTCTTTCTAGAGTTCTTATTTATGATTTCTCTTAAATGTAAAATAATGAAAACTACTTAGATTGTAGAACAGTTAGTGTCTTGATTGTTTTGAAGTCTTAGCGAAAACAATAATATACTCCACACATGTCTCAACAATGCAAAGTAGATCACTCCTAACAGCCAGATTTTACGAAGAGGAGGGAGGATGCTTACACAGGAAGAAACAACAAAGATTTGTACTGTCCACGTTGTAGAAGATTTACAACTCTCATGCTATATGATTTGCAACAAGTGCAGTTCATGACTCACTCTATGTTGGAAATCACATATTAAGAGCTCATTTGGAATAAAATGATAAAATTTTTGAAATCTTAGTAAGGAGAAAATAAGTTATTTAAAACTGGTGGTTGTGCAAACCTGTAATACCCCATAAAAACCAGTCCTGTGCTATCATTTAACTATTGAACATTTAACCTTGATGGGTAGGAGGGCTTAACTTGTTGCTGACATTTTAAGCAAACAAGGACATAAGAGATGTCCACATATGCTGCATCTATATAAATCAGCTCATCGCAATTTATACAATTAAGGAGTCTTCTAAAGCAAAATCACCATCAGCTCTTCAAAAATACAATGGACTCATATCATCAACTACAGTTTGATTATGTGTAATGAAGAGTGAGGGTGTTGTTAACAGCTCTAGCTATCTGCCTTTCGACGTAAGATAATTATATATATATATACTTACTTACTCACTGGCACTATTGAACCCATAGGTTCATGGCCACGCGGACATAAGCTCTCCATACATCCCTATCCTGAGCCAATGCTTTCCAATCATTCCCTGTATAATCTACTTCCCTCAAATCATAGTTAGTGTTGTTCTCCCACCTCATTCTTGGTCTACCAACTGGGCGTTTTCCTTCTGGCTTTCCTACAAGAAGTTTCCATGCACGTCTTTCATTTCCCATACGTGCAACATGTCCTGCCCATCGCAGTCTATGAGACTTAACTGTTCTTATTATATCTGGCTTTCTATAAAGACCATGTAGTTCATTGTTATGTAGTCTTCTCCATTCACCTGTCTGTTCATCTCTCTTTGGTCCAAAAATTTTCCTAAGTACTTTATTCTCAAATACTCGTAATCTCCTTTCCTCCCTTAAAGTAAGAGTCCATGTTTCGCACCCATATAATATAACTGGTAGAATAATAGTTTTATGTATTTTCAGCTTAACGTTTTTTGAAAGGAGTTGGGACATCAAAAGTCTCTGCAATGCATAATAGCACGCATTTCCAGAATTGAGCCTATGTATAATTTCTTTGTGCATCTCATTCCTATTTGTGATTATTGTTCCTAGGTATTTGAATTCAGCCACTTCCTCAAAATTTCCCTCATTTGTCATTAGCTGTCCATTTCCATTATATACTGAATTTCTACGTGTGACCATGTATTTAGTTCTACTGATATTTACTTCCAGTCCTAATTTCTTAGTGTTACTCAATAGTGTGTGCGTGTTGGCCTTCAGTATCTCCTCACTATCGGCCAGTAGTACTACATCATCAGCATAAACTAACAGCTTATTAATGCCATTGAGTTGTAAGCCTTCCTCATTCTCTAAAGATTTAATGGCATGCTCTAGTACAAAATTAAATAGTAGAGGAGATAGTGCATCTCCTTGCTTCAACCCATTCTGGATTTCAAAAGTGTCTGAAAACTGTTTGCCTACACACACCCTACTCTTTGAGCCATTTAGACACATTCGTATAAATCTAACTAACTTTTTAGGAATTCCGAACTCCAGCAGGATACTATATAACTTCTCCCTCTTAATTGAATCATATGCTTTTTTGAAGTCTACATATAGTTGATGTACAGTACCATTATATTCCCATTTCTTTTCTAAAATCTGTCTTATACTGAAAATCTGATCTGTTGTAGACCTGTTTCTTCTAAATGCACATTGATGATCTCCTAGAATGTCATCAACATAGGGAGTAAGTCTGCTTACTAATATATTTGTTAGAATTTTGTACGAAGTTGAAAGTAATGAGATGCCCCTGTAGTTGTTGCAATCAGTTTTATCTCCTTTCTTATAAATTGGTACGATAATTGATTCCTTCCATTCATCTGGAAGAGCTTCTTTTTCCCAAATCATACTAAGCAACCAGCGTATCTTGTCCATCAATTTTTCTCCCCCTGATTTTATCAGTTCTGCTGGGATCTCATCTGAACCTGATGCTTTATACATCTTCAATTTTTCAATCGCCATTTCAACCTCTAATACACTTGGCTCTGAGACTAGCATTTCTGCTGTCTGTAACTTATCCTCCTCAATGTCCTGTTCTGTATGTACATTTAATAGCTGATTAAAGTAACTTTTCCATCTATTTAAAATACTCCTAGACTCTGCAATCATATCCCCATTTTCATTCTGAATTATGTTTGTTCTAGCCTGAAACCCTTTTTTCTCTATACTAATTCCCTGATATAATTCTCTAATGTTCCTATTTTTTGCATTCATTTCAAGATCATTAATCTTCTCTCTCAAATATTCCCTCTTTTTACTCTTTAGTAACTTGGTGGTTTCCCGTCTAACACTACCCAATTGCTCTAAATTTAATTCATTTGGCTCGTGTAACCATTTCATTTTTGCTAGCTTTCTCTTCTTTACAATGTCGGCAAATTCCTCATCAAACCATTTCTTGTTTTGCCTCTTTTTTAAACAACCAATGCTTTCTGATGCTGACAATTTAATAGTATCTCTTATAGCCTTCCATTCTTTATTTATATCAGTTTCTTCTTCGTTTGCCACATTGTCATCTGAAGATTGCAGTACTTCAAATCTATTAGCAATTTTAATTTGGTATTCTTGCCGCATTTCATCATTTTTCAAGTTTTTTAATTCATATTTTACAGAATCATCTTTAGCGTTTGTTCCTCTCATAAGCGATAGCCGTTGTCTGATTTTCACTCTGACCAGATGATGATCCGAATTGCAGTCTGTCCCTCTAACTGATCTAACATCAATGATGCTACTGTGCCAGCGTTTATCCACTAATACATTAAAATATATATGTAGTCAATATGCCCATTTCACCAATTAATGTTTTAAAATGGTCAACAAGTTTCTACAGCCAAGCTGTCATTCTCAAGACCAGATATTGAGTCAATATCTGGTCTTGAGAATGACAGCTTGGCTGTAGAAACTTGTTGACCATTTTAAAACATTAATTGGTGAAATGGGCATATTGACTACATATATATTTTAATATTATATCACCAAGAAGATCACTTGTGTATTAAACACTAATACATGATCTATCTGGTTCCGAGTTTCTCCATCTGGGGACGTCCAGGTGTATTTATGAATATCCTTATGCTGAAATGTTGTGCTCTTAACAATGAGATTCTTTGATGTGGCAAATGTGATTAATGTAACCCCGTTGTCGTTACTATCTTCATGAAGACTGAATTTGCCTATTGTTGGTTTGAATATATCTTCCCGCCCCACTTTTGCATTAAAATCTCCTAAGACAATTTTCATATGATATCGTGAAAGGCTATCAAATAAGCATTCTAATTCTTCATGGAACTCATCCTTGATCTTGTCATCTTTATCTTCTGTGGGGGTATGTACATTTACAATTATAAAATCATGTCGTTTACCCTTTAGAATTATGTATGATATCCTGTCACTAGTAAAGTAAGTAAAGTGATCGCACAACAGGCCCGGAGGCCCTTGGGGTAGTAGGAGGTTAAGGCTCCCACTTTTTCTAGACAATCGGCACTTTATGTCAGCCGGGTTGTCAGCCCTGCGTGACGGCCGCCTTTACCCCCAGAACAAGCGTCTGGTGCTCGTTTCCGTTAGAGGCTGAGTCGACCCCAGGGCCATAGTGCCGCCAGAGGGTTTGGGTCAGTTTAAAAATCCTGACCCCAACGGGACTTGAACCCTCGACCCTCCGGCTTGTAGCTCAGTGCCTTAACCACTACGCTACAGCGTGCCCCCGAGTAAAGTGATCCCACAACAGACCCGGAGGCCCTTGGGGTTGTAGGAGGTTAAGGCTCCCACTTTTTCTAGACAATCGGCACTTTATGTCAGCCGGGTTACCAGCCCTGCTTGACGGCCGCCTTTACCCCCAGAACAAGCGTCCGGTACTCATTTCCGTTAGAGGCTGAGTCGACCCCAGGGCCATAGTGCCGCCAGAGGGTTTGGGTCAGTTTAAAAATCCTGACACCAACAGGACTTGAACCCTCGACCCTCCGGCTTGTAGCTCAGTGCCTTAACCCCTACGCTACGGCGTGCCCCATCCTGTCACTAACAAACTTAATATCTCGGATAGCGGATAGGATCCTCCTTCTGACTAAAAAAACCCATGCCAAATGCAGGTCTTTCTGCACCCCCATAGTATAATGCAAAGCTTCCTGATTCCTGACTACCTACTCTTGGCCACCTAACTTCCTGTAAAGCGACTATATCCAAGGGCGATTTATCTAATTCCTGCGTTAATATCTCTAGTGCTCTGCTATTGTATAAAGTCCTAACATTCCATGTTCCTAGGAACATGTCCCTGTGTTTGAGCCTTTGGCATGGGTTCCCTGAAGTAGTCCCCGCCCGGAGAACCGAATGGGGGACTATTTGACCTCCGGAAAATTTTACCCCAGATGAACCCATGTCCGCATTTCTTGACGGTTGTATTTTTACGGTGAAAGATCATCACTCTTTCACCCAAGGTACTTTTTTCGTCTGGCTTATCACCTTCGACCAGTCCGGCATGGGTAACCCTATTGGCAGCAATGCTACCGCCGGCATAGCTCTCAGGATCATTTAAGCACGCAAGCCACTCCACGACGACAAGGTAAAGATACCATGGAGGTAATTATATATATATATATAAATGTTAAAATTTGTACCATGTCTTGAATGGTGTAATGGACTGCATGCCAATAAACAGATTCGGAGGTCTGGAGTTCAATTCCTGGATCAGACATTAACTTTTCTTTTAAAAAAAATTAATTTGTCCTGGACTGGAATATGTTAAACTAAATATAACATCAAAATATTAAGCTTCGCTGCCTAAAACTAATGAAAATTATCATTAAAAATACTTCAAATAGAAGTTGTCTGCTCATCAATATCATCATCGGTTCTAAAGGTCTTGACTGCCCCTACAATGTGAATCCATTCGTCTCTATTCTCTACCATCCTTCTCCATCCTTGTACATCCAGTGTCCTCAGATCCTGTTCAACGCTGTCCAATATTAGGACATCCAACTCTTCGGTTTCCATTTATAATTGTCAATGTGACTTTATGACATATGTCTGATTCCTCTTTTCTGTAGTGATATCCCAGCCATCTAATTCTTGCCATCTTAATTGTCCTAATGATATCAATACCACCATATTGTTTATATAATTCATCATTGTATCTAATGTGCCAATTTCCAGTCTTGAATATTGAGCCAGATATTTTCCTTAATGCACTACTCAAAAAAATTAGACGAACACATGTTTAAACCAAAGTCACAAAAAATTTAATTTTTGAGAGTCAGATGTTTTGAGTTCAAGTATTGTTTAAAATCAGATTGAAGATCTTCTGGGTTTTATTAATTTTTCTCTGAATATGTTAGTGAAATTCCAAGAGTTGCTGAAACTAAAGTGAGTTCGTATTGATTTATTTTTTTAAAAACAGGTTTGAAGAATAATCTGTGGTAGGGAATTGTTATTTTTGTGTTCTCTGAAGCTAATACAGAGCAATGAGATATCTGATTGAAACATCAGTTGCACGAGCAGTTGCATTGATTGAAGATGGTCGTTCCATTCGCCATGTCTCTAGGATTGTTGATGTCAGCCCTTCCGTCATCCATAGGCTGTGGAGGTGATATAGAGAGACACATGGATTACAAGAGGAGACACAGGCAAGGTCGTAAGAAGAAGACTTACAGACGTACAGGATAGATTTCTTGTCTTATCAGCCTTGCGCAGAAGAAAATCTACTGCCAGAGATCTACAAAATCATTTACGCACAACTGGGACGGTAATTTTTGATCAGACTGTAAAAAATAGACTAAGAAATGCAAGGTTGAGGTCTAGAATCCCCTTTAAAGCCCCTTGTTTAACACATCAGCACAAAGAATCCTGGCTGCAATTTACTCAGAATCATGTCAACTGGCAACTCCGCCAATGGAAGGGTGTTTTATTCATGGACGAATCAAGATTTTGTCTAACAGGTTCAGATGGTTGTACACATGTATGGAGACATCCTGGTAAATGTTTTGATCCAGCCACAATTATTGAACACAACAGATTTGGAGGTGGATCGGTTATGGTATGGGCTGGGATTACTATTGAGTCTCGGACAGAGCTTGTCGTCCCACAGCGCACGAATGCTGATATTTACATTAATGACATTATCCTCCAACATGTTGTTCCCTTTGCCTATGGTATGGACCCTAATTTTCTTCTAATGCAAGATAATGCTAGATGTCATACAGCACAGGCTACCAGAGATGTCCTGCAGAATGCTAAATTGGGGTGATGGACTGGCCTGCATGCAGTCTGGACCTTAATCCGATCGAGCATATGTGGGATAAGTTGGGAAAATTTGTTCATAAACATCCTGCTGTACCTCAGAACCTTGAAGAACTTTCGCATGCACTCATTGAGGAATAGGAGAGAATCTCACAAGTTTCTGTAAGAAGGCTTCTGCGAAGCATGTTTCGTAGGTGTAATGCAGTCATTCAGGCTCACAGAGAACACACTAAGTACTGAGTGTTGAAATAACCATGGAAACATTGATTCCAAAAATTGTAAATCTCATTTTTGCACGTTGTTTTCTGTTACAAATGATAACTTGTTTGTATTGCTAATACTGTACTAGAAAATATTGTTTGAATGTCTATTCTAATTTTACATAAATCTTCAATTTATATTTATAAAAGATCAAACATTAAATTGTTTCAATATTCATTCTCGTGTTTTGGTTTAAACGTGTGTTCCTCTAATTTTTTCTTTAAAATATTCTAATTTTATTTTCTTGGGTTTTTGTAAGGGCCCAACTTTCACAGCCATAGATAACAACAGGCCTCAAAAGGGTTTTTAATTTTTTTTACTCTTTAGATATTGGGAACTAAGTTGCTTTTTTAATTCAAAAATATCTCCCTCTGACCAACATCAGTCTATGATTGATTTCTTTATCATTTACAATAGAGAAGAAAGGGTTTCAGGCTTGAACAAACATAATTCTGAATGAAAATAGGGATATGATTGCAGTTTCCAGGAGTAATTTAAATAAAATTAATATAAAATTATAGAATATTCACCTGAAAGGTCCGTCTCCTCAACTTAAATAATCATTTAACTGTAGCACTTTCGGGACTTGTCCCATCATCGGCAGGATTCAAAACTGGTCTTTCACTGAAGATCTGGTAGAGGGGGTTCAGTGAAACACCAGTTTTGAATCCTGCCGATGATGGGACAAGTCCCGAAAGCGCTACAGTTAAATGATTACTTAAGTTGAGGAGACGGACCTTTCAGGTGAATATTCTATAATTTTATATTAATTTTGAATAAACCTCAACGGAACACATCATGAATATTATAAAAGTTAATTTAAATAAATGAAGAAATTATTTAATTAGCTATTAAATGTACATACAGAACAGGATATTGAAGAGGATAATTTGCAGACAGCAGAAATGCTAGTCACAGAACCAAGTGCATTAGAGGTTGAAGAATTGAAGATGTATAAAGCATCAAGTTCAGTATGATTTGAGTGCTTAATATGAATTGAGAAAAAGAAGCTCTTCCAGATGAATGGAAAGAATCAATTATCATACCAATTTATACGAAAGGAGATAAAACTGATTACAACAACTACAGGGGCATCTCATTACTTTCAACTTTGTACAAAATTCTAACAAATATATTAGTAAGCAGACTTACTCCCTATATTGATGACATTCTAGGAGATCATCAATGTGCATTTAGAAGAAATAGGTCTACACAGATCAGATTTTTAGTATAAGACAAATTTTAGAAAAGAAATGGAAATATAATGGTACTTTATATCAACTATACGTATCAACAATATGTAGACTTCAAAAAGAGGGAGAAGTTATATAGTATCCTGCTGGAGTTAGAAATTCCTAAAAAGTAAGTTAGACTTATACGAATGTGTCTAAATGGCACAAAGAGTAGGGTGCGTGTAGACAAACAGTTTTCGGATACTTTTGAAATTCACAATAGGTTGAAGCAAGGAGATGCACTATCTCCTCTACTATTTAATTTTATACTAGAGCATGCCATTAAATCTTTAGAGAATGAAGAAGGTCTACAACTCAATGGTATTAATAAGCTGTTAGTTTATGCTGATGATGTAGTATTATTGGGCAATAGCGAGAAGATACTAAATGCCAACATGAACACACTATTGAGTAACACTAAGAAATTGGGACTGGAAGTAAATATCAATAAAACCAAATATATAGCCACACATAGAAATACATTATATAATGAAATGGACAGTTAATGACAAATAAAGGAAATTTTAAGGAAATGGCTGAATTCAAATACCTAGAAACAATAATCACAAATAGGAATGAGAAACACAATGAAATTAAACATAGGCTCAAATCTGGAAATGCGTGCTATTATGCATTACAGGGACTCTAGCCCCAACTCCCTTCAAAAAAACATTAAATTGAAAATATATGAAAATATTATTCTACAATGCAAAACATGGAGTCTTACTTTAAAGGAGGAAAGGAGAATACGAGTGTTTTGAGAATAAAGTTTTAGGAAATGTGTTGACCAAAGAGAGATGGACAGACAGGTGAATGGAGAAGACTACATAACAGTGAACTACATAGTCTTTATAGCTTGCCAGATATAATAAGATCAGTTAAGTCTCATAGACTACGATGGGCAGGACATCTGGCATAAATGGGGAATGAAAGATGTGCATGGAAGTAGGAAAATCAGAGGAAAAATGTCAAGTTGGTAGACCAAGAATGAGGTGGGAAATAGATTATACAGGGAATGATTGAAAAACATTAGCTCAGGATAGGGATGTATGGAGAGCTTATGTCCATGTGGCCATGAACCTATGGGTTCAATAGTGTCAGTGAATTAGTTAGTTAGTTATCATATTTTTGTTTATTATCGTAGTGCCTAGATATTTAAATTCCTTCACGCTTTCAAATCTATATTCTCCAACTGCAAAACAGGCATCATTGCTTGGTCTGCATGTTATTTCCATATATTTTGTTTTTTTTTTTCATTCACATTAGGGAAGTTGTTTCATGGATTTGTTGATAGTTCTAGCTATCTGCCTTTAGACATAAGAGGATTGTATATGTGGAAAGAAATGTTAATGTTTACATTGTATCTCAAGTGGACTGCAGACCGACGTACAGGGTTAGAGACCCAGGGTTCAATTCCCAGTTCAGATGTTGATTTTAAAAAAAATTAAGAATGAATTTAACTATTAAAGAAAATTTTGTTTCGTTGACCTTACCTAATTTTAAAAAATTGCCACATCACTTATGGTACTGTAATATTGCTGCTGGTCTTCTAACATTTTCTTCCTATTTTCATCTCCAAAGCTCTTTTAGTGAATTCCAAAGGAATGAAGTTATTGGTGTTGTTCTCATGAAGAATTTTTTTTTTAAATTTACAGATCTTCACTGCCCTATATAGTAGACGACAAAAATGACCATGACCAAAATTTATATATACATTAATATTTGAAGAGAAAAATATATACCTCAACTGGGAATTGAACCTAAGGTTCTATGCACCAGTGAACTGAACCAATGTGCTACTTAAGGCATCTCACATTAACTGGTTCTACGCACCAGCACACTAAACCACTGTCCTAACTTCTCAATTTAAATGGATATTTTTAAAGTGAGATGCATAAGTACCACAGCGGTTTAGTGTGCTGGTGCATAGAACCAGAGATTTTGGGTTCAAATCCTAGTTTAGGCATAAATTTGTCTCTTCAAATATTTATTTTGTTTCAGTATGAGTGATAAATTTAAAATAAAAAGATAATTTTATATATATTTATATTTTCATATATAAAAATTTCGTGTCACGTTGTTTGTCCGTGATAGAATCCTAAACTACTAAACCGATTTTAATAAAATTTTGCACACTGTGTGCAGTTTGATCCAACTTGAGACTCAGGGTAGTTTATAACTAAATTTATAGTCGCATTATTTTTTTATTGCAAATGATTTGTTTATTATTTAACAAAGAGTTATAATTACCTGTGAGTTCCATATGATTCTAACAGATGGCGGTGTAATTATCTGTGAGTTCCATATGATTCTAACAGATGGCGGTGTAAGGTAAATTATGAAATAATCAATATTTGTAATTCAATTGAAATTCGCGGTTGCAACAAAAAGCACAGCCATCTGGATCTCTCTTTGTTAAATAATAAACCAATTACCTTACCAAATTACCTTACACCGCCATCTGTTAGAATCATATGGAACTCACAGATAATTACACCGCCGTCTGTTAGAATCATACGGAACTCACAGATAATTATAACTCTTTGTTAAATAATAAACAAATAATTTGCAATAAAAAAAATAATGTGACTATAAATTTAGTTATAAACTACCCTAAGTCTCAAGTTGAATCAAATTGCACACAGTGTGCAAAATTTTATTAAAATCGGTTCAGTACTTTAGGATTCTATCGGGGACAAACAATGTGACACAAAATTTTTATATATTAAGATATGTGTGTGTGTTAATGATGTAGCGACTGCAATTTTTATTTTATTCGAACCAAACTTGGCATTTAGCAGTCAATTTGAAAAGTAATGTCAAGTTCATTAACCAGCAAAATCAGACCATTAAGTGTAGAGTTCATTTGAAAAAAAAATTAAAAATCGCCCTGTCGCAATTATCTATGTTTTGCAACAAAACTAGGTATAACTAACTCATGAGCACTTTCGAACCCGTAGGTTCATGGCCGCGTGGACATAAGCCTCCATACATCCCTATCCTGAGCTAATGTTTTCCAATCATTCCCTGTATAATCTACTTCCCTCAAATCATAGTTAATGTTATTCTCCCACCTCATTATTGATCTACCAACTCGGCGCTTTCCCTCTGGTTTTCCTACAAGAAGCTTCCATGCACGTCTTTCATTCCCTATTCATGCCACATGTCCCTCCCATCGCAGTCTATGAGACTTGACTATTCTTATTATATCTGGCTTCCTATAAAGACCATGTAGTTCACTGTTATGCAGTCTTCTCCATTCACCTGTCTATTCATCTCTCTTTGGTCCAAAAATTTTCCTAAGAACTTCATTCTCAAATACTCGTAATCTCCTTTCCTCCCTTAAAGTAAGACTCCATGTTTCACATCCATATAAAATAACTGGTAGAATAATAGTTTATATATATTTTCAGTTTAACGTTTTTTGAAAGGAGTTGGGAAGTCAAGAGTCTCTGTAATGCATAATAGCACGCATTTCCAGAATTGAGCCTATGTTTAATTTCTTTGTGCATCTCATTCCTATTTGTGATTATTGTTCCTAGGAATTTGAATTCAGCCACTTCCTCAAAATTTCCCTCATTTGTCATTAGCTGTCCATTTCCAATATATAATGTATTTCTATGTGTGACTATATATTTAGTTTTATTGATATTTACTTCCAGTCCCAATTTCTTACTGTTACTCAATAGTGTTTGCATGTTGGCCTTTAGTATCTCCTCGCTATTGGCCAATAGTACTACATCATCAGCATAAACTAACAGCTTATTAATACCATTGAGCTGTAGGCCTTCTTCATTCTCTAAAGATTTAATGGCATGCTCTAGTACAAAATTAAATAGTAGAGGAGATAGTGCATCTCCTTGCTTCAACCCATTGTGGATTTCAAAAGTATCCGAAAACTGTTTTCCTACACGCACCCTATTCTTTGTGCCATTTAGACATATTCGTATAAATTATATTTGAAGAGAAAAATATTCATATAATTTAAGTTTTATAGGAATTAATCACTATGAGGTTTAATGTATGGTGAAATTAAATGTTTCTTACCTCTCCTCATATAAATTTTCTAAGTTGATCGCGATTTCGAGACTATAATTGTCTCATCCTCAGAACTTTGTTGGCGACTGGTGTTATGTCGATCGGAAGAAACTCTTCTTCTTCCCTCTGTTGGTGGACCTATGAACCTCTGGATCAGGTCAAAATTTGCGGGATCTATTGTAGACCTGTTTCTTCTAATCCACAAAACTAGGTATATACTGTTCATAAATGCTTTTTTTAGGTTATGGGAAGTGGAGTTAAGAAATGGTACAAGAAAATGACAAAATTAGAGCATTTTGCATTATTACGACATGCAAATTTCACAGATCTCTAGTAATAACTAAGTATAAGTCTAACTAATGTTTTAGGAATTCTGAATTCCAGCAGGATACTATATAACTTCTCCCTCTTAATTAAATTGTATGCCTTTTTGAAGTCTAAGTACAGTTGATGTACAGTACCATTATATTCCCATTTCTTTTCTAAAATCTGCCTTATACTAAAAATCTGATCTGTTGTAGACCTGTTTCTTCTAAATCCACAAAACTAGGAATATACTATCAAAATAGAACAAGGAAGACAATCTCCAAAAATCAACGAAATCAGACCATTAGAATTTGGGGTTTACCTGTAACCCAAAATTAAAAAATCACACTAGCAACTGATAATTGTCCCAATGGATATCAGTATGTAATTCAGTTTAATTAACCTTTAAATTTTCAATGTTTCCTATAAGATACATTACTTTCAATTATTTTATATTTTTTATATTATATACAACTTTCCTTATTATAGGATTGCCTCAAGGACAAAGTGATACATACAATTAATTCTCGAAATTGATGAAATACATTTTGTAAATACATTATTCAAATTGTAATTAAAGTATACATACTATAATGTAGGAATTTTGTAAAGATGGTTTCTAAAAATTGAAATTGATCCTCTAGTGGCAGCGATGGCAATTTTAGAAAGATACACTCTGTCCAAATCTAAGAAATTCCAAAATTTAGCTAAGAATACTAGTATAGTACCTCTTGCCCCGATCATCAATCCTGTGACAATTACACAATCTAGTTGGTATTTATCTTTGTAATAGTCAATTATTGGCTCATATATGGCTTTCTTTTCAGAGTCAACTTCCTCAGGTTAATAGATAAATTAATCAGTAGAAATTATTTAAATTTGCATAAAATTATACAATAATATTAAAAAGGTAATAACTAGAGATCCGTGAAAGTGGTTTTATTTTTAGAAAAAAATTGTTTTAAAATTTCAAGATTTTGATGTTATTGGGAATTTGGCAGTATTATCCTAAATAAAATGTGGTTGGTTGGTTGGTATCTAATGTCGAGCACTTGATAATGAAATCATTCGCTCTCTTGCACTCCAATATTTAGCAGAAAGGCTGGTCTCTTCTACAAAAGCTGGACAACAAATAAAATGTAAATTTGAGTCTTTTTAATCTTGGTTTAGTATATTAAACCCAAAAAGAATGGTACATCCAGTAATTTAAGGGATATAAAATTGATAATTATGTCTGCAAAAATTTAGGGGGAACAAACTTATCTTACACGTTAATATAATTCATATTTTTCGAATTCATATTGGCCATTGAACTTGAATCTATGGAGAGACCACATTTGAGCATGAGAAGAACAGAAAATATTACCTCCATGTTGTGAACTGTGTTGCAACCATTTCCCTTAGCAAGAGTGCATGGAGGAAGCAGATATGGCAGTTAAGAAGAAGATGGAATCCAAATACAGTATTTAAAAATGCATTATGAAAATTTTGCGAATAGAACAACAACAAATTTGTGAAAATTTTAAATTTCTGTGTTATTTCGTGCTACCTTAGGATTTCACATTATTTCACTGTTCATAAATGCTTTTTTTAGGTTATGGGAAGTGGAGTTAAGAAATGGTACAAGAAAATGACAAAATTGGAGCATTTTGCATTATTGCAACATGCAAATTTCACGGATCTCTAGTAATAACTTAAGTTATAATAGGCTTGTTTTCTCTGCCGTCTGACATATTTAAATAAGTTGCCATAAGAAAATGAATATCTCCATTTTAACAAAAAAAGATAATTCCATAAACTCGCAAATTCGGATCATAACTTTGACTTGCTGAGGAATTTGCTTAATTTATGCACTTCCTGCATGACTAACTCTTAGATAATCTTTCTAGTCCCATTCTCTTAGCATGTTTAAACTTTGTAAACTCTTTTGCTCTTCTTCTTCTTCATGTAGTCTTGTGTCCTTCTTCTGGTATTCTTGCTCTGGTACCACCAATATAACTGAGAAGTTTCAGTACCGGTAATAATTCTGAGAAGACAGCTAACAGGGATTCTAGTGAATTATGTCACAGGTAACAGATTGGTAACGGATAACATTCTGCTTTCAAAAGACAACTAATCCTCTTTTGCTGTATATACTCTAATAAATGTTTGTTATCAATCTCTCTTTCAAAAACCATGCCTCCAAACAATAGATTTTGTTCTCTTCTCATAGATGTTTCATATTTTTTAAATGTAAATATGTTTTATTAATTAAATAAAAATAAAACATAGTTTTATTTGATTTTCATATTTATTATATAATTCAGTGACAGCTGTTTCGGTACACTGTACCTTCTTCAGACATGTTAACAAATTATGAATTGTGTTCCAACTGATCTAAGCAACAATACAACAATATTTATTTAAATTTTTTAATTTAACAAAGGGGATTCATTCGAATCAAGTTGAGAATTTAACAGTTTTTTACTACTTTTAAATTTATTAATTTCTACAGCCTCCAAAAGATCTAACTTCTTACCCTTATCACAAACAAATTTTTGAAATTTTACATATTTGTGATAAGAGTAAGAAGTTAGATCTTTTGGAGGCTGTGTAGAAATTAATAAATTTAAAAGTAGTAAAAAACTGTTAAATTCTTAACTTGATTTGAATGAATCCCCTTTGTTAAATTTAAAAATTTAAATAAATATTGTTGTATTGTTGCTTAGATCAGTTGGAACACAATTCATAATTTGTTAACATGTCTGAAGAAGGTACAGTGTACCGAAACAGCTGTCACTGAATTATATAATAAATATGAAAATCAAATGAAACTACGTTTTATTTTTATTTAATTAATAAATATGGATTTTCATCAAGTAAACACCAACTCAATTGATTATGTAATATGTTTTGTTTATTGACAGGTGATTATAGCATTTCAACGTTACAAATTTATAGAGGATTACGTGATGTAAAATGTCAATCTCTGAAATATCCTAAGCAGAAACTAATGCTCAGAAGTCCGCAAGTTATTGAAGGTAAGGTAATAAATTATTGCCCTTGTTGTATCTCAGAATTAAAGATGATAACCAATTTTATATTAACTCTAACTAACTAACTCACTGGCTCTATAAAACCCATAGGTTCATGGCCGCATGGACATAAGCTCTCCATACATCCCTATCCTGAGCTAATGTTTTCCAATCATCCCCTGTATAATCTACTTCCCTCAAATCATAATTAATGTTATTCTGCCACCTCATTCTTGGTCTACCAACTGGGCGATTTCCCTCTGGTTTTCCTAAAAGAAGCTTCCATGCACATCTTCCATTCCCCATTCGTGCCACATGTCCTACACATCACAGTCTATGAGACTTAACTGTTCTTATTATATCTGGCTTTCTATAAAGACTGTTCACTGTTATGTAGTCTTCTCCATTCACCTGTCTGTTCATCTCTCTTTAGTCCAAAAATTTTCCTAAGAACTTTATTCTCAAATACTCGTAATCTCCTTTCCTCCCTTAAAGTAAGAGTTCATGTTTCACATCCATATAATATAACTGGTAGAATAATGGTTTTATATATTTTCAGTGTAACATTTTTTGAAAGGATTTGGGACGTCAAGAGTCTCTGTAATGCATAATAGCACGCATTTCCAGAATTGAGCCTATGTTTAATTTCTTTGTGCATCTTATTCCTATTTGTGATTATTGTTCCTAGGTATTTGAATTTAGCCACTTCCTCAAAATTTCCCTCATTTGTCATTAGCTGTCCATTTCCAATATATAATGAATTTCTTTGTGTGACCATATATTTAGTTTTATTGATATTTATCCAGTGTTACTCAATAGTCTATGCATGTTGTCCTTTAGTATCTCCTCATTATCGTCCAATAGTACTATATCATCATCATAAACTAACAGCTTATTAACACATTGGGGACGGGGTATTTAAATAATTTAAATGCCTGTTCATAAGTATTTACAGCCTTCTAACTTCTCTTCTGCACTCGTTAATATAAAAATTCATTAAAAATGTTCTAATTAGTTTTATGAAGTAAAACTTTCAGAATCACTTACCAAGGCTTTTAGTACTGCCTGAGGGTGTGATATCTCTGGAAACATTCCCCTTTTGTGGAGTGGCATTTGGCAGAACATGCAAATATACCTTGTTTCACTTCTTTTTTTGTGTGTTGCACAAACATGGCACCTCCTAGCAGGGTATTTTCTCTTGCCTCTCTCACTTTTCACAATTGTTTCGAGAACATGTTTTCGCATATCACCCGAAAGCCTCCCTGGGGAGTTCATATGTGGTCTACATGGGGTTGGAATTGATGTTTCTGGTAGTGTGAAGTCTGTGTCTGACTCTACTTCCTCCATCTTATCTGTAGCCCAGTCTTTTGCCACTTGTAGTAGAAAGTCTTTATAACGAAGATTTGTAGAAGTGTTTAATTTCTTATATACTTGAATTTAATTAAACAGAGCACAATTGATAAGCCACAACGAAACTTTCTTTGACCATTTTACAGTTTTCCTTAGAATGGAGTAATAGGACGTATACTGATCAGCTCTGTCAACACCCTTATTGTATTTATTATATTGAATAATACAAATGGGTTTCTCTTTTACTTCTTCATTTCAACCATAGATGAATTATGAATTGTGGATATCATGTTGACAACACAAGTATCCTTCCAGCATTGAAGAAGAATATCGCCTTTTCGCCTGAACATACTTTCCCCACGTTTGAGAGACTGTGATTCATTTTTCAAATCTGGAGGAAGACCTCTGTTCACCCTGATTGTTCCACATATTCTTATATGTCTAGAAAGGAGATTTTGAGCAATATCTACACTATTATAGTACTTGTCTTGATATACTTGGTAATTTTGATCAAGGGTAAGGTTCTAAAAGGGTCAAAATAGTATCCTGTAATTTTTTCCTTGCCCCGAATAAATTTCTAAATTCCCAATATAGCCAGAAGTGCTTTCTGTAACCACACGAACAAGTAGACCATATTTTATTATTTTCCCTGGATTATAAGTTTGTATACGAAGCCTCCCTCTCCAAGGAATCATAGCCTCATCCAATGAAAGTTGTTGATTTGGTTTATAAACTGTCTGAAATCTTTCAAGGAAAAAGTCTAGTAAGGGCTGAATTTTGAAAAGTCTGTTAGTTGATTCTTTTTGCACAGCATTATTGTTGAAATGCAAACACCACCAAATTTGTTCAAATCTACTGCGACTCATAATACTCCTAAAAATTGGAGAGTCTAAAAATGGATCAGTTGACCAATAATCCTTCAGTCTATTTTTTTTTATTTGCCCGATGAGAATTATTATTGCAAAGAATTTTTTCATTTCTACTATACTGACATCTGACCATTTCAACCTTTTAGATGAGGTAGTATATTTGTCATGATTTGTTGTTTGTTGTTGTTTTCAAATACTGGTCCTTGGCAATAAAGCCATTAGCGTTCTTGCTCTCCAATATTTCTCTATGGTAGATCCAACAGGTAATACTTCACAGGTTTGTAGATGTTCTTCGTTCATTTCTTCGTCTTTGTTGCATAGAGGACAATTTGGATTCGTGTAGATTCCTAGTTTATATAAATGTTTGACTAAATAGGCATGTTCTGTAAGTAGTCTAAATTTATATATTAAAATTGGGAATTTTTAACATTATGAGGTTCAAATTCATAAGAATTAAATTAATCGTGATTATTTCATACCTCATACTTCTATATTTCTTTAAATACAGCACTGCAGTATCGGCAATTTCTTATCACCATCATCAGCTGCTTTCACGATTGTCAATTTTTACTTTTGTTGTTAATTATCCAAACTGCCATCTGATGTTCTTTTAAAGAATTATTATCTAAACTGCCATCTGATGTTCATTTTAATGAATCATTTTCTAAACCGCCATCTGTTGTATTTTTGAAGAACTTTGTAATCAAGCTAGGTTCATCTGGAATTTCGAAGTTCATAGTTCTAGTATGGTTTTTTTGAATATATATTTTTTCCCAAACTGTTAAATCTAAAGATTTTGATAGATGTTTCAAAAGTTTTGCTTCTTTTTCAATCCTATGATATTCTAATAAACTATGTGCATCATAGGATTGAAAAAGAAGCAAAACTTTTGAAACATCTATCAAAACCTTTAGATTTAACAGTTTGGGAAAAAATATATATTCAAAAAAACCATACTAGAACTATGAACTTCGAAATTCTAGATGAACCTAGCTTGATTACAAAGTTCTTCAAAAATACAACAGATGGCGGTTTAGAAAATGATTCATTAAAATGAACACCAGATGGCAGTTTAGAAAATGATTCATTAAAATGAACACCAGATGGCAGTTTAGAAAATAATTCTTTAAAAGAACATCGGATGGCAGTTTGGATAATTAACAACAAAAGTACTCGTAAAAATTGACAATCGTTAAAACAGCTGATGATGGTGATAAGAAATTGCCGATACTGCAGTGCTATATTTAAAGAAATATAGAAGTATGAGGTATGAAATAATCATGATTAATTTAATTCTTATGAGTCTAAATTTTGCTACTGTAGTTTTACATGGAATTTCTGGAATAATATCTGGCTTCTTTATCATGATTTTGTAAATGATATAAATTAGTTTCCTCACATAGCATGTGAAAGAATTGATCACCAAAAAAAGTTCTAATATATCAGAAATTTTATTGGGTCAGAGGGAATTTGTTTTACTCCTGGAATTCCAGAAAATGTTTCTAAGTTCGATGTTTTGTCTTTCTTGGCCCATGTGTTTGCCCACACCCTAGAATTATCATCACTTTCGTCAGAACTTGTATCACTGTCACTGCACAGTTTTTCTTTTCTTTACAATCACTGAATCATCATCACTGCCATTGTCACTACCAGGAAATAAATCATCAGGGACATCTGATAAATTATCTGCATTTAATTCTGCAATAATTTCTTCCCCCTTGAGAATTTTTTTTTCTTACGATACGAACTTGCTGCATGTGTCATGTCGACAAACAAACTAACTTGTGAGTGGAGACTATGACTGGAGAGTATGTTCAGTGCCCACGTGTTCTAAGAAAGGGTTTATTGTGCAGCAAGGGGAGAATTTGCTTATTCAGCTACAGTTGTCAGCTCATGTTATGGTCATATGATGTCGACACAAGCAGCTCATGACGCCTGAGTATAGTGAGTGGAAATCTGTCATGCGTTGAAGATGCAAAATTGTGGTAAATTATTTTCAGTCTGATCATCTTACCTCAATATTAATGTTGATTTGTTCTTGGACATGTTTCAAAACAATTCTGTTTTATCGTCAGCTTGTCCAGACTGGTTATATTTATGTTGCACACCCTGGATGTCGATGTCAGCTCCATCCTGTGGTTGACCAAAGAACCTCCAAACAAGGTCACACTCCGTTGGTACTTCAAAATTCATAACTCTGTTTTTGTTCTTCTGAATATAGATTTTTTCCAAATAGTCAACTCTTATGTATTTTATAACTGTTTTAATAATTTAGTGTCCGAATTTATATTATGTTTTTCAGACCAAACATGAGCAGCAACTGCAGATTTTTCTATTTCCCCATTTCAAAATTCATAACTCTGTTTTTGTTCTTCTGAATATAGATTTTTTCCAAATAGTCAACTCTTTTGTATTTTCTAACTGTTTTAATAATTTAGTGTCCAAGTTTATATTATGTTTTTCAGACCAAACATGAGCAGCAACTGCAGATTTTTCTATTTCCCCATTTTTAATATTTCTTATGTGTTCTTTGGTTCTAATTTTTAGGTTTCTTTTTGTTTTTCCTATATATATAATCTTTTCACAACCTGTGCATTCAATTTGATATATTCCTGATTTTTATTTTTATCAGTTTTTTTCATTTTTATTGGTTTTATTAGTTTATTTAAACTGTAGTTATTTTTTGGTGCTAATTTAATATTAAACCTCTCAAATATCTTTTGGAATTTATTGTGTACCCAAGGGTGATATGTGAATTTCCTATATTTTTCATAGACATTAGTATTGAGGTGGGATGATCGGACTGAAAATAATATAAATTTAACCTTGTTTGGAATATCCAATGAATAGAAACTAGTCATATAAACCCATTCACTACCTGCTTATGCCTCTGAAATTTTATGCAATACGATCTTTCCAAATTGTAATTCCTGATCTTGATGGGATCTAACTTCATTTAAGTATGTAAATAATGTAGTCTCGAGGTAGAGTGCTGCCTTGTCACACAGCGGGCCTGGGTTTGATCCCCGGTCGGGACAGTTTTTCTGGGTGAGGTTTTTATCGGGGTTTTTCCTCACCTGTAAGACAAATGTCAGGAAAACTTTAAGGCTCAAACAGTCACCGAAATCATATGGCCATCGCAATCATCATCATTCATATTCATCTTAGATTAAGCTTAGGGTTAGGGACTCTCCTGGTGCACCACTGTCGTCATCATCATCACCCATCATATCATCAAGGCAACGTAACCCCACCTTTCAGGTGCCCCAACATCAGAAGTGGGTTACAAGTACGCCATGCCAGGAGAGAACACTAGGAATGTCGAAAGACAACCTGGGTCATTTGCAAAAAAAAAAAAATTCATTGGTGATTTTTCTTTTTAAAGAGTAGGCCTACTTCTGTTTATCATTTTTTGTTTCTTATACTTTTCTATCCTTTTGTGTACCATTTTTTATCAATTGTGTTGCCTGTCTCACACAGTTTCTAACCTCTGATGCAACTTTGCATCATCCGTCTGCAATGTGTTAACGGGGGACCAATACCTTTGAGGGTCAAAAAAGTTATTTTTCAATTTTTTTATATAGATTGAAACTTCATCTTTAAATTGGTGAAAGATTTTCATTGATATCTCTATTACTTTTCAAGTTATGTTTAAAAATGTGCAATGCTGTCACTTGAGTGAGACCTTTAATTTTAGAAGGTTCCCAAAACTTCTGGTGGTCGACCTAGCCTCTAATGGAAATGAGTACCAGATGCTTGATCTGTGGTAAAGGCGGCTGTCATGCAGGGCTGACAACTCGGCTGGCATCAAGTGCTGAATGTCTAGAAAAAGTGGGAGCCTTAACCTCCTATTACCCCAAGGGCCTCCAAAGGCCTGTAGTGGGATAACTTTATTTTACCTACATCTTCGGTAAATTTGTCATTAGTTTTCTGTAACTTCATTTTTTCAATAGGGTTTCCCTGATAACTCCCAAAGATTTCAAGATATTGAGATTAAATTTTTCATGTATATGTAGTTTACAGGGATGAACAAAATATACTACAATTATTAACGTATCTATTATATTTTATTTTTAATGCAAATTTTAACAAAAAATAGTATGCATCAATTTGAAATGGAAAAATAAAATATTTACACACTATATAATTAAACAATTGTAGTGAATTAAAACAAGAATCACTAAAATATATTGAAATTTAGGAAAATTATCAGGGAAATGGCAAGAAAATGCATAATTTTCAGCTGACATTTTGAATATTTAATTAACCATAACGACTGAAGTTAGATTGTACTTAAGTACACAAACATGCTCACATTGTAATATAGATATCACATACCAAATTTAATTTCTGTAACCAGCATTGTTGCTGAGAAAAAAAATATTAAAATTTGCCATATTTTTAATGGCTAAAGGTGTTGATACCATTGAGTTGTAGGCCTTCTTCATTCTCTAAAGATTTGATGGCATGTTCTAGTACAAAATTAAATAGTAGAGGAGATAGTGCATCTCCTTGCTTCAACCTATTGTGGATTTTAAAAGTATCTGAGAACTGTTTGCCTACACGCACCCTACTCTTTGTGCCATTTAGACACAATCGTGTAAATCTAACTAACTTTTTAGGAATTCCAAACTCCAGCAGGATACTATATTACTTCTCCCTCTTAATTGAATTGTATGCCTTTTAGAAGTGTATGTATAGTTGATGTATAATACCATTATATTCCCATTTCTTTTACCAAATATATTAGTTTCCAGAAACATAAGTTATTATTTTCCTTGACAAGAAAGTATGAGTTGTAGGCCTACTAAATTTTTTTAAGAAATTGCCAAGTGCTTTATTTTCAAATTTTGTTACTGATACCTAGAGGGATAAAATTCGTAATATGAGTCATTTTAAATTTAAATACATAATTTATGGAAATTAATTTTGTATTAATTTTATAATGATTAAATACAGAAATCACTAATTATTAATGAGAATGTATATTTTGACTCACCTCATATTTCTTGATTTTCATGCAGACTGGTTTTGTCGCTTCTGTGCATCATTCTTGATGCATTCCAACTGTTGCCTTGTCCTTCCTGCAAGTTGATTTTTGCTCCCTCTGCTGGCTGACTAATGAACTTCCGAATCAATTTTTTTTCTCTTTTACCGGAAATTAAAAAATTTATGGTTTTATTTTTATTCTTCCAGATGTAAATTTTCACCCAAATTGTGAGTTCCTTAGATTTTTCTAACTGTTTTAGTAATTTTGCCTTAGTTTCAATTCTGTGTTTTTCTGACCATGCATGTGATTTTTCTATTTCTCCATTTTTAACATTTCTAAGCTATTCTTTCAATATTTTATTTAAGCTCCTTTTTGCTTTTCCTATGTATATTTTTTGACAATCTCTACAATCAATTTGATAAATCCCTGATTTGTTGCCATCTTCAATCTTTTCATTTTTGTTGGTTTTGATTAATTTATTCAAACTGTAATCATTTTTCGGTGCTAAATTAGTGTTAAATTTGCTAAAAAATGTTTTTAACTTAAAAAATACTAAAGGATTATATGTAAACCTCTTGAATTTTTTTACCAGTTTCTTTATCTGCCTGAATGGTACTTTCATTTATCACTTTTTATTTCTTTAATTAATTTATTTTCTTATGAACTATCTTTCCCTGAAAAACATTCTTTTTGCTATATATATATATATATATATATATATACTGCTCAAAACAATTAGAGGAACAGTTGTAATAAATTGAATAAGTAATTGTTTTTTAAAGCTGTGATGCTGAAAGTTGGACAATATGTAAATTGAATTATTAATTTTATCATTGGATACAAATTTTAAAGATTCATGGCCTAAATACAGAGAAATTACCTCAAATAAAAAAATATAGAGATTTTTTTTTTATATTGGAAGGCACTGGCCACTTCTAATTGGTAAGCTTCCTGATGTTGCTATAGTGACGAATGTTGATTATTGCCTTGTTTATTGAAGTCTGTGACAAAATGAGGCATTTAAATGAGTTTGAAGTGTATCATGCTCTACATCTTTTACGACAAGGTCAATCTCTGCGACAAGTGGCTAGAGAGCTTGGGGTTTCTCCTTCCGTGGTGTCCAGGTTACGCAACAGGCACTGAGAGACAGGCCAGTATTGTAGAAGACGTGGTCAGGGCCGTCAATTTAAAACAAGTCCCCAGGATGACAGATACATTGTTCTATCTGCTCTTCGACAGCGTACAAAAACTGCAAAAGACCTGCAGAATGACCTTCATATGGCTTCCGGAATCCGGGTTTCAGACCAAACCATAAGGAACAGATTAAGGAAAGAGAATATTCGTCCAAAAAGTCCCGTTAAAAAATCATGCTTAACAAATGGGCATAAGGCAGCAAGACGTACATATGCTGAAAACCATGGTGATTGGAACCTGAACCAGTGGGAGTCTGTGCTCTTCTCGGACGAATCCAGGTATCTTCTTACACGTTGTGATGGTCGATTGAGGGTGTGGGGACGGCCAGGAGAAAGATTTTCTGCAGAGGCTGTATAGGAAATTGATAGATTCGGAGGAGGTTCCATAATGGTGTGGTCGGAGTTATGTACAACAATCGTACGGACCTTGTACTTGTTCCCCAGCGACTGAATGCTGTCCGGTATATCGAGCACGTTCTGGAAGAGCATGTACCTGCTGCCATTGGAGTAGGCCCTGGATTTCTGTTTAAGCAGGATAATGCCAGGGCACATTCTGCGGCTGTCACTAGGGATTTCCTGAGGAGGAATGAAATTGAGGTAATGGAGTGGCCAGCGGTCAGCCCAGACCTCAACCCTATTGAACACTTGTGGGATCTTCTAGACAGGAAGGTCAGGAACCGACATCAAGCTCCACAAACTCTGCAGCAACTTGGAGATGCTCTGAAGGAGGAATGGGAGAATATCCCGCAAGAGGAAATCCAGAATCTTAATGGGAGCATGCCACGAAGGTACCAAAGTGTCATCGAATGTCGTGGAGGCTATACACGATACTAACTCTATATAACGAGTGTTTAACTTTGAAAAATAAGCACAAGATACAATTGCTTACATAGCAGAATTATTTGAAAAGTTAATTGTCAGCGTTATTCATTTGTTTTTACTGACATGAGCAATAAATAAATAAATAAATAAATAACCACAAATAATGTACTTTATTAATTTCATGTTTGTACCTTTATCCAATGAAAAAATATTTGCATATTTCATAGTGTTCCTCTAATTGTTTTGAGCAGTGTATATAATGTGTTTTTTCTCTTTCTTAAAATTTTCTCTGCTCATGGGATCGTTCACAAATCTATATGTTAATCTATTAAATACTGCTGTTTATGTGCAATATGGTTAAAACCTGTTGCTTTAATATAATTGTCAATATGTGTTTCTCTCCTGTAGATTCCAAATTCTATTTTCCTTTTTTCTTCATTCCTGATTAATTGAAGGTCTAAAAATGGTATTTCTTGGTTATTTTCTACTTCCATAGTAAATTTAATTCTTTTATTATGAATATTTAAAAGTTTGATGGCATCTTATAATTGTTTTTGTTTGACTATTGCTATGACATTGTCCACATATCTACTCCAAAATTTAAAAATCAAGGGGCATGCTTTGGTTATCTGACATTCGAAGTTTCCCATAAGCATATTCGCCAAAAATGGTGATAATGGATTTCCCATTGCAAGTCCCGTTCTTTGTCTATAGTATTTTCCTCTGAAAGTGAAGAACATTTTATCTATGCATAATACGGTTAATTTCATGTACTCTTTTATGCTCTTATCATCTATCTTCTTTTCCTTTAGCCATTTTTCCAAAATTTCCATAGTTTTGTCAGTTGGGTTGTTTGTGAACAATGATGTGACTTCAATTAAGACCAATCTTTCTGAAGGTTCAATTACTCATCATCATCATCTTCAATGTATGGGCCTGTTGACCCGTTCTGCTCCCCGATGCACAATATGCTACAGGTTGTCCTTCCCAACATCATTTTGGCCTTCATATATTTCTTCGGCCTTGAGGTTTATAATGAAGCATCTGTTTTGATAAACAATTATTTGGCATTCTTTGTACATGTTCAAACCAATTACATTTATTTCTATATATTCTCTCGTTTATATTATATATTTGTAATTCATCTCTGATATCTTGACATCTCTTTTGATCTCTTAAAGATATACCTGTTCTTCTGTATTTTCTAATTTTTCTATTAACTGGTAAGAATTTTACACAGCTAAATTTTCAAATTTGTTCATTCCTTTGAATTTATTACTTAACCATTTTGATATATTGTATGTCAGTGAATTGATATTATTGATAATTGGTCTCATTTTCTTCCCATTTTTAGGAAGACCATGAATGTTGGCGTTTCTGGGATTTGATATTTTTAATTTGAATTTTTCTTTTTCGGGCAAGATTTTTTTAATACTTATTTTAGGGAGTAACATTTTCAAGTTATTTTAATCAAGTTTTTGTGAGAATGGGAAGCATCTTACCTCAAATTAATGTTGGTTCAGTTTGAACATGTTTCGATATAATCTTCTATATCGTCACCAGCTTGCCCAGACTGTTGAGTTTTATGTTGTGGACCCTGGATGTCGATATCAGCTCCCTCCTCTGGCTGGCTGAAGAACCTACAAACTAAGTCACTTTCAGGAGGAATTTCAAAATTCATTATTCTATTATTGTTCTTCTGAATGTAAAAATGTGTTTTTCCAAATGGTGATTTCTTTTGTATTTTCTAATTGTTTAAATAATTTAGTGTTTTTCGGACCAAACATGAGCAGCAACTGCAGATTTTTCTGTTCCCCATTTTTAATATTTCTTATGTGTTCCCTGGTTGTAATTATCAGGTTTCTTTTTGTTTTTTTCTATATTTATATCTTATCACAATCAGTACATTCTGTTTGATATATTCCTGATTTTTTTTTACTTTGATCAGTTTTTTTTTTTCATTTTTGTTAGTTTTGATTGGTTTATTTAAACTGCAATCATTTTTTGTTGCTAATTTAATATTAAATTTGTCAAATATCTTCTGGAATTTATTGTGTGCCCGAGGATGACATGTGAATTTCCTGTATTTTTTATAGGTGGTTTTTCTTTTTGAAGTGTGCTTTTGTTGATCATTTTTTGTTTTTTATAGTTTTCTATTTTTTTGTGTACCATTTTTTCATCAAACCCATTTTCTCCAGCTACTTTGATTATTGGTTTTTTCTCTATTTCAAAATCTTTTTTGCTTAAGGGAAAGTTTACCAATCTGTGAGTTAAACTATTGAAGGCTGTCATTTACGTCCAATGGTGTTAAACCCTGTTCATTTGTATTATATTAAATTAGGGAAGATATGGAAGTCAGATGGAGCCATACCAGGTGAATATGGCAGACATGCAACAATTCATTCTTCAGTTTGTGTGTTTTTACCACGTGTCAGGTCATGTGTTATCCTGACGGAACAAGACTTTCTTACTTGCTAGTGTGTATCTTTTGCTGTTGTTGGTCCAGGAGGTTAGCATAGTATTGTCCCATAATTGTTTGACCAGTTTAAAGGTAGATAGATCATCGGTTGATTAATGCCTTTGACATCGTCCGATTCCTAATAGCCAATTTTGTTGGTCCATCCAATCTCCTGATTGTAGATGTTTCTCCTTCTTGTATAAACATATTCCCTGACTCCAGGAGGTTTTAGGTCTTCCTCTGCCTCGTCTTCTCTCAGGTTTCCATTCCAAAACAGATTTTGGTAGTCAATCCTCTTCCATTTGCTGGACATGTCCGTACCATCTTAATTGCTGAGTTTTAATATAATCTAAAATAGTGTCTTCAATCTTCATTTTCTTTTTCTTCCTTATAACTGAGTTCCTAATTTTTGTCTTCTTGAAATTCTTGCTGCCATTTGTATAAAATCCATTTCCGTTACCAAAAGATACTTATTTGTTTTTTTGTTGTTAATGGCCATAGTTCTGCTCAATAAGTAATGATGCTTTTAACAATTGTATGATATATATTCATTTTATTTTTATTACTTATATTTTTATCCCACAATATTCCATTGAGGCAAGCAATTGAAAATTTTCTTTTATTATTTCTATTTCTTATTTCCTCTTCATAACTCCCATTTTTATTTATTTTAATTCCTAAATATGTGATCTCACTACAAGATTTTATTATTTCTCCAGACTCCAAAATTAAATTTTGTTCTGGTTCACCAATCGATGAATATTTTGTTTTTTTCATGTTCAAATTTAATCCCCATTTTTCACATTCTTCTATTAATTTTCTAGTCATATATTCTAAATCTTCATAATCTTGTGCAATTAACAATTGATCATCTGCAAAATGTAAGTTGTATAAAGTTTTGTTGTTTGAAATAGGAATTCCCATGCTTGAACATTTTCTCCTCCAATTCTTTAATATTTCATGTACATATATTTTAAACAGAGTCGTAATAGACAACAACCTTGACGAAGACCTTTATTTATCGTGAAACCATGTGACAATTTACTGCCAATTTTAATTTTAGATATGCAATTGTCATATAAATTTTGTATAGCTTTAATTATTATAGTCTTAATTCCCATACATCTTAAAGCTATCCATAGTTTCTCTATAGGGACATTGTCATATGCTTTCTCAAGATCTACAAATAGTGGTGCAAAGTTGTCCATATTGCATTTTCTTTTCTATTACCTGAGTAATGCAAAATAAATTGTCGGTTGTATAACGACCTGCTCTAAATCCGGACTGTTCCTCTAATTCCATATCACTATAGTTTTTTTCAAATAATATTTTAGTATACGTCCATAGAGTCTACTCATAGTACTTGTTACTGTTATACCTCTATAATTTTCACATTGGTCTTTTTTTCCTTTTTTATGGATTGTCAAAATGTATCCTAGTTTCCATTCTTCAGAAACTTTTCACCATTCATAAATTTTGTAAATTTTGAAAGATAATCGATTAAAAGAATCCCTTTCGCATCCCAGGAAACAGCTGACCCTATTGCCTTTGCTTTCTTTGGTGTTGGAGAATCAGCATGTTTCCACTGTTTTGACTGTTGTTTTTGTCTCTGGGGTATAGTAGTGGTCCCCATTTCATCTGTGGTCACAAACTGGTGCCAAAAGCCATGTTTGTTTCTGTGAAAACAGGCCAAACATTCTTCAGATATCTCCACTCTGATGCGTTTTTGATCCGTGTTAACAGCCGTAGCACCCATCTAGTAGATAATGCTCGCTTAAAATGTAATGTGCCCATTCAGATGACATCCCGAGAGCTTCAGCAATTTTAGTTGGTGATCTTCTAATACCATTTTGTGCACTTTTGCAGTTATTTCTGGAGTAGTGGCACATCTTGGCCGACCGCTAGGGGATCATCATCTAAGCTGCCCCGACCACATTTAAACTCGGTTGTCCACTTGGCAACTGTTTAATATGAAGGCGCAGAATCCTCCAATATGTTCTGAAAATCTGTGTGAATTTCTGTTGCCTTCATGTCTTTTTTTTACAAAGTATATTATTATCACTCTAGAATGATTATTGATTAATCAAGTTATTCTAAGAGTTAGGGGTTTCATTTACATTGAAAGTTTTATTGTGCAATCAAATCTCAGTTTTTTCCATCTTCACAAATTACTACACGGGAACAACAATTAACATGCATCCACACCACAGCTCTCCATCCAGAGCACTGATGCACCACATATTTACTGCTAAAGGATGACTCATCATTATGCAGGAACCTGGTTGTGCTGGTGCTGACCTATGGTGGTGATTCCAAGAACTTATAAACAACCGTCGTATTTACCTTTCTACCTACTCACTCATCCAATAACCTACCCACTCTTTTTTATTACCAGGAATTTTTTTCAATGTAATCACCATCTCCTAATATGATCAAAAATTATCAGTGAATTTGCACAAAAACACATGACTACACATAATATATATATATATGTGTGTGTGTGTGTGTAGATGTTATAACTATATTTTTGACATTTGACAATGAAGGCAAATATGATATGAAAAAGAAAAATGAATGCTTGAGTCAGGATTTGAACCTTAGTCTCTAATCTCTGTATGTTTAGCGCTCTAATGACCTGAGCTACCCAAGTATTCCAATTCAAACAAAATTGGGTAGCTCAGGTCGTTAGAGCGCTAAACGTACAGAGTTTAGGGACTCGGGTTCAAATCCCGACTCAAGCATTCATTTTTTTTATATCATATATATATACATAGCCTAGTGGATGTAACCAAAGATTTTAGACATGATATTTCCTTAAATATTAAATGAATCTATATATTAATACATAAAGAGAAATCTTTGTAGCCCTTTTTAAGCACATTGCACACACGGAGGAGTGTGATATTTGGCATAATTAAAGTTCATATAGAGAAGGAGTGCAGAAAAATATAATTTATGTATAATGTGTGTTACAAATAAATTAAATTAAACAAACTAAAATAATTAAGGTAGAATATGTTTATCACTCACCTCATATTGTTCTTCTTATTTGATTATAGACTAGTTTCGGAACATAGTTTCTGTTCCATCCTCAGTAACATCACGACCGTTGTTCTGTCGTCTTGAAGAGTTGTCCTTCTCTCCTTCCATTGGCTGACTGAAAAACCTCGAAACCAGGTCATTCTCACCGGGAATTTCAAAGTTCATTAATTTCTTCTTTTCGCTCTTTTGAATGTAGATCTTTTCCCAAACAGTAAGTTCTTTAGGTTTTTCTATTTGTTTTAATAATTTAGCTTCTTTCTCAATAAGATGTTTTTCAGACCATGCATGGGCAGCCACTGCAGATTTTTCTACTTCCCCTTTCTTGACATTCCTGAGATGTTCTTTCACTCTAGTTTTCAAATTTCTTTTAGTTTTTCCTATGTAGAATTTCTCACATTCTTCACATTTAATTTGATAAATCCCTGATTTGTTTTCTTCTTTAATTTTCTCATTCTTATTAGGTCTAATCAGTCTACTGATGCTGTAGTCATTTTTGGGTGCTAACCTTATGTTGAAATCTTTAAAAATTTTTTGAAACTTGTGGTGTTTTAATGGATGATATGTGAATTTTCTAAATTTTACATTATCTTCTTTAACTTTTAGAAGAGTGCTTTGATTAATAAATTTTTGTCTTTTGAACTTGTTTATTTTTTTGAGTATCATTTTTATTGCAAAACCATTTTTCGTGGCTACGTTGATTATGTGTTCTTTTTCTTTTTCATAATTTTCTTTGTTCATTGGTATGTTCACTAATCTATGTGTCAAACTATTGAAAACTGCTTCTTTGTGAGCTATGTGATTGAAACCTAAAGCTTTTATGTAGTTATCTATATGTGTCTTCTTTCTGTAAATTCCAAATTCTATCTTATTTTCTTCATTCCTTTTTAAGTTGAGATCTAAAAATGGTATTTCTCCATTGATTTCCTTTTCCATAGTGAACTTTATAGTTTGACTTTGAATGTTCAATAATTTTAATGCATCATCTATCTGTTTATGATTAACTATTGCAATTATGTCATCCACATATCTGCACCAGAACTTGAAAATTAAACGATGTCCATTAATTATCTTGTGTTCAAAATTCCCCATGAATAGATTAGCTAAGAATGGAGATAAAGGGTTTCCCATCGAAAGTCCTGAATTTTGTTTATAAAATCTTCCATTGTAGGTGAAAAACATATTATCGATACATAATTTAGTTAAAGTTTTATATTCGACTATCTTTACTTTTTCAATTTTATTATTTTTCATCCAAATCTCTAAAATTTCCATAGTTTGGTCTTTTGGAATGCTTGGAAATAAGGAAACAACATCAAATGAAACTAATCTGTCTGAAGATTGTAGTTGTATGTTTTCTAGTTTATCTACCAATTCATAAGAGTTTTCTATTGCAGAGTTTTCAAATTCATTCATTTTATTAAATTCCTTACATAACCATTTAGATAAATGATATGTAGGAGACCCTATGTTGTTAATTATCGGCCTCATTTTCTTCCCTTCTTTGTGCACTTTCGGGAGTCTGTAGATGTTGGGAATTTTTGGATTTGAAACCTTCAGATGAAACTTGTCTTTCTTAGTTAAAATGTGATTGATATTCTTGATACAGAAATTCTAATTGAAAACATGAATATGGAAGACAAAATTACCATCAGGAAAAAATGTGAAAAAATTATCAAAGAAATCAAGGAAACACCAATAAACAAAAAGGGTTCAAGAAACATGAAAATTATTAAAGACATCAACAGTAAAAATGTAATAATTACTAAAGCTGACAAAGGCAACCAGTTGGTTATTTTAGACAAAGAAGAATACAACAACAGAATGGAAAAACTTTTGGACTCTGAAGAATATACACAGATTCAATCAGACCCCCTTAACAAAACCATTAAAGAAGTAGACAACACTCTCAAGAATATCAATCACATTTTAACTAAGAAAGACAAGTTTCATCTGAAGGTTTCAAATCCAAAAATTCCCAACATCTACGGACTCCCGAAAGTGCACAAAGAAGGGAAGAAAATGAGGCCGATAATTAACAACATAGGGTCTCCTACATATCATTTATCTAAATGGTTATGTAAGGAATTTAATAAAATGAATGGATTTGAAAACTCTGCAATAGAAAACTCTTATGAATTGGTAGATAAACTAGAAAACATACAACTAAATCTTCAGACAGATTAGTTTCATTTGATGTTGTTTCCTTATTTCCAAGCATTCCAAAGACCAAACTATGGAATTTTAGAGATTTGGATGAAAAATAATAAAATTGAAAAAGGTAAAGATAGTCGAATATAAACTTTAACTAAATTATGTATCGATAATATGTTTTTCACCTACAATGGAAGATTTTATAAACAAAATTCAGGACTTTCGATGGGAAACCCTTTATCTCCATTCTTAGCTAATCTATTCATGGGGAATTTTGAACACAAGATAATTAACGGACATCGTTTAATTTTCAAGTTCTGGTGCAGATATGTGGATGACATAATTGCAATAGTTAATCATAAACAGATAGATGACGCATTAAAATTATTGAACATTCAAAGTCAAAACTATAAAGTTCACTATGGATAAGGAAATCAATGGAGAAATACCATTTTTAGATCTCAACTTAAAAAGGAATGAAGAAAATAAGATAGAATTTGGAATTTACAGAAAAAAGACACATATAGATAACTACATAAAAGCTTTAGGTTTCAATCACATAGCTCACAAAGAAGCAGTTTTCAATAGTTTGACACATAGATTAGTGAACATACCAATGAACAAAGAAAATTATGAAAAAAGAAAAGAACACATAATCAACGTAGCCACGAAAAGAAAAATGGTTTTGCTATAAAAATGATACTCAAAAAAATAAACAAGTTCAAAAGACAAAAATTTATTAATCAAAGCACTCTTCTAAAAGTAAAAGAAGATAATATAAATTTAGAAAATTCACATATCATCCATTAAAACACCACAAGTTTCAAAAATGTTTAAAGATTTCAACATAAGGTTAGCACCCAAAAATGACTACAGCATCAGCAGACTGATTAGACCTAATAAGAATGAGAAAATTAAAGAAGAAAACAAATCAGGGATTTATCAAATTAAATGTGAAGAATGTGAGAAATTCTACATAGGAAAAACTAAAAGAAATTTGAAAACTAGAGTTAAAGAACATCTCAGGAATGTCAAGAAAGGGGAAGTAGAAAAATCTGCAGTGGCTGCCCATGCATGGTCTGAAAAACATCTTATCGAGAAAGAAGCAAAATTATTAAAACAAATAGAAAAACCAAAAGAACTTACTGTTTGGGAAAAGATCTACATTCAAAAGAGCGAAAAGAAGAAATTAATGAACTTCGAAATTCCCGGTGAGAATGACCTGGTTTCGAGGTTTTTCAGTCAGCCAATGGAAGGAGAGAAGGACAACTCTTCAAGACGACAGAACAACGGTCGTGATGTTACTGAGGATGGAACAGAAACTATGTTCCGAAACTAGTCTATAATCAAATAAGAAGAACAATATGAGGTGAGTGATAAACATATTCTACCTTAATGAATATACCTCATAGTGAGAATTCCTAAAATAAGTAATTAAAACTAAAATAAATTGTCTCTAAGGAATTTATGTGCATTACTCATTCATTTGTGTATAATTTATTTGTTTACATTCATACTGAAAGTGCATTGTTGTAAAAGAAAATTGTGCGTTAGTAATGTGAATTGACTTACTCTCGCGTATTTATTATTAGTGATTTAAAATAAGTGAGTAAATTGTATTATATAAATATAAATTAAACTCTGTCTAATCTTGGTTTCAGTAATTTCATTACATTTTTTTTTATATTTACATATTAACACCTACTTCCACTATGCCTTGACATAGAACATTGACGGGTCGGAGTGAGGGACAAAGAAGAAGGGATGTATATTCCCGTACACATAATAATAGGCCAAATGCAAATTTAAATAGTATAAATAGTATACAAATGTCAAATGATGCTTTATTGTTTTTTAAATATGACTTAGCCAAGCTATGCCACATATTTCCTAATGTTCATATTTTTAAAATAAATTGAAAATTAATGCATAATGACGTATTTGTAACAAACTTAAAAATTTTATGAATTGTGGTTGAATTTCAACCACTAGTAATATATAAATAAGCATGAAATTGGGAGAAAAAAATACTCTACAATAAATTATTGGAGACCATAGTTCTTTGTAAAAAAAATTATCCATTAGTATTCCTGAATAATCTTTGAAAGTAAGTTTATAGAATGTGGGAAACTAATGGATCATCTAAATGTGAAATGAATCTTTTAAACTACATTTGTGATAACCAGAGAAATTGGCAGAATCATCTTAACAGAATACCTAGAACAAGGATCCCTAGAGTCATCACACAGCATCAACCAATGGCAAGAGATCATTGGGTCATCCAAAGAAGATATGACTCAAAAGCACTAATGTTTCATTTAGCATACTGCTGGATAATTACAGCATAATGCTGGATAAATTAGATAAAATTGGCATTAAAGGAACCGCTTTAGAACTATTTAAATCGTATTTAAGTAATAGAACCCAAACAACAAAAATCGACGATAACTACAGTATTATTGTAATATTAATATAGGTGTCCCTCAGGGGACTGTTTTAGGACCAAGTTCATTCCTAATTTATATTAATTATTTACTCAAAATTAACTTAGAAACATTTTCTGATTCTATACATGCATATGCTGACGACACGGTTGTCTTATTTTCCGGCTCTACATGGACCGAAACCAACATAATGCTAATAAAGGAATCAATGTAATTAAAGAATGGCTAGACACAAATTTACTTTCTTTGAATATCTCAAAAACTACATTAATTCCTTTTCTTCAACATCACGCAGTATATATGAATTTCATTCAAACCCCAGTCACGATATTACAATACACAATTGTAATAACGCATATTGCACATGTCCATCCCTGAGAATATCAACACAAGTGAAATATCTAGGTATTATAATAGACCAATATTTAAGATACGACAAACACGTTTCCTTGCTGTATAACAAACTACGTAAAACTATTCACAAATTTATCATCCTTCAATTATATTTACCAATTTTGCGAACTGTTTACTTAGCTCTGGTTCAATCGATAATCCAAGACGGAATATTAAGTTGGGGTAGAATCGCAAATTCTATTCTTTCTCCCTTAACATTACTACAAAAACGAATCATAAAAATCTGCTTACAGAAACCTTTAGATTACCCTACAAATTTAATGTATTTAGAATTCAACGTGCCAAATATTAAACAAATTAAGTTATGTAGATAGGAAATAACACTATGAGGTTTTTTAATATTGTTTATTTTTTATTATTTCACTCACCTCATACTTCATAATTCATAGCAGACCCTGGGTTTCTTCACATATTTTGTGACATTCTCAATGCTGCGTCACGTTCACAACTGACGCAGCATTGAGAATGTCACAAAATATGTGAAGAAACCCAGGGTCTGCTATGAATTATGAAGTATGAGGTGAGTGAAATAATAAAAAATAAACAATATTAAACAAATATTCAAGCATACATTGCTTACTGATTTTCATAAAAAAAAATGAATTTAAAGAGCACAATCAAAGTTTTTACAGCACCAGACAAAATAATACTTCTTTGCTACATGTTCCAAAATTTTATACAACTTCTGGATCTAAACATAGTAGATATCTAGGACCCAAATTATATAATGAATTAATTAGATCCAATCCAGAAGTAAGTAAACCAGACACAGCTAGTTTTAAAAAAGCAATTAAATTAATTATTTTTAATGTATTAATTAAATAAGTGAATAAAATTAATCATTTGAATATTTTAAAATAATAAATATAATGCATCTATTTTTGCTTATATTATTATAAATCAATATGTTACTAATTACTTTCTTCTGTATTATTGGTCATAATCCATTACATTATATGGTTTATATTATTTTATGTAAATCATTCTCCATTACATTAATTATTTTGTTAGAAGTCTTAGGGTCGTATGTTAGAACATTACTCTCTACTCAAATTACTTCCAATCACTAGTGAGCTGATTCACCGTGAGGAGTTGCTGAGAACGAATTAATGGCCGACTTATCGGTCATGCACGAGAGTCGACGTTTTCGTAATATTGGCAATGAATTACCCAGAATTCTCAGCGATAAAACCACTTCCGTTATTTTCGTCTGCTATAGAGGAATGCATTTATGCTTGCGTCCCGCAAATAATACCGTATACAAACACGTCTGCGACACGCAATATTACGCCGATTCTCCTGTTCTTCCAGTTGAATTCTTTGGTAGACTCTATCAAATTCCTCTTCTCCGTGTATACCGAAAACATGATCGAAGTCTTCAAGGTCCGACATCTTGGATAAATGTTGGATAAAGCAGCAAAGTACATCGATTACCATCGGTTCCCGTTCGGTTCCCTTCGGGATTTTAATTTGAGTTGCTCATTTAAGCTACCTCCGCAGGTAACTTACAAATTTAACCAATTATTATCGCATGAACAGATTTCTGAGTAAGCAAAATCGTATTAGCATACAACTTGCTCAGCAGAGAAGGCATTTTACTGTCTAATGCGTCCAAACATGCGAACATTATTCCCAATACATTGTTATTTTTTATTTGTATGTGTCATTATTTATGTAAAAATGAAACTGGCCCCTAACTTTAAAGTATATATTCTATTTGTAGTATTCATGTAACTGAACTGAGCACTTGCTCATTTGGGTGTCAATACTGTATATAACATTTATTTGTAAATAAAATTTATTCTTATTCTTATTCTAAAAAAAAAAGATCATAACAATTCTTTAAGAAGTAACATATAGAAGGATGATGATGATTAGATAAAATTGAATATAGTAATGGATATTATTCTTACTTTCAGATTGTGGAAATGATTGTACACTGAGTTGCAATATGTTTAGCAGATATGGCATTGAACTATCTTGCTATGGTTCGCTCATATGCAGAAAAATTGGGAATATTCCAAATGCTTGTGTGTGTAGTTCTGGTTACAAAGGCCAATATTGCTCCACATGTGAGTTATATTAATTTATTTAATAAAACACATTTTTACAATATATTACCTGCATATCTATTCAACTGTCAGGTTTACTAGAAAAAAATTATTTTCACATTAGCAAAATCTTTCCAAAAAGTTAATATGACCACTTTTGTGATACATAATCAATAAGTTCAAACTTGATGCTCGTAAAATTTAAAATATATTTAAAAATTAAATTTACATTAAAATTACTATGGGAAGTATAACATTGTGTATTTACATTTGATTAATTCACCTTTGCACTCATCTCTGTTTATACAGGATGAAGAAAAATTTGCAGACAATTGTGCCATCATGAGATTATTTTAGAGAAAATTGTGTAATTCTTTATTTTTAACTCTATCTATCTTCCCTCTTTAGTCATGGCTTACTGAAGAGGGACAAGATATTGTTTGAAACTGGTATCAAAGAAATTTGAAATTATATGAGGCGGGTCATTAAAAATATGTTCTCCACTCACTATTAATGATATAACCTCATAATGTTTATTTCCCAATATTAATGTAAATATATTATTCTCCCACCTCATTCTTTACCTACCTACTGGGCTCTTTCCCTCTGGTTTTTGTACAAGGAGTTTCCAAGCCCCTCTTTCATTCCCCATTTGTTCCACATGTCCTGTCCATCAGGGTCTATAGGACTTAATGGTTCTTATTATATCTGGTTTTCCATAAAGATCATAGCTCACTGTTATGCAGTCTCCTCCATTCACCTGTCTATCTCTTTTTGTCCAAACTTTTCCTATGAACTTTATTCTCAAATACTCATAATCTTTTCTCTTCCTTTAAAGTAAAAGTCAATGTTTTGCATCCATGTGATATAACTGAGAGAATAACAGTTTTATATTTTTTTAGTTTAATTTTTTTTGAGAAAAGTTAAGATGGCAAGAGTCCCTGAATTGCATAATGCAGCAAACTCCTGATTATCCATGTTAATTGGGACCGAGATATGCACGGAAAATAAAAAAAACTTGGATAATCCAACTAAGTTATTCGAACAATAAACATGCAATATAGTTACTTTTTTAGGAATTCACGCTATGAGGACAATACAATATTTATTATAGTACTGTAATTTGAAAACTGTTGTACATACAATTAATTTAAGCAAAATTTGTGTCCAGGAATCACAAATCTCTATTGACACCACGTGTTTTACACCAAGAAGTCTGATATTTTCCTCTGCTTCAATTTATTGTTTACACTTTTTCTGATTACAGTTCATATTTTCCTAACACTTAAGACATCAACGTAATCAAATTATTTATATTTAACTTTTATAGGATTTGATCACTATGAGGTTTAATTTATGGTGAAATTAAATGTTTCTTACCTCTCCTTATATAAATTTTCTAAGTAGATCGCGATTTCGAGACCACAACGGTCTCATCTTCAGCACTTTCTTGGCGACTGATGTTATGTCGATCAGTCGCCAAGAAAGTGCTGAAGATGAGACCATTGTGGTCTCGAAATCGCGATCTACTTAGAAAATTTATATAAGGAGAGGTAAGAAACATTTAATTTCACCATAATCAAATTAATTTAATCTCATATATTTTAATAAGAAGTCTATACATTTTGATACTTCTGTGGCTAATTTTGTTTTCAAGCATCATTGCATTTTCGTCTTCACTTTCTCTTTCCCCTCCCTCACACACTTTGTTGACAATAGCTGCATCATTCATTGTACTGTATTCTCAGAATGTTGTTGGGTAGCACTAAATGCCTCAGGGGAAGGGGTTGTGAGTGATGGTTACTCTATTATGCAATTCAGACTAGTGTGTTTAAAAATAAAGACTTTTTCATAACAATACAAAATACAGTACAATATTTATCTTCATTTTTAAAAATACATTAGGAGGAGTCATGCCCGGATAATCTGCAAACTGGATAATATGCTCACGGATAATTGGGAGTTTGCTGTAGCATGCATTTCCAGAATTGAGCCAATGTTTAATTTGTTTATGCATCTTATTCTTATCTGTAATTATTGTTCCTAGGTATTTGAATTCAGCCACGTCTATAAAATTTCCCTCATTTATTATCTGTCCATTTCCATTATACTATTATTTCTATGTGTGACCATGTATTTAGTTTTATTGATCTAAATAAATTAACACTTTATATTAAAATTATTGATTCTCTGCCACAAATATTTATTAATAATTAATTTTTGAAGAGAGAGATTTATTAATTTTTCAGTGTGAGTTTATAAATTTATGTAAAAAGTCTAAATTTATCTGTAATATTTATAACTTGATTATGATTAAAACATTCATAGACTTAAATATCCTCTTTCACCCTTGGAATATAATCTTCTTCTTCTTCCTTCCAAGTATTAGGCCAAGGCCTGTTACGATCCTATAGAAAATTTTCCCTCCAGCATGGAATATAATAATGAATTTAATATTATTAAACAATTAGCTATTAATAATAACTACAACCCTAAAATTATAGAATATTTAATTAAGAAAATTCATTACAAAAAAGCAATTAACAAAGTTTTTCCTTTACCCAAAGAAAACATAAAGAAATATGTCATAATGTCATACATAGGCCCACTTTCAAATAAAATATCTAAACACTTTAAAAAGTTGAACATTAATGTGGCATTTAAAACTAATAAAACTTTACAAAATATAATAAATGAAGCCAAAATAAAAAAAGAAAAATTATCAGGTGTATATAAATTGAAGTGTGGCACATGTGACAATGGCTATGTAGGACAAACTGGTAGACCTTTTATTACTCAGATAAAGGAACACATGAGAGCATATAACAGAAATTTAGAATATTCAAAATATGCTAACCACCTATTCCAATTTAATCATTGTTTCGATCCAAATTTTGAAATTTTACATGTTTGTGATAAGGGTAAGAAGTTGTATCTTTTGGAGGCTGTAGAAATTAATAAATTGAAATGAAGTAATAAACTGTTAAATTCTCAACTTGATTTGAATGAATTGCCTTTGTTAAATTAAAAAATTTAAATAAATGTTGTTGTATTGTTGTTTAGATCAGTTGATATGTACTGTAATAACACAATTCATAATTTGTTAACATGTCTGAAGAAGATACAGTGTACCGAAATAGCTGTCACTGAATTATACCTTAATAAATATGAAAATCAAATAAAACTAAGTTTTATTTTTATTTAATTAATGATTAAAACAGCTAATTAAAAATCAAAGTCAACATTTTATTTTTAAAAATCAGACATTTAACTTCAATAAAATAATCTTATTGTGTAACTTTCTATTTAAAATATTAATTATGAATACTAATTTGCATACCATATTATTGTATAATCTCCTCCAATATTTTAAGTGTTTTATACTTTAAAGGCAATTTATAACTTATAACAATATAATATTTTGTTTAAATCAAATAAAAGAAACAGTTACAGACTTGCCATTGTCATAATAATTTATAATATCCAGTTATTTCTAATACCTCATGAAAATCATGATTATGAAGTAGTTCCAATTTGCTGTTTTCGTTTTAATAATCCATTCTGCACAAATTTCAGAATTTCTAGGAAATGATTTCAATATATAGAAATGTTTTGGTAACCAAAAATAACACAACCAGTTATATTAAAATGTATTAACATTGCTTTTCAACAGTATGTATTTCTTTAAAAGCCATAAACATGGTGGACTCATTTGATAGATAACCTAGAATGGTCAAGTGTGGATGCGTGAAAGAACAGGGCTCTAGATCACTGATGGAGCTTCTCCTCATATAGCTACTCTCTTATAATACATAGACTCCCTATACCCTGTCTGCTCTTAAAGTGATCCTCGTCAAAACAAAACCATGTGACCTGCTCGCTTTTCATTGGTTATGGACACCGAAGTACAATGTAGAAGCAAAATCCTTCCGCCATTCATGCCACAATTTCTGTCATTTTTGACAGGGAGATGACGATACAGCAACAGAAGACTCGATACTTTCAGCCATGTTGTTTCATGAGAATCGACTGAAGCATCACCCATATGTAATAAACTATTTTAAGTTGTAATTGTTGATTAGGTATATTTTAGAATATTTTGTATGTTTTGAATATTATTTTCATTCACAAAGAATAACAAGTATATGAAGTGAGATGTAAAGAACTGGTTCAATTTATTTGATAAAGTAGCTTAAAGTGTGAATTCCCATCAATTTTATGTTAGAATTTTACTTATGAACTGTAATTAAATTTTATACCATTTTATAATAATTCTACAATACTATATGTTTATATGTTCATAGAGTAAATTTGAAATTGTCATAACATTTTTTCTTAAATTGAAAATTACATAATTTTTGTAGAGAATATCTTGGTAATGAGCTTATCTGCAAATTTATCTACTTTCTCTATATGATAATTCAACATTTTGTGGAGCTTGAAATGAGTATTTCCAACCAGTAGTTTTCTATCTGATCCAGCACCATACTCGAGTAGTGATGAGTAGTTCGAGAGTGAGTCATTTAAAAAGAACGCTTCACTACTGTGAAGTGTCAAAAAGTTACTCACTTTTAGTGAACTGCCAGTTCAGAGTTCACTACGGTTCACTACTGCTACTTAAAATTAAAATTTACTTTTTATTTTAAGCTCTAGATGTCTCACTCCAAGTCAACTTTCGCTCATTCATTGATTACTCTACATTTCTCCACCCATCGACCTTGCATGTCCCCACCTCTTTCCTATGTCATCCATATCAATCGTACCACAGCGAGTGTCTGAGAGGAATGAACTGTCTTGCCAGAGTGAATTGCCATAGAGGAACGAACTATTTGGCCTGAGTGAAGTTATGTAGAAGAATGAACTACCTTGGAAGAGTGAGGTGCCTTAGATGAACGAAGTGGTATCAAAGAAGAAACTACCTTGGAAGAGTGAAGTGTCTTAGAGGAACGAACTACCTTGACAGAATGAACTGGCTTTAAACACTTCAGTACTTCAAACTCTCAACATTTGACACACTCATTCATTCAGTTCATTATGGCACTCTCCAGCGTCTTGCTTATGTCATCACTCATACGCAGCATTACTCAGGGATTACTCCTTTTCATCTATGGCATTACTAACGCTACAAATCTAATGTAATCTAATATTACAACCACTTTACATTTTATTTACTGGAATTCCAAAGGTATTTAATAAAAATATATTTTATCCAAGTTTTAAAACAACATATTTTACTAGTTTTTCAAAAAGCTGTTGCAAAATTTAGTAAAAATCTTACCTTGCTAAACGTTTAGAGCGAATATGCCATGCAAGTTTAAAAGTATCCCCCCCCCCTGAATGAAACTGTATTTAGAACAAAAGTTACACTTTGCTTTACCATCGCCTAAATCGGTGAAGAAATCCCAAATTTCACTACTATTTCTTGATCGCGAATTAGAAGCCATTCTGTAAAAGTGCACACAAGGCTAAATTTTGTTGGCCTACCCAGTACTCACCCTCTTTATATTTTTAGTTTAGGGGTTGTAAAGATTAACATCAAGTAATTGCCAATAGTACGATTTTGCATCTTTCTTTCTTTTTAAAGAAATATTATGCAAATAATATGTGTAAACAATACATATATAAATAAAATAAAATATATCTTCCTTAAAAGTTTTAAAATACTCCACACATTTTTTTTTTTCAAATTATAGAGGTATGATTTTGTTTTATTGACATTTACAACTTGAAATAAAATATGTAAACATTGAAAATCTGTATATAAATAAAATTATACAAATAATACAGTTATTAAATTTGAATTTTTTTAATTTAATACAGTTATAACAGAAAAAAAAAGGAGGTATCAATAATTATAAAATAAACAAAAGTATGGTAGCAGTCATATTAGAATTTTTCATACTCAAATAAATTAAAATAGAATTTACAGAACTATTTCCGTTTATATTTAAAATCCACAGCTACCATGTGGTTGATTAATGTCAAGTCATCCCAGGTTCGTGTCTTCGTGCTTTCCCCTCCAGTCCCATATTTTTGCTGTGTGAAGCGAAGGATCCGATTGGACATAGCTATGCCACCGGTTGGTGATATGGAAAAGTTATTTGAATACGTGAAAACGAAAGTTTTTTTTTGCTTAGCGAATGAAGGGCTTCGCTAAATTTTGTGAACGAACTAGTTGAATTGAATGGTTCACAAAAGTGAGTTCGAATGAACGAACTACTTATCGAAATGAACTGGTTGGGCACAATGCTATACTCAAGTGGTCTAAGGCATCTTGCCTTGTTGAGGAGCTATGGGACATGCTTTGACTTGAGTCCCTGAGGGGAGAAATTTTATCATGGAATTTCAGCCGGTATGTAACAGGTGCCCACCCAGCTTTGAAGCTTTGAGAGGAATTTGAGTAGTTATTATATATTGGAGCTTCAGGGGAAAAAAAAAAAAAAACATTTATAGCTGCTGAATGATTCGATATGCTGACCACATATCACCTTTATATTGGCTGGATGATCTGTAAATAGCACATGTGATTGTGAAGCAGCAGCCTGCTGATAGGCCAAGAGCATTTTAGGCATATCATGTCACGGAGTTTAATTAGTTTCCTATCTCAAAATACTTAATTTGAACTCTTCTATCAACTGTGTTGATTTGACTCCAAGAAGTCTGGGACCTATTGAAGCAACAAATGCAACTACCCAGGTTATAATATTTTTTGTCACTTCTTTCTTGTGTACAATATATGTTGTATTATTTCATAATTGAATTCTAAGCCACTGTAAAATATTGTATACAGTAATATAAATATTAATTTTTCAGTATGTGATGATTTCTCTTATGGTATCAGTTGTGTGGAGAAATGTGGAAATTGTGTTAGCAGATATGTTAATTATAAAAGTAAATGTGACAAAATGACTGGTAAATGTACCAAATGTTCACAAGGATACAGCATGCCGTATTGTAAAACAAGTAAGTATAATAACAGAAACATGCCCATGATCTCACTTTTTATTGCAAAACAAATAAACTGAAGTGCATGTTCAATTTCCTGCCAATGCACAGTGATCCAGAGTGCAAAAAAACCTGCAAAAATCAAAATTCTTACGTTTTATTAGAGGGGTAAAACCTTAACAGTCCTCTACACAAATAGATGGGGTACCAATCTGTCAAATAAATTATTCTTTATAGTAATTATGAGACCTAATTTTTGGGCCACAAAGTTAAGCATCATAAAAACGGAATTTTTATGCCACATTTTGGACATACTATTAACACTTTTTGTGATCAAGTTTTTATGAGAATGAGAACATCTTACCTCAAATTAATGTTGGTTCAGTTTGAATATGTTTCGATATAATCTTCTATAACATCGTCAACTTGCCCAGACTGTTGAGTTTTATGATGTGGACCCTGGATGTCGATATCAGCTCCCTCCTCTGGCTGGACAAAGAACCTCCAAACTAGATCACGTTCAGCAGGAATTTAAAAATTCATGACTATTTTGTTCTTCTGAATGTAGATTTTTTTCCCAAATGGTGAGTTCTTTTGTATTTTCTAATTGTTTTAATAATTTAGTGTTCAAATTTATATTGTGTTTTTCAGACCAAACATGAGCAGCAACTGCAGATTTTTCTACTTCCCCATTTTTTAATTTTTCTTATGTGTCCCTTGGTTCTGATTTTCAGGTTTCTTTTTGTTTTTCCTGTATATATCTTTTCATAACCAGTACATTCTATTTTATATATTCCTGTTTTTTACTTTCATCAGTTTTATTCTTTTTTGTTGGTTTGTTTATTTAAACTGTAATAATTCTTTGTTGCTAATTTAATATTAAATTTGCCAAATATCTTCTGGAATTTATTGTGTGCCCAAGGATGATATGTGAATTTCCTGTATTTTTAACAGGTGGTTTTTCTTAAAGAAGAGTGCTTTTGTTGATCATTTTTTGTTTTTTATACTTTTCTATTTTTTTTGTGTACCATTTTTTCATCAAACCATTATCTCTGCTACTTTGATTATGTATTTTTTCTCTTATTTTGAAATTTTCTTTGCTTAAGGGTAAGTTTACCAATTTGTGAGTTAAACTATTGAAGGCTGTGTCCATTGGACATAAATTGGCAGCCTTCAATAGTTTAACTCACAGATTTGTAAACTTATCCTGAAGCAAAGAAGATTTCGAAATAGAGAAAAAGCACATAATCAAAGTAGTCAGAGATAATGGGTTTGATGAAAAAATGGTACACAAAAAATAGAAAAGTATAAAAAAATCAACAAAAGCACTCTTCAAAAAGAAAAACCACCTATAAAAAATACAGGAAATTCACATATCATCCTTGGGCACACAACAAATTCCAGAAGATATTTGACAAATTTAATATTAAATTAGCAACAAAAAAATAATATAGTTTAAATAAACAAACCATCAAAAATGAAAAAAAACTGTTCAAAGTAAAAAATCAGAAATATATCAAATAGAATGTACTGGTTGTGAAAAGATATATATAGGCAAAACAAAAAAGAAATCTGAAAATTAGAACCAAGGAACACATAAGAAATATTAAAAATGGGGAAATAGAAAAATCTGCAGTTGCTGCTTATGTTTGGTATGAAAAACACAATATAAATTTGAACACTAAATTATTAAAACAATTAGAAAATAGAAAAGAACTCACCATTTGGGAAAAAAATCTACATTCAGGAGAAAAAAAATAGTCACGAATTTTAAAATTCCTGCTGAACATGACCTAATTTGGAGGTTCTTCGGCCAGCCAGAGGAGGAAGCTGATATCGACATCCAGGGTCCACAACATAAAACTCAACAGTCTGGGTAGCTGACGATGATATAGAAGATTATATTGAAACATGTTCAAACTGAACCAATGTTAATTTGAGGTAAGATGTTCCCATTCTCACAAAAACTTGATTCAAAGAACCTCAATATGTTACTTCCTAAAATAAACCATTAGATACTTTTTGTGATAATTATTTTAATGCCTCTCACTATAATTGTGTTAAATAGACCACGGATAAAGAGCCCATATCTGAATTATACTAAAATTAATAACTTTTATGTCGGACTCAAAAAAATGAAAGTTATCTTGAGTTATAACGCTTGTGTTGCCATTTCCCACAACAATTTCTAAAGCCAAGTATAATTTGAAGTTTTGCTAAAGTGGCACGGTTGCAGATTTAGATTTACGCAGCACATTAATGAACTCGTGTTGTGCAGATAACGCGTGACCTTGCCATCCATGAGCATTTGTCTGCTTGCATTCAGGACGGGAATTCTCCTGTTGCTACAGTAACTGGCAGCTGATAGCAGTAGTGCAATGTCTGTGAAATAAGACAGTTCTTTAAGCTTGCTAATATCTAAATTTTCACACGTATTATCCAGTTGTGTAATTTGCAGTGGTCTCTTACGGAATTCTACAAATCTATAAGGGAACTGTACAAAGTGTTCTGTGAAAAATCAGGTGAAGGTCGGAATAATGAAATAAAACATTTGTTACAATTTGTGTTAAATTCTATAAACATTGACAGTATATCTGAATATTATGTGAAAAATAAAATTGTGTAGAGGTGTTTCTATTCTGCAGCAAAATACTTAAAAGTGTGAAGTGTTTTTAGTTCCTAGTTCATCTACTCCTACAGGATGCCCTAGTGTCAGTTTTGAAGATAGTAGCAATAAAAGTAAAAAGTGAAAGACTGTAGAACTTTGACGTGGAAAGTCGTCCAAAGAACTTGCTTTTGCAACTACAGTACATTTAAAGGAGCAAGGAGAGGAATATGCATCGGAACTAGTAAATTAAGCAGTCTTAAACAACTCCAATGAGAGCAGAAAAAAAACCCTTCGACTTTCGAAATCATCAAAATCATAACTCCTAGTAAAACCTTACAATGAAAATGAAGTTATTTAGTTAATTATTGAAGCTAATTGAAGCTTATAAGCAATATAAGCTTATTAGAGCACAAGCAAAAGAACAGCATGCTAATATCTTTCAGTCATTTAAACTTTCCTTAAAAGTAAAGAACATTATTAGGATTACTCTAGTAAGGACTTTTAGTGAATCTTTTGCAGATGTGCAGTTACAGAATTAGTTGGATCATACAACCTGGCATATACATACAAGATCCAGTTCTTACATTATTATTATTATTATCTAAATGAATAGGCCTATTTGTGACAGTAGATTAATCTATTTTTTAAACTATCTCGCAAATGAATTGTGTTTGTTAAATCAGTAATAACGAATACTTTGCATATAAGAACTAAGCCCTCGCATCAGGTATGCAGACCCAGATAATATATTTTTTCTCTTAAAATTGTTAACCTTGCATGTGTGGATTGATTTGAAGCCCAAATAGTGACTTTCAGATTTTTGCCGATTTTTCACATTCTCGATCACAATGGATAATTATGTCATGAAAATAATTTTTTTGTAATTGACTCATAATGAAATAAAATTTGAATCAGAAACTTTACCCCACCTCTATCCTCTCACCTTGTATGTTTTAGGGACTATCATCTCCATTCTCAAAATTCAGAATTTAGTTGATAATAGTGATGATAGCCCCCAAAAAACAATCAGGTTAGAGGATCATATTTTATGAGATGAGGTGTATAGTTTCAATTCATGTTTATATTTACCTCATAGTGAGTGTCACTTCTTACACTTACCAGTTAGTAACACAATCTGATAACAATCATCACATTAGACTTCAGCCTTTTTATAATTCTATAAAAATCGACTTCACTGCCCAGTTTTTAGACATTTATCCAGTTTACTTGCTAATATTGAATGACCAGAGAGTGAATGACATCATTGTTAACCACTCAACTTTGGCTAAAAACAAATAACTCTATAAAATCATTCATAACTGAATAATTGAAGATTATGTTCACTCATATTTGAAGAGAAAAATTATATGCTCAGACCAGGGCTCGAACACAGGACTTTTGGCTTTCCAGGCCAGTGCTCTACCGACTGAGCTATTTGAGTGAGTTCCGATCTAAACGCAAATTTTTCTCTTATATACGTTATTTCAGCAATGTTTATAAACTAATTTTTGTAAAATGTGGACACTTTTTTTCTTCTTATTAATCTCCTTATTGTAGGTGTTTATATTATTTTAAAAAGTATCTAAGAAAAATTTTTATACTCTGTCATGCCTATTACATGTTAACAGATATGCATTGTTACTTTGTATTATGAGGATTGAACCCAGGAGTCTAAAGTTAAAAGAATCTATTAGTTTAGCAGTTTAGAAAAGAAAACTCAAGGTATACAATAACCTCTCAGATATTTTCTTGTCATCAGAATGCATTAGTATTATAATTATGAATGCATTGTGCGGGGCCCCACTTTTACTAGAGTGTCCACTAATAGAAGACTTGTGACCATGTCCTAATTAAGTGATGTTTAAAGACCCTTTGAGATTAGAATATTTCTTTTTACTTCCAGTAATATAAAGTGCTCACCATGTATTGACATCCACTATTTGGACAGTGAGTGACAACTTCCTGTCATTTTGTGCTGCTATTACTTGTCATAGTGAGGTTCAGGTCCAAATTTCAGAATTTAAATATAATGGATTAACTGAAGAATTATTTAATTTAACAATATTAACAGTCCTGAACTGTTACTTTTTGTTAATTTGTGTCTTTATTGTAACTAATCTCTTATAAAGCCTTAATATTATTAGAAAAAATATAAACATTATAAAATAAAATAAGTTAAAATATACCTTCTTAGGTAAAATCCATCGTTCTCAACTTATAAAATATGTAATCTTTATGCCTGTAGGCCTTTCAGAACATCCATTCCATCTTCAGCAGGTCACTCTTCGCTACAAAATCCTATATGATGGTTGATGCTGCTGGTCCTAATGTGGTGTTGTCATATGCCACATTAGGACCAGCAGCATCAACCATCATACAGGATTTTGTAGCGAAGAGTGACCTGCTGAAGATGGAATGGATGTTCTGAAAGGCCTACAGGCATAAAGATTACATATTTTATAAGTTGAGAACGATGAATTTTACCTAAGAAGGTATATTTTAACTTGTTTTATTTTATGACTCTCCACCTCAACGGTTTTAACAATGAATTTTATTAGTATTGATATAAACATTATACCAATACATGTTTTATTGATTGTTGTAAAGATGGAAGAGAATTAAGAATAGTTTAGGTGACCTGTCTAAACCTACCACATCCAGGTAAGTTCCCATTCCACAACTGTAGTCAACACACTTTGTCTGAAAAATAGTTGAGGTGTGCATCTTTTATTTTTTATTCATTTCATGATAACTCTGAAGAGCTAAGGCTGACTGGAATGTTTCATAGCACTGTCTTAGCAGGTGACATAAGCTTATTGTGGCACAGTCCCTTAACCTTAGTTTCAATTTTTTAAATCAGATTTTGCTATTTGTCATTTATTACATAGCTTTTCAGTTCTCTTTATGAGGCTGAGTTGGTCTTCCAGATCCTATGCAAAAAAATTTGTGTGATAAATCAAGCTCAGCCCCCTGGGATGCAGTCACAAATGCTAGTAGAGTTACACCAATCTACCAAATGAATTTTAACACATGCTAATTATATTTAATTAATGTTGGGAAGTAAACATTATGAGGTATAATCATTAAAATTCATCGGAGAACATATTGTTTAAACAACTCACCTCATAGGATTCATGCTTCCATGATATCGCGATTTCAAACATAATCATGTTCATCGTCAGCCATAACTCCGACTGATGAAATTCTTCGGCCGTCAAGTATTCTATTGTCGCCATCTTCAGTGCTGCCATCTATGGTTGAATTTATGAACTTCGAAATTAATGTAATTTCGTTGGGGATATCAAAATTCATTGATCTATTTTTGTTTTTCTGAATGTATATTTTTTCCCAAACTGTCAATTCCAAAGGTTTCTCTACTTGTTTTAAAAGTTTAGCTTCTCTTCCAATTTTATGATGTTCTAATAAACTATGTGCAGCAATTGCAGATTTTTCAATTTCACAATTTTTAATATTTCTGAAATGTTCTTTTGTCCGAATTTCCAAATACATAGTTTATCAGAACATCATAAAATTGGAAGAGAAGCTAAACTTTTAAAACAAGTAGAGAAACCTTTGGAATTGACAGTTTGGGAAAAAATATACATTCAGAAAAACAAAAATAGATCAATGAATTTTGATATCCCTAACGAAATTACATTAATTTCGAAGTTCATAAATTCAACCATAGATGGCAGCACTGAAGATGGCGACAATAGAATACTTGACGGCCGAAGAATTTCATCAGTCGGAGTTATGGCTGATGATGAACATGATTATGTTTGAAATCGCGATATCATGGAAGCATGAATCCTATGAGGTGAGTTGTTTAAACAAAATGTTCTCCGATGAATTACATGCTAATTAGTTAACTGGTAATTATATATCTTAATGTTTTTTTCCACCAATCAGCATATCAACCTCGAAAACTATGCATTAAACATTAACCTTAGTCATTTAGGATATTTTATTTTTCACCCCTTCTCACCCCATGCTGAACTTGTGCTTAGAGAACCTCTAAGAATGGGGTTAAAAACTTTGGTTTAAATCTCATTGAGTTTGTCACCCAATCTTAGTCATTTTGGGCATTTTCTGCTTCACCACTTTTCACCTCCTCCTCTCATGCAATGGGTACAAAACTTGGAGTTAAGTGGTATTGGGAATAACATCATTAATCTCAGTAATCCCATTAAATGTGGATTCTGCATTAATATTGATAGTTTTCAATTATTTTTACATGACAACTCTTCCCACCCTCCTAGGGGTGATAACAGGTCAAACACCAATTATCGTAACGACTCCACGAACTTTGATTTCAACACTAATATCAGTATCCTTCTATTATTTCTATGTGTAACCCACCTCCTGGGGGCACGCCGTAGCATAGTGGTTAAGGCACTGCGCCACAAGCCAGAAGGTTGAGAGTTGAAGTCTTCAAGTCCCGATGGGGTCAGGATTTTTAAACTGATCCAAACCTTCTGGCGGCACTATGGCCCTGGGGTCAACTCAGCCTCTAATGAAAATGAGTACCATATGCTTGTCCTGGGGGTAATGGGGGCCGTCACGCAGGGCTTACAACCCAGCTGACATCAAGTGCCGATTGCCCAGAAAAAATGCGAGCCTTAACCTCCCACTACCCCAAGGGCCTCCTGAGGCCTGTAGTGGGAATACTTTACTTTACCCACCTCCTTCTTACTTTCCCCCCTAAGAGTCTCTTCCTCCCCACAATATAATTTCCAGGTTGTGTGTGTTAATTCCTAAAAAAAAGTAATATAAAGACAATGTAAGTTATTTATCAACCAAGTTTGGTTGAAATTGAAAGAGGAATTCCATAGTTATAATGGAACATACCATACACACATATGTATACATACATACACATACATATTTTTATATATCTAGGTGTGTAGATTTATTTATTTTTTCGTTTCCAGCCCTTCCATATCTGAAAGATCCTCCTAAATGTATTGCTACCACAACATCATTAAGAATTACTGTCGACAAGTTTGTTAAGCTAGGTGAAGGCACACCAGTTAAATACAAATTACAGTATAAGGTAAGATTATTATATCACAATACAAATGAGCTAGGATTTTTATGTAATTAATTACCTTAGGAGAATACCAAGGTGACTTGAAATACAATAGAAATGCAATGGGGCTCCTTACACAAATAGAAGTATATTTTTCCTGAAAGAGCAGAAAAATTGAAGAATTATGGTGTAAACTATAAGTTTCTTTGACAAGTAATTATCAAGAAAAATGAGTTTGAAATTTAGTTTTTCAAATCAACACCCACCACCATTTTGATAGCAGCAGATGTCACTACTCATTCTGTAATGTTCATCTGTGAGCATAAAAAAGAAATAAATCAATGTAAGGGAAGAAAATTTTAAAACAAAAAATATTTTTTACTAATTTATCACAATTTTTTTTTTTTTTTTTCCAATTTGGAGAAAAATAAGTATTCTCCCAAACAAGCATTTGTCAGATAATATTTATGTTATACTTTTATTTATATATGTTTGTGAGTTGTTAACTTTTTCTCCACTCTATGCAAATTCTGTTTTTTGAATATCCACATCACCATAAGATGGACAATATGTGTTTGAGTGATATTTCTTAAATTATGTATTGTGCTTAAAAACACGAAGTTTAGCAAAACTAGATTGAAGGAGTTTGGGAGGGTGGGTGGAGTTTGTGATAACTGAAATGAAGGAAGGGAGATTCATCATTTTCTTCTGTTACTTCAACCCTATCTTCAATATCAAGGTCACTGTCTCAGATGATCTAATTTCATTATTGTCACTCAGAGCAGCAGTTTGAACAGTGGAGTTCATTCTTCTTTGTTCTGGCCGATTAGGTGGAATCACAGTGTTCATTAGGTGGAGTGACAGGTCTTTCACTGCAATCACAGCATTTTCATGCTATGCTTTGCAACTTTACTATGGAAAATATAATCATTACTTTCTTCTAATATATTTCAAATTTCTGCACATCTTTAACACTACTAGACATTTTACAGTATGCGTATACAAGCAGATCATATGTATATATATATATATATATATATATATATATAGAGAGAGAGAGAGAGAGAGAGATTCGGGTTCAAATCCCGTCTCAAGCATTAATTTTTCTTTTCATATCATATATATATCCATCCATAGTAATTCTGCCCGAAGGCAGGTCCTTCACTGCAATCATAGCATTTTCATGCTATGCTTGCAGCTTTACTAGGGAAATGTAGGTGTGGTAGCTTCCCGTTGCTTTCCGCACCGGTGAAGGATGATGATGATAATGATAAGGATGATGATGATGATGATGGCCATTTGATTTCTGGGACTGTTTGGGCCTTAAAGTTTTCCTGACATTTGTCTTACAGGTGAGGAAAACCCCGATAAAAACCTCACCCAGAAAAACTGTCCCGACCGGGGATCGAACCCGGGCCCGCTGCGTGACAAGGCAGCACGCTACCTCGAGACCACAGCGCTGGACTCATATATATATATATATATATATATGAGCATTTATTTTTCTTATTATGTCATATTAAGCTTGCATTGCTCAATGTCAAAAATTTAATTAGAACATCGATAAAGCGTCACTGCTATAAAGTAAAAATATTCTCTTTAATTTGCTTACTTGTGATAGGAGCCACTAGGTGGCAGTGGAGACCGAGTTCCCACTATATCTAATAATAATGAGAATATATATAAGAAAAATGAATGTTTGTACTAGACTTGCTCGGTAGCATAATTGGTAGCGCACTGGGATATAAATCCAGAGGTCCGGGTTCAAGTCCCGTCCGAGCATTTATTTTTCTTATCATGTCATACATATTTTAAAAGAATACACACTGATTTGTTTCCTACACTCCTCTGACACACTAGAAGACAATGAAGTAGGTGGTTTCAGATGCAGTATTGAGATATTGCTACACAGTGCTTCAACTAAATATCTGTAAAAAATTAGACGCTTTATGCAACAAAAAAAATTTAATTAAATTAACAGACACAGATAAAGAAAACATACTGTTCTTCAACAATGTTTTCCCCAGTTCATTCCAATCTGATATTTTACTTTGAAATTGGTGGCTTCTAGAATGACCCATGGCATTTTATGCAATTGTAGTGGGAGCAGTTAGAATGGTCGCTTGACACTAAAAGAATTAAGGAAGTCTAATGACTTTAAAAACCAGAGAAATTTGTATTTTTATGGTAGTTCAATGTTATCCATGTGTTTGTGGTAACCTTGTACCAAGCAGTTTTATTCCGAATATTATTTATATATTTAAAAATGTTAATTGATTACAGCAGTTTTATAGCAATATTAAGATAATTCTGTGTCATACAGCATATGCAAAATTACATTTTTTTAAATGTAGATAAAACTTATGGGACACAGGCCCATCATTGGGCATACATTTTAAATTACACTTAAGTTTTTCCCATTTTTCAGGTTCCTTCCCCATTCTGCTGGCTCCACATTAATCATGTAGAATAATGTCTTTGTATTAATTACAGAAACACTTTAACATAAAACTCAAATAAAACATACAAATGATGTATCTCGCATATCTGACATACATCTCGCATATAGATAACTGCATTTTCTGAATTATGAAGTCATGGAGATGTTTGGGCACCTTCGTTTGCACATGATCAGTAGTTGCATTTTTTTTGCATTTTTTAAATTCAATTAAAAGAAAACTACTTCACAAAGAGTTGTGATTTTTTTCCCCACCTAATTTAATTGTAATAGCAGTTGCACTGATTTGGAATTTACTCAAATTTGTGTAATTATACAGAAGTCCATTGATCAGACCTTTAACATTAAAATTATATGAATACAATAATTACTTACTTTTTTATTCATTGATTTTAAACAGGCTTTTGACAGTATTTACCTTGATGAACTATACGGCTCAGCAGAAGACTTTGGTATAGTTCTGAAATTGGAATGTTTGATAAAGACTGAAAGTAAAGTAATGATAAAAATATAAAATTACTAAATCTTTTGAAACATCCTTTAGACTAAGGAAGGTGATGCATTATCAACCATTCTTCTTAATATGGAAGATTGTTTTCAATCTCTGATAATGATTGCTAGTGTGACTAAGGTACCATCATGGAAGTTTGCAAATCAGAGCTCTTGTTGCTGAATTAAATTGGTAATTGAAGTAAGTTCGAATGGCGTGACGGTTACCGCACTGATGTACAAAGTCAGAGGTCTGGCATTAGACTCCCGGTTCAAACGTAATTTTTCTTTCTAAAATAAAACTATATCCAATTCTGGAACATGTTAATTTAAAATATAAAAAAAAAGTAGCTTTAACCACTTAAAAATTAATGTCGTCAGATGGCGTTGTTGATAGCGATGGCTATTGGCCTTCAGATGAAAGGAGAATTAATTGTATATTTCTTTCTAAAATAAAACTATATCCAATTCTGGAACATGTTAATTTAATATATATATTATACATAAAGTAGCTTTAACCACTTAAAAATGAATGTTTAAATTCTCAATAAAAAAATACTTTGAAAATAAGTCATCAGATGGCATTGTTGATAGCAATGGCTATTGGCCTTCGGATGAAAGGAGAATTAATTGTTTAAGTAGAAAGAAATTTGACATTCCTATTGGAAGTTTGAATGGCATAACAGTTACCGCACTGATGTACAGAGTCAGAGGTCTGGGGTTCGACTCCTGGTTCAAACGTAATTTTTCTTTCTAAAATAAAACTATATCCAATTCCGGAACATGTTAATTTAATATATATATATATATATATATATAAAGTAGCTTTAACCACTTAAAAATTAATGTTTAAATTCTCAACAAAAAAATACTTTGAAAAGAAGTCATCAGATGGCATTGTTGATAGCGATGGCTATCGGCCTTCGGATGAAAGGAGAATTAATTGTTTAAGTAGAAAGAAATTTGACGTTCCTATTGGAAGTTCGAATGGCATGATGGTTACCACACTGACGTACTGAGTCAGAGGTCCAGAGTTCGACTCCCAGTTCGAACGTAATTATTCTTTCTAAAATAAATTGGATTTACTGGGAAGGGTACAGTACAGACCTTTCTGATGCAAACTGTAGTTATTGTGTTATAATAGAAATGTGCAATTAGAGAAATTTTGTTTTCATAGAAGGGGATCAGTTCAGTATTAAATAAAATGGAAAAATCTGGCCTAGGATTAATTCTCAAGGCCAAGAAACAAGCAAGCACACATCCCGCAACAAGCTGAACTTTGGAGGTGGTGAAGAAGGTTAAAGCACTCGTAACCAGTAGTAACCCAGCCACACAAAGAACCATCACAAATAAATTTTGAATATCACTAAAACTTTGCACCATCATCAATCTGGATTTGAACTTGGAAAAACATTGTAAGAGCAGAGTTCACAAGTTGTGGCTTCATTGTAGAATATATCTATTCCAAAATTTAAAAATCAAAGGGTATGCTTTGGTTACCTGACATTCAAAGTTACCCATAAACATAGTCACTAAAAATGGTGATAATGGATTTCCCATTGTGTATAGTATTCTCCTCTGAAAGTGAAGAACATTTGATCTAAGCATAATCTGGCTATTTTAACTTTTACAGGAAATTAATCACTATGAGGTTTAATTTATGGTAAAATCAAATGTTTCTTACCTCTCTTCATATAAATCTTCTAAGTAGATCGTGATTTCGAGACCATAACAGTCTCATCTTCAATACTATTTTGGCAACTAATGTTATGCCGATCGAAAGAGGGAAGAAGAAGAGTTTCTTCCGATCGACATAACATCAGTCGCCAAAATAGTACTGAAGATGAGACCGTTATGGTCTCAAAATCGTGATCTACTTAGAAGATTTGTATGAAGAGAGGTAAGAAACATTTGATTTTACCATAATCTGGTTAATTTCATGTACTCTTTAATGTTTTCTTTTAGCCATTTTTCCAAAATTTTTCATAATTTTGTCAGTTGGGATGTTTGTGAACAATGATATGACATCAAATGAGACTTTGATTTTTAAATTTTGGAGTAGATATGTGGACAATATCATAGCAATAGTAAAACAAAAACAATTAGAAGATGCCGTTAAACTTTTAAATATTCATAATAAAACAATTAAATTTACTATGGAAGTGGAAAATAACCAAGAAAAAAACGCATTATAAAAGTAGCAAAAGATAATGGTTTTCAAGAAAAGATGATTCACAAGACAATAAATAAATTCAAGAAACAAAAAGTGATAAATGAAAGTACTCTTCAGACAGATAAAGAAATTGGTAAAAAATTCAAGTATTTAACAAGTTTAAAAAAATTTTCAACAAATTTAATATTACATTAGCACAGAAAAATGATTACAATTTGAATAAATTAATCAAAACCAACAATAATGAAAAGATTGAAGACGCCAACAAGTCAGGAATTTATCAAATTGATTGTAAAGATTGTGAAAAGATATACATAGGGAAAACAAAAAGGAATTTAAATGCAAGATTGAAAGAATACCTTAGAAATGTTAAAAATGGAGAAATTGAAAAATCTGCAATAGCCGCACATGCTTGATCAGAAAAACATAGAATTGGAACTAAGGCAAAAACTTAAACAGTTAGAAAAATCAAAGGAACTCACAATTTGGGAGAATATTTACATATGCAAGGATAAAAAGAAAACTATGAATTTTGTAATAACCGGTGAAAATGAGAGGGGATTGATTTGGAAGTTCATTGGTCAGCCAACAGAGAGCACAGAAATAAATTTGCAGGAGGGACAACCGCAAGACGGCAGTTGTGATGCATTGACAATGTCACAAATTCAGTGACGAAACCTGGGTCTGCATAAAAATCAATAAATATGAGGTGAGTCAAAGAAAAAAACTCAAATTTAATTAAAATGAACCCCATAGTGTTATTTCCTACCTACATATATTTAATATGTTTTATATGTTGTGTTCAAAACTGCTCTTGAACAGTCGTATTTGGTTCCTGCTAGAATTTTCAGAATAGTATATCTCTTATATTTAATTAATGTTGGGAAGTAAACATTATGAGGTATAATCATTAAAATTCATAGGAGAACATATTGTTTAAACAACTCACCTCATAGGATTCATGCTTCCATGATATCGCGATTTCAAACATAGTCATGTTCATCTTCAGCCATTACTCCGACTGACGAAATTCTTCGGCTGTCAACTATTCTATTGTCGCCATCTTCAGTGCTGCCATCTATGGTTGAATTTATGAACTTCGAAATCAATGTAATTTCGTTAGGGATATCAAAATTCATTGATCTATTTTTGTTTTTCTGAATGTATATTTTTTCCCAAACTGTCAATTCCAAAGGTTTCTCTACTTGTTTTAAAAGTTTAGCTTCTCTTCCAATTTTATGATGTTCTAATAAACTATGTGCAGCAATTGCAGATTTTTCAATTTTCACAATTTTTAATATTTCTGAAATGTTCTTTTGTCCGAATTTCCAAATTCCTTTTTGTTTTTCAGAAATATTAAAAATTGTGAAATTGAAAAATCTGCAATTGCTGCACATAGTTTATTAGAACATCATAAAATTGGAAGAGAAGCTAAACTTTTAAAACAAGTAGAGAAACCTTTGGAATTGACAGTTTGGGAAAAAATATACATTCAGAAAAACAAAAATAGATCAATGAATTTTGATATCCCTAACGAAATTACATTGATTTCGAAGTTCATAAATTCAACCATAGATGGCAGCACTGAAGATGGCGACAATAGAATAGTTGACGGCCGAAGAATTTCGTCAGTCGGAGTAATGGCTGAAGATGAACATGACTATGTTTGAAATCGCGATATCATGGAAGCATGAATCCTATGAGGTGAGTTGTTTAAATAATATGTTCTCCTATGAATTTTAAGTATATCTCTTGTATGCCTTTTCTCTAATCTTGTTCACATGATGTTCCCTGTGTTAATTTTTTTGTCTAGATACATGCCTAAATATTTACAGGTTTCTTCGTACAGTAAATATTGTCCATTTATTGTTAGTTATTATTATTATTATTATTATTATTATTGTTGTTGTTGTTGTCGTCGTCGTTGTAGTTGTTGTTATTTATTATTATTAATTATTATTATTATTATTATTATTATTATTATTATTATTATTATTATTAATTTTGGTTAATTTTAGATATATCATTAATCATCATGTTAAACAGACTTTGAATGTAAATGTACAAAAAAAAATACCATGATCACTAAATCACTTTTATAAAATGTGTTATAAGTTAAAAAAGTATTTTCGTGAGTAACAAGGATATTGGTTTTTATTAATTAATAAGTCTCCAATTTTTTTTTTTTTCAGTTACGTTCTGATGGAAACTGGATTGATGAAAAAACTTATGAATACAATAAACCTGTAACATATCTAATAGAAAACTTGACTCCTGATACAGATTTTGAGATACGAATAGTGTTGATTGATATGAATGAAGATATTTATTTAGGGAACAAAGTACCATACACTAATTGCAGCACAACTTGTGATTGTAAGTATCAGGGGTAAGTATTGTTAAATGTTTTTAATCATTTAACTTCAATAAAATTGTATGCATGTTTAACCCGTCAGTGACGCACCCTTTTACTTGCTTTCCTACTGCATGGACGGAGGCCATTTTAACATTTTAGTATTCCTAGAACACTGATTTGTATAAACGATCATAACATTTTTAAATATCGATGGATTTGAACGAAATTTTTACTTGTTAGCTCAGAAATAAATGAGAAATTTAATACATACCGTATGGAGTTCAGTAGCCTTTATAAACTATTAAAAAAAATTTGGAAATCTGAATTTCTCTCTCATGATACACATTTTTACTAAATAATTTGATTTGCTCACATTGGACATCCCTGTTTCTTTCTGTGAGACACTAAATATATTGTGTGGCATAGTGCTGATTCATCTGTAACTTGTATATACAAAAGCAGCTGACATAACCAAAATCAGAATGAATATTTAGAAGAGTGAACTCAAGCTCAATCTTGTGTCAAAGCGCTAGCAATGTTTATGCTTAGAATCTGAATTATTGCTTGGATTCGTATAAAAATTCTACAGCAGTTATTTACAACTGCACAGACCATAAAAATAATTGTCTCTTATTTTAGTACTATTAATTTTAGAAATAAAAAATCACATAACCTTAGTAGTTGAGCTTGGTGTGATACAGCTCGAAACACTCTTCAATACACAGACCTACATCACATTCCTGGCAGCAATAAACAGATGTCTTTCTTCTCCCATGTTTAGTACAAACAACACACCTCCTTTGAGGTTTCAATTTATCACTTTTAGGGGTAATTTTTCTGATGAAGTGTCTTTTAGGTTACGACTGGCCATAATTACGTATATAACGCACGACCACCGCGCCTCAGACTGATTCCTTGTAAGTAAAATCTATTTGAAAGAGGCAAAATAAATCAGGTATTCCCCTAAACAGGTCGATTTATATATCAATCGATAGCTTGTATATCATTTTATCGACCTGAAAAATTAGATTGTGTATAAGTTTATTAGAAGCCCTGCAGAAAGCAGCACAAAGCTAGGTCTCTGTGCCATCGAGTGTTGAAGTAAGAAACTACTTCAACCTCAATACCACATGCACAAAATGTGATCACAGCTGTTTCATACACTTAGAAAGAAAGCTAAGATCTTAGGCTTCAAAATTATATTGTTCATACGCAATTATAAGAATATACAGTAGTAAAAAAAAACAAATGAAAAGGTCGTGCGCATTTAGGGAAAATTACGATTACTTCAATCTCATCTGATTTTTAAAAAAATAATATGAAATTAAATTTTAAACAAATATTATTTTTATTCATACGTCCTGAAAGCTCATAATTTCTACGTTAAACACAAATAAATTACATATTTGTATCTTCAAAAATGTACAATCCAGAACAAAAAGAAAACACACCTGCATAGGTCTATACCACGTATAGATGTCGGCAATAAGTGAAGAAGAGAGGGTCTATACCACGTATGGATGTCGGCGCTGACGGGTTAAACATGGTAGGAAGTAATACTATGAGGTATTAATAATTAAATACCGGTATTAAAATTGTATCACCTCACCTCATATTTTGTCTTCTTTTTAAACTGGTTTAAGAATTATTCTATCTTCAGTATTTCTATGACCATTGTTCTATTGCACAACTTTATGGAGAATGAAGCAGTGCATCACCACAACAGAACAATGTTCGTGAAAATACTGAAAATGGAATAATTCTGAAACTGGTCTAATAAGAATATGAGATGAGGGAATACATTTTTAATATTTAATGTGTGTACATATATTTAATTATGCAGTTAAACATAATGTAATGTAATGTAATGTATAATTGAATAGTTACCCCAAAAACAGATTTAATCATAAACTGCTACTTATGACTTGACTAACTTCTTCAGCCATTTTGTTACATAAAGATCACTATTCGCTTGAATGCTAAGTTTTAAAAATAAATAGAAAAGGTCTGGATAATTTTACATGCACTATGCTGTGATATTCTCCGAATATATCACTAATCCACTGAAAACTCAACTTTTGAATTTTTGTGGGTTAGATCTCTTTTCCGGGCAACTATTCAATTTATAGAAAGTAACATTAAATATGTCAATATCAACATTCAAAATGCCACCTGGATGAACTTTGAAATAAATCTTGCTCGATAGGAACTTCAAAATTCTTCTTCTTCTTCTTCTTCCTTCCAAGTATTAGGCCAAGGCCTGTTACGATCCTATAGAAAATTTTCCCTCCAGTGTTTCATAGGACGGCCCAGTGATCTTCGTCCTCTTGGTATTTCCCGGAACGATCAAACTTCAAAGTTCATGGACCTATATTTGTTATTCTGAATGTATATATTTTCCCAAACTGTTAGTTCCATAGGCTTCTCTAAATATTTCAGTAATTAAATATAAAATATTTAGAGAAATTGTTAAATATACAATTTTTAGAAAAAAAAGATGGAACTCACTCTTTGAGAAATTATATTGTCAGGAATGGCAGTCGTGATGGAAAAAAGTCAAATTTCTTTAAATTTACTTCATAGATGTTTAAACAAAATTTCCAAGTTTTCTTTATTTATTTGACAATATTTCACTGTGTAATTTCGCAAGTAATTTGCTACTATAAAAGTCTCTTCTTTAACACTTTATACAATTCTCAAAAAAAATATCATAACAAAGCCAACAATTTTTTTTCAAACAATTACTATTGAAACTACAACCATTTAAGATTATACAATTTGTATCACTCAGTTCTTTATGCTCACTGATAATTTCACTTAACATATCTACTTGGCTTCACACTTAGGGTCATTTTTTACTTGCTTACAATTTGGACATGACTGGCTGGTCAGACCCTCACACCTTCTTATATATGCAATGGTAGGAATATTCAGTCCCGCGCCGTAGCTGAGCGGTTAAGGTAGGAAGCCTTGGCGCAGAGCTATGGGACTTGCGCTGGTTCGAGTCTCCATGGGGGAAGAAATTTTCTCATGGCATTTCGGCCAGTATGAGACCGGTGCCCACCCAGCATTGTGAGGCAATTGGGTAGCTACAATAAGTAGTGGCTCCAGGTTGACGAACCAGCTATAACGGCTGGGGGACTCGACATGCTAACCACATGTCACCCCTACACTGGCTGTTGATCATCTACCTCTGTGATTGACACATGTGGATGTGAAGGGCCAGCAGCCGGCTGGTAAAAGGACAACCGCTAAAAGTGGAAAGACCCTCAATCGGAGGAATATTCTGAAATTCCAATGTACACTCCTTCTCATGTGGAAGACTCCAGAACTGACTTTTCCAGGATAGAGGTACAGACACATGTGGAAATTTCTCCATGGACTTACTGAATTTCATTTTACCGTACAAGGTGAGATCCAACTCTTGTCGCCGCCCATGAAATCAAAAAACCAACCCAGCAATTTGTCAAATTGTTTCCTCCTCAGGATTGATTGTCCCAATCAGTTGCTCTGTATGCTGTCAATCAATTCAGATGAACACCATCATCTTTCCTCTAGCTCTACGCTGACATTGAATCCTATAGACCACATCATTGATCCTTTTCACCACTTGGTATGGGCCATTATCAGGGATGCTGCAGCTTCGGTGATCATCCTCTTATCTGGGTCACACCAAATCTAGTGGAATCCATCGTAGTTGCCTCACCAGTTATAACACTCCTTCTTCCTATGTCTGGGTCTCTTCAATTCCAGTCCACCTCAGGAATTTCTTCTGCTCTCCAGCAGCATGTCTTGTCAGAGTCGTCCTTCCAAAAAAGAAGTAGAGAAAACCCATTTTGTTTTTATTCCTCTAGATAAAAATCCAATATTTCACAACTATCCTGTTTTTTTCCATTATGATGACAACATTGGAAATGCATAAGAAAGGTTTATATCATTTATGATGTAAACACTAATAAATCATCAGATGGCTTGCTACATCATGTGGAGCCTGTAATTAATGAATATGGAATAGTGAAGAAAATTTAAGTCAATAACAGCAGGTAGTGCTGAAAGACTTACAGTAATAGTGGTACAGAAAATATACTCAGGCAATTTTTGTTCATTGTTAAAGTCATATCTTAAAGTTAATACTGAAGCAGTCTGTCTGTAACATTAAAGAATAAAGAATGCAACACCTTTTTATTACACTCTCAGGAATTGGCATTTTCTTTTTCAAATCACTTAAAAGAATTAATGAAATGAAGAAAATGGTAGAAAAAAAACTTTCTAAGTTGGCTTTAAGAAGATGGAATTTTTCATCACAAAATATAGAGTTCCCTTAATAGAATTTTTTTAAATATTACTGATGATTCTGAAGAATGAGATTTTAAAAGAATTCTAAAAGCTAGGGGTTCTGCATCATTTTTTAAAAGTTTCCAGTGTTGATTTTTGTTGAAGGTATTTTCTGTGATCTTTTCCCAAACTGATGTCCTTTATGAACTAAAACTGTGAACTGTTGCAAAAGAATAGAACATGTTAAAATAATTATCAGAGGGTTGCTTGCAAATGGCTTTATCAAAATTTTGAGCGATGTTCAAGAGATGACAGATGAGTAGTGAAGAAATCTTCATAGTATAGATTCAGAAACACTTAATTGAAATCATAGACATATACAGAAAGATTTTCACAGTCATACAAGCTTAGAGCTTAGTTTCACATCTCCTTGATTCCAGTGCTTTTCCACAAATGAAGGAAACATTTCAAGAAGAGGCAATTTTCAACATTGTTGTGGTTATACAATGATCATTGATGATCTCTGATTGAAAAACAAACTTACTGTTTTGTTAATTAATAATATTAATTAATTTTTAAATATTAAAGAAAATTACTGTTTTGTTCAAATATTAATGTTGGGAATTTTACATTATGAGGTTTTCAATTATAAAAATCAATACTGAATTGTGTGTCAATAGATATATGAGGTAAGAGTATACACAATTCAGTATTGATTTTTATTACTATTTTGTACTTCTGATCAAGAATTGCATGATAAGCCAGTAGATCTTTTGATGAAATACATGATTTGAAACAGTTATCATTAGTTATTATTAGCCATTATTCTTCTAATCCTTACTTAGCAACAACTGCAACTGTTGAGCACTCATTTTCATCTTTAAAAATAAACTTGACTTGCACAAGATCAACATGGGAAGATGACAATTTGAGTTGATAGGGTTTGGTACACATGACAATGCTGACCCAATGGCAGTAGTGCAAGAAAACTCAGTAGCAATCAATAATCTTTGCCAGGAAAATAACTTATCGAGTGATGCACAAAACTCCATTTGTAGTGATGAAAATCTCGTCACTCACTATACTTTCTAATCGCCAACAGATTTGGTGACAATGCAGTATAACAACAAGGAGGAGGAAGAAGAAGTAACTGAAGGACAACATAAATACTTACCCATGGACAGGCTATTGAGTTGTCATTATGTTTGCTATTAACACAAACAATGCTAAACTGTGTAATTATTATACAGTGCTGAAGATTACATTGAGAAAGACACACCAATGAAAAAATATAATAAAATGTCTCTGTTAGATTGTACATGGAAGAACTGATTACCAGAACATCCTAGTAGAGTGTATAATAGAGCATGACAGTGTTATTAATTTTTTTTTTTATTCAGTGCCCGAGGTTATCATTTTGACATTTCTGATATTCTCTTCTTGCATTGGCATAATTGTAACCCACTTCTGAGGTTGGGGCATCTGGAAGGCAGGGTTATGACTACCCTGATGATATGATAGTGGTGTACCAGGAGAGTTCTTAATCCGAAACTTAATCTAAGGCAAATATGAATGATGATGGCCATGATGTTCCGGGACCGTTTGGGCCTTAAAGTTTCCTGACATTTGTCCTACAAGTGAGGAAAAGCCCCAAAAAAACCTCACCCAGGAAACTTGTCCCAATTGGGGATCAAACCGGGCCTGCTGTGAGCAGCATGCTACCTCGAGACCACAGCAATGGACAATATTATTAAATATACAGTAGTTAAGTTATAGTACAGTATGGTATATAAACCTGCAGGATAGTATATCAACTTTACTTTTATTGGCAGTGGATTACAGTCACTTAAAGGTACCTAATAATGCATATATATTTGAATAGTTTTCCCGAAAAGAGATCTAACCCACAAACTACAAATTGTTGGGAAAACGAAAAAAAGTATTATTACTACTTATTTTAGGAATTCTCACTATGAAGTATATTCATTAAGGTAGAATTTTTTATCACTCAAGAACAATATGAGGTGAGTGATAAAAAATTCTACCTTAATCATCATCATCCATGATAGTATTAGGCCGTGTGGCCTGTTACCGTCTCAAAGAGGAACTTTCCATCCAGTGCTTTTTTGGACATCCCAGTGATCTTTTGCCTTACGGGCAGTAGCGAAGTATGGCTTTTGGAATTCTACGAGATGGCATTCGTTGAAGATGGGCTTTCCAGTTGTTCTGGTAGTTTTGTATATGGTGAAGAATGGGTTCTACATCCAACTGTTCCATAATTTCCTCATTTCTTTTATGGTCCCACTTTGTGTAGCCTGCATAAATTGCATCTCATTTGCTGCTATTCGGCTTTCATCTCTTCTTTGTATTGTCCATGCTTCACTACCATATCTTAATACTGGTCCTGCAACAACCTTATAAAGCCATAATCTTGTGTTCTTCTGTACTAAATATGGTTTCATTATACTGTTAATTATCCCATTGTTTTTGTAAAATTTGTGATTTTCTTTGATATATCAGCTTCATCTTGAAATGTTAAATTATAACCCAAATAATTAAATTCGTTTACTCGTTCTAAAATTTCATCATCCAAAACAATTTTGCTAGGTATAGGGCTATTATAATCAGGGCATAATCACAATGATAATAAAAAGTAGGACCATTATTTGTATCAAAATCAAAAAACTAAAATTATATATAAAATATACCGGAACATAGGAAATAAATAATCACTCTTAAAATGCTGATTAAGTCATACTCAAAGTTCATACAAGGGCTTTTAGGATTTAAAAAACTAGTAAAAATTTGTAATATTTTATAATACAGTATCCTGGACCAAAACCATGTCACAACACATCAGGATGTAATTTCATATCAACATGTTTTGACAGAAAGACCAGAGATGTCCACATTAGATAAAGTTGGGAAATTGAGCTGCATAAGTGAAAGTGGAACATAGGTAAAAGTTTTTGAAGACGACGATAAGAAATCCCACATTTATGAAAGTAGAAAGTTAGGAAATTTGAACTTTCCACCCGAGATTTCCCCGCGAATTAGAAATTTTTAGAAGGGAAAAACGATCGAATAAATACTCGTGATTTTTTAGACGAAAGATAGACAGAGGCAGGGACTGAAACAGACGCTACAGGTTCCTTTGGGACGGGTCATGAATCCTCTACATGAGTGAGTATAAGGTTCTTTATTCTCTATGGTGGATCATTTTAACTTCAAAACTAAAAGGTTCTTTGAACCATTAAAAACATTAGATTAATTTGGTTAACTGTTAATAACTATGCATTATCAAATAAGATGACCCTAGGGTTGAATTAAATAGTAACGTTAAAATTAATAATCTACAGTTGACTTGGTTATATAAATGTTTAAATCAGTTTCGGCGCAATCCAATATGGCTAGTCTGGCTTCCTTGCTCAAGATGTTTTTAGACGTTTTATTCTTGATTATGTTTTATGTAATGTTGACTTTTATAATAAATGTGTTTTGTTTTATGGTTTTAAATGTTTCTATGTACAATGTGATGCTCCCGCTAATTGTGATTATAGCATGTTTCTCCGCCTCGACCGAAGGCCAACCGCTCGGGCCAAGGTCAATTAAAAATATTGAACCCTTTTTACGCTACTTTATGACCTATGATAATCTAGGTTGTAACAAGGGCAGTTCCCACAAAAGGCCATCACTTTAGTTTTCTTTGTATTGATTTCCATATTGTACCTTTTTGCAATTATATTAACATTTTGTATAGAATACTGTAAGATGTCCAGACCAAAAATAATATAATTAAAATAACCTCAAAATATAACTTCCTAAAATTAAATACTGTAAATCTGTTTCTGTTGGAGCTATTAATACCAAATAATCTGCAAAAAGCAAGGAGTCTATTTTATGGTTTCTATTAATTTGGATAGAACCGTGTCTCATCTGTCGCCAATCTTGGAGTATTCTATCCATGTATATGATAAAGAGCAAGGCGAGAAGCACATCCTTGTCTTACGCCCCTATTAATTTCAGTCCATTCTGTTTGTGTGTTATTGATTCAAACTGAAATTGAATTTGTTTTATAAGATATTGTATAAATTTAAAATATGCTGTTGTGGCAGATTGGTGTCAGCTAAAATTTCCAACAGTTTATTCCTATTAATTTTGTCGAAGGCTTTTTTGAAGTCCACAAAAGTTAATGTGTTTCTACATTGAACCCCCTATGTTTTTCTATTAATAATTTCATGGAGAAATAACCATCACAACAGGATCAACCTTTACAAAAGCCATTATGTTCTTTGCTGAGGAGGCTGTTAAGATGTTTGTATAATTTTTTTCTTTATTATTGCTTTCAAGTCTCTACCTTAATAAAAAGTATTATGTTCATTTTGAGGCTATTACCTTTATTATATCATGTACATTTTATTAATCTCTCACCCTATTGGAATCATATACAGCCAATTTGAATACAAAATAACAAGCTAATAACCAAATATTAACAATTTAATACAGAATTGAGTGCAAAAGCAACCTATCTCTATGGAGTGGAAAAAATGATCTAACACATATTTAACTAAATATGCTATAATAAGAAATAGAAAATACACACTGAACACTGATTCAGTTAGAAAGATATCTAACTTAATCAGTTTTCAGTATTTATTTTCCATTTAATGTTATTTCGTTATATTCTTTGTCTCTTTCTTATTTTCAGTCAATTTCTCTAAGATTCTGATTAGAATTCATGGAACTGGGGTGGAATGAATTTGCACATGTGCCGTAATTGTTTTTCTGCGCTGCTATTAATGACTTGACTGCTTCTGCCATTTTATTACATATGGGTCACTATTTGCTTGAAAGCCAACTTTTAAAAATAAATAAAACAGGTGGAAGAGAGTATGGATAATTTTACATGCACCATGCTGTGATACTCTCCAGATAGATCACTAATCCACTGTAAACTCAACTTTTGAATTTTTGTGGGTTAGATCTCTTTTTGGGGCAACTATTCAATTCTGTATATTCTAAGATTGTTTAATATCTAAATTTTATTTGTTTTTTTATAATGTGGAATTATTTATGATGCATAAAAGATGATCCCATGGGATTTTGCTCTGAGCAGGTTTTACTGTATTTATAACTACAATAAACCTTTGGACTAAAAATGGACAGTCATAAACATTGAAATCTGACTGGCCATTAACTTAATCACATCTTCAGAAGACTTCTTCAAAAGGGATAATTAGTGGCAAAAAGCACTCCTTTTACCTGAGTACATGGTTGGAACTTTCATGTCACAGAAGATTATAAGAGAAAAACTTAAAATTTTCTCTTTGCATGAAATAAAAGTAGTTGTAACCTGAAAGACTAGTGGCCTATAGAAGGTTAAGTTAAAAAATATATATTCTTTTATGTTATTATATTATTTATTGTTTTTGTTCTGTGACTTAAATACAAAGTTAGTTACTTCCCAATATTAATTTAAATATAACAAAGTTATTAATTTAGAAATAAAATAATTTCTGTATGTATCTTTCAGACCCAGCATATGACAACGTAGAGATTGAAGCATTTCGTAGGAGTATCAATATGAACTGGAAGGTAAGGTAACAATTATATAAAAAGAATTCTTGGTTGAAAATAAATGGCTTATTAGTATAAAATTTCTATTTCTGGTAATGATTAGTACACCTCACTGCCATGTTAGGAGTCACGGATTTGATTCCTGTCTAACTCATGGCTCTATCAAAGCTATAGGTTCATGGCCATGCTATTATATAATGTTCTAACATTCCAGTTCCTAGGAACATGTCCCTGTGTTTGAGCCTTTGGCATAGATTCCCTGAAATAGTCCCCACCTAGAGAACCTAATAGGGGACAATTTTATCTATGAAAAATTTTATCTTAGTGGAATCCATGTCCGCATTTCTTGACAGTTGTATTTTTATGGTGAAAGATCATCACTCTTTCAACTAAGGTACTTTTTTCGTCTGGCTTATCACCTTCAACCTGTCTGGCATGAGTAACCCTTTTGGCAGCAGTGCTACCACCAGCAAAGCTCTCGGGGTCATTTAAGCACACAAACCACTCCACCATGACAAGGTAAATATCCCATGGAGGGTTGATTCCTGTCTATACCTACAATTTTTTTTTTAGCTTTAGGGTCTGCAATGAGATCCACTCAGTCTTCTGAGGACATATACAGTAACTAGTAGATTTTAAAAATAGGAACATCCTTTAAAAAAAACTATGGTTGAGGATTACTTCATACTAACTGCATATGCTAGTCATTGATAGCAATCATTTCAGTTGTCCTCGACCCTGTCATGCCGTGACTTATTTTTATTTATTAGCTTTAGAACAGAATTAAGATTTTTCATTTTTCCATTTGTTTAAAATTTATAAGTAATTAATCAGCTATGAGATGCAAATCCAGCCAGGATCATGCATTTTTATAACGGAAAAATCCAAGAGACAAATCCTGCATGAGGAACTTTGAGCCATGGATCCCGAGTCAAAAGATTTTCGGGCTCATAAAAGAACCTCAAGCCTAAATTAATGCCACTGAGCAAAATTTAAACGGTTTTCCTGCATCCAAGTAATACCTTAGTTGCCTTCTAGATGCCTCCTTAAGGTATTGTGTTGACCACATTGACATCTGTAGGGAAATAAGCATAGCTAAATTAGCTTGATCAAGATGTTCCAACTATGGGGCACCCATATCCCTATGCAGGGACATATGGGCTAAACCATACCAGTCAGCTATGATTTCTCAGATTCACAAAACTGATTAATTTCAGCATAGAATGCAGGTGTCCTAGTTGGATGGAAAGATTATAGAAAAACTATTTTTTAATGAAAGGGGTGAGGGAACTATTTAATCAATATGTATTCATTTCAGATTATGTTAAAACCTTTAAAAATTTAAATTCTAATTAATGCATTATAAAATACATAGATCATGTCTGAGTTGCCTGAATTAATAACATATAAGTAGAGATCCATGAAAGTGGCTTTTATTTCTAGGGAAAATTCATTTTAAAATTTCAAGATTTCAATGTTATTAGGAATTTGGTGGTGTTATTCTGAAACAAATGTAAATTTGAGTCTTTTTAATCCTAGTTTAGTATATTAAACACAATAAGAACGATATATCCAGTAGTTTAAGGTCAACTTTTAGTCAAAGGCAGCAGAACTACAATTAATCCAAGGTACGTAAAAAGATGTACACGGTGCTATATATTCTAAGATTATTAATAATATTTAGTTTTTTATAATGTGGAATTTTATCTAATGTGGAAAAAGAATTGGTCCCATCCAATTCCGCTTTGAGCAAGTTTTACTGTACTAGCAAATTCTCCTCTCTCTTAAAGTAATAAACAATGTTTCACATCCATATAAGTTGAAGATTCACCATTTTATTAATTTTTAGTTTAACATTTGTTTGGAGAAATTGGAGTGACAAGAGTCCCTATAATGCATAATAGCATGCATTTCCAGTGTTGAGTATATGTTTAGTTTCTTGCTGTACATCATTCCTGTTTGACATTATTGTTTCTACATATTTGAATTCTGTCACATCTTCAAAATTTCAATAAGTGTCCATTTGCACTTATAACGTGTTCCTATGTGTGACCATATATTTAGCTTTATTATTAGTAATTTCCAGGTCCAGCTTTGAGTGTTTTTTATAATAGAAAGTGTTTATAAACATTTAGTATTTTTTCACTGTCACCTAATAATACTACATCATTAGCATATAATCCAAGGGGCAAGTCCTCTTGGAGGGTCCCGAGTCTAAAGATTTGCAGACTCGTAAAAGGAACTCAAGCCTGAATAAAAAGGCTTCTGATTTAACTGATCTTCCTCCATCCAAGTAATACCTTAATCTCCTACTAGATGTCTCCTCGAGGCGATGCACTAACCACTTGTCACTCGCTGGCATCTTGAGAGAAATAAGCACAACTAAATAAGTCTGGTTGAGAAACACAACATTTATGAGATGAAATACCTTTTCAGGATTCTTTGCCATGTCTTGTAGTGTTGTCTTCTCGATGTTTCATCATCTTCTGTGGGTGACATCTTCAGGAGATTTTGCTTGTGTAAATTTTTGTAGTAATTTTACAGCTGCATGGCTTCCCTGCTTTAACTGTATAAAAAGTATTACTTATAATCTTACCTTATAACATAAGTTGAAAGTTTTATCCTTCCTGGATATTGTATCGTCCACCGCTGTGGTCTCGAGGTAGCATGCTGCCTTGTCACGCAGTGGGCCCGGGTTCGATCCCCGGTCGGGGCAGTTTTTCTGGGTGAGGTTTTTATCGGGGTTTTTCCTCACCTGTAAGACAAATGTCAGGAAAACTTTAAAGCCCAAACGGTCCTCGAAATCATATGGCCATCATCATCATCATCAACCTTATCATTATCATCTCATCATCATCATCCTTCACCGGTGTGGAAAGCAACAGGTAGCTACCACACCTACAATTCCCTAGTAAAGCTGCAAGCATAGCATGAAAATGCTATGATTGCAGTGAAGGACCTGCCTTCAGGCAGAAATACTATGGATGGATATTGTATCTGGAAACCACATTCTCACTGGCATAAGTAAGTTCTTGAAGGTGGCATTTCAGCAGGAAATGTCTGAAAAAGTTCATCACATACCAATCGAGCAGACTTGTACCTAAAATAATATTTTGATACACAAAAAAAATACAAAGCACCAGCAAAATCGTTCCCACCATCTTGATAACTTAAAGCTGACTAACTACGTCCATGTGCCATGAAACCCAAACCAGATGCATGTGCCACCTGTTGAAGCAAGCTGCTTAGCCCATTTTAAAAACCCCACTCGAGCCGTTATAATAATATGTTGTGTGTGATTGATAACATATGGTATCTTATGAAACTAATTTATTTTGCAGGTGCCAGGATATCACCCGTGTCAACTTAAAAATTATAGATTTTTACTTTTACAAACAGGAGATAGAATGTATAGTAATTATGTACCCAACAGCCTTCCACTTGAAGTGAATGAATTAAATCCATTTGTGAAATATACATGGATACTGAAATATAAAAATAAAGAATTATATAGAAATATTATACAAACTAAGGAGGATGGTGAGTTAATTCTATGATTACTAATGTCTAACAAAAAAATGGTCCAGATATTTTTAGTTGGATTAATTGATAAGTAGGGGTGTGTGTGGTTGGATGGATGGATTGTTAGAAGAGTAGTGGGGAAGTTGGCAGGTGGATGGATGGATGACTTAAGAGGGCGGATCGGAAAGTAACGCACAATAATTTTTTTCTGCCTTGGTATTGCAGCTAGAATGTTGAAATTTCACAGAGATATAGTTTGAAGTTTTCACTACAGATGGTATTTTTTTCTCAGGTGCACCTCTTGCGAGAGAAGCTTGAACTATGCAACAAAGATGGCGTGCATGCTACAGTCGGCCACCTGTGAGGAACAGAGAAGTGTTGTTCGATTTTTGTGGGCCAAAGGGCATAAACCCAGTGAAATTCACAGGGACATGCGTGGCGTGTATGGGGATGATTGTATGAACCGTAGCAATGTCTCCAGGTGGTGCACATTCTTCCAAGAGGGACGCGTGAACCTTAGTGATTCGCCACGCTCCGGCCGGCCGACAACAGCAGCAATCCCGCAGAATGTCAGAGGCATTGAGGCGGCAATTCTGAACGACCGGCGTGTGCATCTGTTTGGTCCCATGAAGAAATTCCTGGCCGGCAAACGCTTTGAGACAGATGTGGAAGTGAAATCAGCAGTGTGCAGATGGCTACACTCCAACCAAACGGACTTCTACGAACAGGGCATATTGAAACTGGTAACACGATAGGAAAAATGTGTTGAGAAAGTTGGTGACTATGTCGAAAAGTAGGTAAAAGATGTAAGTTCATTTGTGATTTTTTTCCTTTTTTTACTATTAAACTTTTTAAAAAAAAAATTATTGTGCATTACTTTCCGATCCTCACAGGTGGACGACTGTAGCATGCGCGCCATCTTTGTTGCATAGTTCAAGCTTCTCTCGCAAGAGGTGCACCTGAGAAAAAAATACCATCTGTAGTGAAAACTTCAAACTATATCTCTGTGAAATTTCAACATTCTAGCTGCAATACCAAGGCAGAAAAAAATTATTGTGCATTACCTTCCGATCCGCACAAAATACATATTTTTCTCAAAATTCTCATGAAGTTACCAAAAAGAGGCTATTCTATTCCTTATTAGCACTTTCCTGACTCAAATAAAGTGTTTTCACATATCTTATTCAAGTATTCCTTCCATATTATTATTTATAAAATATTACATCTAGGTCTACCTTACAAAATAGCTTTGTAACTTTGGATTTAGATTGCTTAGATTACAACTTCTCTATCTGAAAATAGTTGAGACTTCTTCACAATTCTTGAAATTGTTGCACATGAATTCTGAGTTATTCTATATGCAGTTTCATGAAATAATTATTTGAATTTAACTTTTTTTCTAGCACCTTCCAAAGTTAAATCACTTAAATATAGTGATATAAGCCAGACCACAGTCAATGTTGTGTGGGATTTACCAGAATTTCAGAATGGGATCATTAAATTTTATAGTGTCACTTATGAAGTAAGTATTAATGTTTTTAACTCTCATTATTTGTTTATTTATTCATCTTTTAATAAAAGTAAGAGAAACAATATAAATCTATAAATATATTATGTGTGGCAATGAGTTTTGAAATAGCAGTGGTGCAAAAATCTACTTATGTCTGTTCGTACAAGACTCCAATTACCAGTTTCAAAAACCTTGTCAAGCCAATTGACATTTTGAACCTTCAAAGAATATATTTTCATGAAGAATGGAGTCATTTTTTATATCTTACCTCATAGTTTATGTTTTCTGTTGAAAATGGGAGAGATGTATCCTCTTGAAAACTTCAGTTCCCAATATATTTAAAGAGACAAATTTTCACCGAGACCGAGACTCGAACCTGGGACCTTTGGCTTTCTAGGCCAGTGCTCTACCATCTGAGCTATCGGGTGAGTTCCAATCTAGATGCAAATTTTTCTCATATATGTTGTAATTCCCAGCACCAAATGCTATGAAGCCTTTACTTTTATCTTTGCAATGGTGGCTTCTTAGTTAAGAAGGCATTTATTGGGAATTTAAACACTACTTTATAATGCCAGTAGGGCTTCAATAATTGATGTTTTTTATTATTATTTTATTTATAATAAAAACATCTGCAGTTCCCATGTTTAAGAAAACATAAACTATGAGGTAAGATATAACAAATGACTCATTCTTCATGAATAAGAACCTCATAATGTTATTTCCCATATTTAACCATGAGTAAATTTTAACTTATATTAAACTTTTATAGGAATAAATCACTATAAGGTTTAATTTATCTTAAATTTTCACTTCACCAACACAAGTTGGCTCTGACTGTGGCCAAATCACTAGTCACATTTATCACCATAATTTTGATGTTTATCATTAATTTAACACTTCTCACTGAAGGATAAATTATATTTGAAGAGAAAAATGTTTGCCTGGACCGAGACTCAAACCCGGGACCTTTGGCTTTCCGGGCCAAATGCTCTACCAACTAAGCTACCGAGGCAAGTTGCAATCTAGACACAAATTTTTCTCTTTATACATTGAAATTCCCTCGCACCAAATGCTTTGAAACTGTTGCTTCTATGATGATCTTGATGAAGATTTTCGGGCTGTAGGCCATGGTTGTGAGGCTTGTAGTTCCCCGACCTTTCGCCAGAGACTGCGTCTGGCATCCTCAAGGGTTGTCTTGAGACTGGAAATTCTGTCCACTGTCTGTCCTATTAATACGTTCACCGCCATGTGTTCGTAAGTTATATCTGCCTTCTGATTGGTCAGCGTTATGGACTTCCATTGCTCCAATGGGTAAGCTGTTTGATGGTTTAGTCGACTGTACGTTATATCTGCCTTCTGATTGGTCAGCGGTAGGGACTTCCATTGTTCCAATGAGATTGCTGTTTGATAGTCTAGTCGACTGTACTTGTAGAGGTTTACATTTTGCGTTTTTTAGAACCGGTATCCATACTTTGTTGACTTTTAATGATTCTTCTTTTCTATTGAAACTGTTTTTATGTTTGAATATTTCGATGGCTTCTCGTTGTAGATGGGTAAAATAGTGTGTGCAGTTAGATAATATGTCTGTATTCTGGTATTGTACTCTGTGGCCATCAAGTAAAGAGTGTTCTGCTACTGCCGACTTATCCATTTGTTTAAGACGACTGTATCTTTGATGCTCCTTAAGTCTGGTTGCGATGCTGCGTTTAGTGGTGCCTATATACACTTTTCCACAACTGCATGGTATCCTGTATATGCCTGCTGTCTGATGAGGATGGAGTTGATCCTTTATAGGTCTGAGAAGGTTCTTGATTTTCTTGGTAGGCCTGTATACTGTCTTTATGTCTTCTTTCTTTAGTAGTTTTCCAATGCGGTCCGTTACATTCTTGATGAACGGTAAAAATGCCCTGGTTGAAGTTTTTCCTCTGATTCCTTGCTGCTGTTGCTGTTGTATCATCTGGGATGATTGGCTCGGTTGATTTCTTTCCTGGTGTATCCATTGGCTGTGAATACCGTATGGAGGTGTTGAAGTTCCGTTTTTAATAAATCTGGATGACAAAGTTTTTTGGCTCGATCTGTCAATGATTTGATGATTCCAAATTTTTGTTTAGGGTGATGATTCGAGGTTTTATGAAGATACCTGTCCGTGTGGGTAGGTTTTCTGTAGATAGTGTGATAAATGTTGCTGTCTTCTTCCCTTTTGATCAGGATATCTAGGAATACAATGCTGTTATCTGTTTCTTTTTCTACGGTGAATTGTATACTGGAGTTTATGTTGTTGATGTGTGTCAGAAATTCGTCTAATTTCTCTTCCCCATGGTTCCAGATTACAAAGGTGTCGTCTACATAGCGAAGCCATATCTTGGGTTTGAGAGGTGTCGTATCTAAGCATGTTTGCTCAAAGTTTTCCATGAAGAAATTGGCAACTACTGGGCTCAAGGGACTGCCCATAGCTACTCCATCTATTTGCTCGTAGAAGTCGTTGTTGAATAGAAAATAGCTGGTGGTTAAGCAGTGTTCGAACATTTTTGTGATGTCTTGAGGAAACTTGGCAGCATTGAGGTGAATAGTCTTATTTATTGGAACTTTGGTAAATAGTGAGATCACGTCGAAACTCACCATTATATCTTCCGGTTGCAATGTTATCTCTTTTAGTTTTTCTAAGAAGTGCATTGAGTCCTTGACATAAGTGTCACTGTTGTAAGTATGTGATTTTAATAAAGTAGAGAGATATCTAGCCAGGTTGTAAGTAGGTGATCCTATTTGCCTGACGATCGAGCCTTAAAGGTGCATTTTCCTCATGCATTTTAGGCAATCCGTATAGTCTGTCTTGGTGGCTGGGCTTCGTTCTTCTGAAGTTCTTTCTTCACGTCGTCGGGAAGCGAGGTGACCTTTATTAATTTGCTAGTTTCTCGTAGTATCCGTTTAGTTGGGTCGTCTGGTAGCTTACGGTAGTTACCAGGATTGAGTAACTCGGTGATTTTTCGGTTGTATTCTTCTGTGTCGATAATAACTGTAGAATTTCCTTTGTCTGCCGGTAAGACTAATAATTGTTTCATCCGTTTTTTATGGTTTTGATAGCCTTCCTTTCTTCGGTGGAGAGATTGTGTTTAGGTTTCGGAGCTTTTCTTAGAATGCGAGAGACTTCGTTGCGGATTGTTTTGGCCTTTTCCTCTGGTAACACTCCTATAGCAGATTCGACATTAGAAATTATTTCTTCGACAGGTATAGCTGAAGGTGTAACTGCGAAATTGTTCCCTTTAGTAAGAAGTGAAGTTTCTGCCTCTGAAAGTTGACGGTTGCTGATATTTACTACGGTGCGAACTTCTAGACCTTCACCTTCTACTCAGCAACAGACTGTCGGAAAAAGACTGGAACAAAATAGATGGGATCACCTATCAGTCCATGGTATCAACGTGGGACCAATCCACCAATACACAGAAGAAAAAATTTGAGTCCATGTCCTAAGAAAAGCCCATTACAAAATTAGACACCACACGCACCGTAGTAAATATCAGCAACCGTCAACTTTCAGAGGCAGAAACTTCACTTCTTACTAAAGGGGACAATTTCGCAGTTACACCTTCAGCTATACCTGTTGAAGAAATAATTTCTAATGTTGAATCTGCTATAGGAGTGTTACCAGAGGAAAAGGCCAAAACAATCCGCAACGAAGTCTCTCGCATTCTAAGAAAGGCCCCAAAACCTAAACACAATCTCACCACCGAAGAAAGGAAGGCTATTAAAACCTTAAAAACGGATGAAATAATTATTATTCTACCAGCAGACGAAGGAAATTCTACAGTTATTATCGACACAGAAGAATACAACCGAGTTACTCAATCCTGTTAACTACCGTAAGCTGTCAGACGACCCAACTAAACGGATACTACGAGAAACCAACAAATTAATTAAGGCCTCCTTGCTTCCCGACGACGTGAAGAAAGAACTTCAGAAGAACGAAGCCCAGCCACCAAGACTATATGGATTGCCTAAAATTCATAAGGAAAATACACCTTTAAGACCAGTCGTCAGCCAAATAGGATCACCTACTTACAACCTGGCTAGATATCTCTCTACGGTATTGAAACCACTTACTAACAACAGTGACACTTATGTCAAAGACTCAATGCACTTCTTAGAAAAACTTCTTCTTCTTCTTCCTTCCAAGTATTAGGCCAAGGCCTGTTATGATCCTATAGAAAATTTTCCCTCAAGCGTTTCATAGGACGGCCCAGTGATCTTCGTCCTCTTGGTATATAATTATAAACAGCTTTGGGGATCCGATTTGAACTCATTCTTTCAAGATGGTGTTTCCAATTTAGTTGGTACTGTTTAATATATTCCAAAATTGGCGTAGTCTTCAATTCTTTTAAGATATCGGTGTTCCTTTTCCGATCCCATCTGGTGTAACCGCTGTTCTGCGCATGAATCTCATTTTACAAGCCGTTATTCTGCTTTCATGTTGTTTTCTTAGTGTCCATGCTTCACTACCATAGGTCAACACTGGTCTAGCCAAAGTGTTATATAGAAAAACTAAAAGAGATAACATTGCAACCGGAAGATATAATGGTGAGTTTCGACATGATCTCACTATTCACCAAAGTTCCAATAAATGAGACTATTCACCTCATTGCTGCCAAGTTTCCTCAAGACATCACAAAGCTTTTAGAACACTGCTTAACCACCAGCTATTTTCTATTCAACAACTACTTCTACGAGCAAATAGATGGAGTAGCTATGGGCAGTCTCTTGAGCCCAGTAGTTGCCAATTTCTTCATGGAAAACTTTGAGCAAACATGCTTAGATATGACACCTCTCAAACCCAAGATATGGCTTCGATATGTAGACGACACCTTTGTAATCTGGAACCATGGGGAAGAGAAATTAGATGAATTTCTGACACACATCAACAACATAAACTCCAGTATACAATTCACCATAGAAAAAGAAACAGATAATAGCATAGCATTCGTAGACATCCTGATCAAAAGGGAAGAAGACAGCAACACTTATCACACTATCTACAGAAAACCTACCCACATGGACAGGTATCTTCATAAAACCTCGAATCATTACCCTAAACAAAAATTTGGAATCATCAAATCATTGACAGATTGAGCCAAAAAACGTTGTCATCCGGATTTATTAAAAACGGAACTTCAACACCTCCAGACGGTATTCACAGCCAATGGATACACCAGGAAAGAAATCAACCGAGCCAATCATCCCAGACGATACAACAGCAGCAAGGAATCAAAGGAAAATACTTCAACCAGGGCATTTTTACCGTTCATCAAGAATGTAACGGACTGCATTGGAAAACTACTAAAGAAAGAAGACATAAAGACAGTATACAGGCCTACCAAGAAAATCAAGAACCTTCTCAGACCTACAAAGGATCAACTCCATCCTCATCAGACAGCAGGCATATACAGGATACCATGCAGTTGTGGAAAAGTGTATATAGGCACCACTAAACGCAGCATCACAACCAGACTTAAGGAGCATGAAAGATACAGTCATCTTAAACAAATGGATAAGTCGGCAGTAGCAGAACACTCTTTACTTGATGGCCACAGATTACAATACCAGAATACAGACATATTATCTAACTGCACACACTATTTCACCCATCTACAACGAGAAGCCATCGAAATATTCAAACATAAAAACAGTTTCAATAGAAAAGAAGAATCATTAAAAGTCAACAAAGTATGGATACTGGTTCTAAAAAATGCAAAATGTAAAGCTCTACAAGTACAGTTGCCTAGATTATCAAACAGCAATCTCATTGGAACAATGGAAGTCCCTACCGCTGACCAATCAGAAGGCAGATATAACGTACAGTCGACTAGACCATCAAACAGCAATCTCATTGGAGCATTGGAAGTCCCTAATGCTGACCAATCAGAAGGCAGATATAACTTATGAACATATCACGGTGAACGTATAAATAGGACAGACAGTGGACAGAATTTCCAGTCTCAAGACACCCTTGAGGATGCCAGATGCAGTCTCTGGCTAAAGGTCGGGGAACTACAAGCCTCACGACCACGACCTACAGCCCGAAAATCTTCATCGATATCATCATAGCAACTCCGGCCATGAAAGTCTACGTGAATACATGTTGCTTCTATCTTTGGATATGGCGACCTCATAGTTAAGAAGACATTAATTGAGAATTTTACACTACTTTATAAAGCCAGTAGGGCTTCTATTGATGTTTTTATTATTAATTTAACACTTCTCACTGAAGGATAAATTATATTTGAAGAGAAACATTTTCGCATAGCAAAACTTTTTCTCTTCAAACCATAATTTTGTTTCAAATGATTTAGCTATTTCAGTAATTTTTTTTTTGACAACTGCCATATTGATTATAATCAATTATATAATTATGTGAGATAGTACTAGCTTCCATTCTATTTTTTGTGTTTGAAAGATTTTTGAGGTAATTTGAAATAATTTATTTAGAAAAATGGCATGTAATTTTGATACAGAATACATTGAATATGTAGAAAATATAAAGCAGGAAAATCATATTGTTACATGAAACAATATGGATGAAACAAATGTATGGATAGGTATCACTCTTCTAAATGTGTTTTTAAAGTTTTGGAGGAAATTTAACCTTAATATTAATTTTAGGAAGTGATATTTTGAGGTTATTTTAATTATATTATTTTTAGTCTGATCATCTTACCTCAATATTAATGTTGATTTGTTCTTGGACATGTTTCAAAACAATTCTGTTTTATCGTCAGCTTGTCCAGACTGGTTTGATTTATGTTACATTATGTTGCGCACCCTGGATGTCGATGTCAGCTCCATCCTGTGGTTGGCCAAAGAACCTCCAAACAAGGTCACGCTCTGTCAGTATTTCAAAATTCATAACTCTGTTTTTGTTCTTCTGAATACAGATATTTTCCCAAATAGCTCTTTTGTATTTTCTAACTGTTTTAATAATTTAGTGTCTGAATTTACATTATGTTTTTCAGACCAAACATGAGCAGCAACTGCAGATATTTCTATTTTCCCATTTTTAATATTCCTTATGTGTTCTTTGGTTCTAATTTTTAGGTTTCTTTTTGTTTTTCCGATATATATCTTTTCACAACCCATGCATTCAATTTGATATATTCCTGATTTTTTATTTTTATCTGTTTTTTCATTTTTGTTGGTTTTTATTAGTTTATTTAAACTGTAGTTATTTTTCGGTGCTAATTTAATATTAAACTTCTCAAATATCTTTTGGAATTTATTGTGTACCCAAGGATGATATGTGAATTTCCTATATTTTTTCATAGGTGGTTCTTCTTTTTCAAGAGTACTTCTGTTTATCATTTTTCATTTTTTATACTTTCTATCCTTTTGTGTACCATTTTTTCATCAAACCCGTTTTCTCTTGCTACTTTGATTATGTGTTTTTTCTCATCTTTGAAATCTTCTTCGTTTAAGGGTAAGTTTACCAGTCTATGAGTTAAACTATTAAAGGCTACTAATTTATGTCCAATTGGATTGAACCCTGTTGATTTAATAAAATTTTCCGTATGAGTTTCTTTCCTATGAATCCCAATTTCAATTTTTCTTTTTTCTTCATTTCTGTCCAATTTAAGATCCAAAAAAGGTATTTGTTAATTTTTTTCTATTTCTTTGGTAAATTTGATGTTTGTACTCTGTAAATTTAACAGTTTTAGGGAATCTTCTACATGTTTTTCTTTTACAATACAAATTATATCATATACATATCTGCTCCAAAATTTAAACATTGTGGGATGTGTTTTAGTGATTTTACATTCAAAATTGCTCATAAATAAATTTGCCAAGAAAGGTGATGATGGGTTTCCCATAGAGAGCCCTGATTTTTGTCTATAGAAACTCCCATTGAATGTAAAAATCATTTGGTCAATGTACAACTCAGGTAATTCCAAATAGTCTTCTCTGATCTCTGTATGTTGTTTTTACTTAACCAGTTGTTCAGTATCTCCAAAGTTTTTTGTTTCGGTACATTTGTGAATAATGAAACAAAATCAAAAGGAAACTAATCTATCTGTAGGTTCGATTTCTACTTTTTCTAATTTCTTAACTAAGTTCAATGAATTTTCAATCTGCAGACTTTCAAAATTATTAATTCTTTTAAATTCATTATTCAGCCATTTTGAAATGTTGTAGGTTGGTGATCCAATATTGTTAATTATTGGCCTCATTTTGTTTCCAGGTTTGTGAATTTTTGAAAGTCCATGAATATTAGGATTTTTTGGGTTGCTCACTATTAATTGAAATTTTTCTTTCTCGGGTAGAATTTTAACATTTTTAAGACAGTTTTCTACTTTTTTTTATGGTTTTGGGTAGGGGATCATTCTTAATTTCTTCATACTCTTTTTCTTTCAAAAGTTCTTCCATCCTATTTTGATAATCTTCTTTGTCCAGAATTATGATTTGGTTACCTTTATCTGATTTTGTATATACAGCATTTTTATTAAATTAATATTAAGAAGCTAAAGCTGTTACTATGATTGAAATAAGTATATTAAAGTACACTACTAAATTATTGTAATCAAATGGTAAATTAATATTAAGAAGCTAAAGCTGTTACTATGATTGAAATAAGTATATTAAAGTACACTACTAAATTATTGTAATCAAATGGTAAAGAGAAAAATTTATGTGTACTTTAATATACTTATTTCAATCATAGTAACAGCTTTAGCTTCTTAATATTAATTTAATAAATAATGCTATAGCTATGTGGAGTCCCTTCATGTCTTCTTCAGGTAGAAGCCATTCATTGTGTATTTGTGAATGATGATTCATAGCATTTGAATGTGGGACCAAGACAGTAAGGTAAAGGAAGGATTTATGCTTGGATGGGAAGGAAGCCTGGATTAGCTCAATGGTTAGAGCATCAGCACGGAAAGCTGAAGGTTCAGGGTTCGATTCCCGGTTCAGGCATAAATTTTTCTCTTTACCATTTGATTACAATAATTTAGTAGTGTACTTTAATATACTTATTTCAATCATAGTAACAGCTTTAGCTTCTTAATATTAATCTACCATTTGATTACAATAATTTAGTAGTGTACTTTAATATACTTATTTCAATCATAGTAACAGCTTTAGCTTCTTAATATTAATTTAATAAAAATGCTGTATAAACAAAATCAGATAAAGGTAACCAAATCATAATTCTGGACAAAGAAGATTATCAAAATAGGATGGAAGAACTTTTGAAAGAAAAAGAGTATGAAGAAATTAAGAATGATCTCCTACCCAAAACCATAAAAAAAAAGTAGAAAACTGTCTTAAAAATGTTAAAATTCTACCCGAGAAAGAAAAATTTCAATTAATAGTGAGCAACCCAAAAAATCCTAATATTCATGGACTTTCAAAAATTCACAAACCTGGAAACAAAATGAGGCCAATAATTAACAATATTGGATCACCAACCTACAACATTTCAAAATGGCTGAATAATGAATTTAAAAGAATTAATAATTTTGAAAGTCTGCAGATTGAAAATTCATTGAACTTAGTTAAGAAATTAGAAAAAGTAGAAATCGAACCTACAGATAGATTAGTTTCCTTTGATTTTGTTTCATTATTCACAAATGTACCGAAACAAAAAACTTTGGAGATATTGAATAACTGGTTAAGTAAAAACAACATACAGAGATCAGAGAAGACTATTTGGAATTACCTGAGTTGTGCATTGACCAAATGATTTTTACATTCAATGGGAGTTTTTATAGACAAAAATCAGGGCTCTCTATGGGAAACCCATCATCACCTTTCTTGGCAAATTTATTTATGAGCGATTTTGAATATAAAATCACTAAAACACATCCCACAATGTTTAAATTTTGGAGCAGATATGTATATGATATAATTTGTATTGTAAAAGAAAAACATGTAGAAGATTCCCTAAAACTGTTAAATTTACAGAGTATAAACACAAATTTACCAAAGAAATAGAAAAAAATTAGCAAATACCTTTTTTGGATCTAAAATTGGACAGAAACGAAGAAAAAAGAAAAATTAAATTTGGGATTCATAGGAAAGTAACTCATATGGAAAATTTTATTAAATCAACAGGGTTCAATCGAATTGGACATAAATTGGCAGCTTTTAATAGTATAATTCATAGATTGGTAAACTTACCCTTAAACGAAGAAGATTTCAAAGATGAGAAAAAACACATAATCAAAGTAGCAAGAGAAAATGGGTTTGATGAAAAAATGGTACACAAAAGGATAGAAAAGTATAAAAAATGAAAAATGATAAACAGAAGTACTTTTGAAAAAGAAGAACCACTTATGAAAAAATATAGGAAATTCACATATCATCCTTGGGTACACAATAAATTCCAAAAGATATTTGAGAAGTTTAATATTAAATTAGCACCAAAAAATAACTACAGTTTAAATAAACTAATAAAAACCAACAAAAATGAAAAAACAGATAAAAAAAAATCAGGAATATATCAAATTGAATGCATGGGTTGTGAAAAGATATATATGGAAAAAACAAAAAGAAACCTAAAAATTAGAACCAAAGAACACATAAGAAATATTAAAAATGGGAAAATAGAAATATCTGCAGTTGCTGCTCATGTTTGGTCTGAAAAACATAATATATATTTGGACACTAAATTATTAAAACAGTTAGAAAATACAAAAGAGCTGACTATTTGGGAAAAGATCTATATTCAGAAGAACAAAAACAGAGTTATGAATTTTGAAATACTGACGGAGCGTGACATTGTTTGGAGGTTCTTTAGCCAACCACAGGATGGAGCTGACATCGACATCCAGTGTGTGTAACATAATGTAACATAAATCAAACCAGTCTGGACAAGCTTACGATAAAAAAGAATTGTTTTGAAACATGGCCAAGAACAAATCAACATTAATATTGAGGTAAGATGATCAGACTGAAAATAATATAAATTTAACCTTGTTTGGAATATCCAATGAATAGAAACTAGTCAATATAAACCCATTCACTACCTGCTTATGCCTCTGAAATTTTATGCAATACGATCTTTCCAAATTGTAATTCCTGATCTTGATGGGACCTAACTTCATTTAAGTATGTAAATAATGTAGTCTTGAGGTAGAGTGCTGCCTTGTCATGCAGCAGGCCCGGGTTCAATCCGCAGTCGGGACAGTTTTTCTGGATGAGGTTTTTATCGGGGTTTTTCCTCACCTGTAAGACAAATGTCAGGAAAACTTTAAGGCTCAAATGGTCCCTGAAATCATATGGCCATCGCAATCATCATCATTCATATTCATCTTAGATTAAGCTTAGGGTTAGGACTCTCCTGGTGCACCACTATCATCATCATCATCACCCATCATGTCATCAGGGCAACGTAACCCCACCTTGCAGGCGCCCCAACATCAAAAGTGGGTTACGAGTGCGCCATGCCAGGAGAGAACACTAGGAATGTCGAAAGACAACCAGGGGCATTTGCAAAAAAAAAAATGTGTCAGAAGCTATTGCCACTTCAAGGACTGTTGTTGTTTGTGTTGTTGTCCAATGGTGATGAGGCTTTTAATGGCTTGTGCAATTTTTTTTTCCTTGGTTCCCATGAGAAACCTTGATTTTTTTTTTCTGAGTTGTTTGTTCCTGTCCAGCTGTTTACATGTCAGAACTAGATCAAATTTCCTCATGCAACAAGTGAGAGAAATGATTGAAAACTTTTTTCAGAATAGCTTGTTTCTTAGGTATGCTAGTACTTGTATCACAATACTATATTCTGGTGTCAATAATGGTGAAAGGTTCAGAAAAAATAATTCCTATTTCTTAATAAACATTAAACTGCCAGGATGCACAGTTGCTAATCACAAATATGGTACATGCTGGTATATGTTCATTATTCAATATTAACAATTCTGAGGTTTGTATGCTATTTGAGATAGGAAGAATACAGTATATGACGAGATCCTTTTTAGAGAAAATGGATATCAACTTTTGCCTTCTCAACCTACGCCTTTCTTATGATCAGAAATAATTTCCATTCCACTCCATGGTGTGACAGGCCCAGAAGGCCCTTAGCCTACCTGCCAGGTGCTGACCTCACATCTACATGTGTCATTTGCAGAGGTGGATGATAATCCAGCCAATATAGGAGTGACATATGGTCAGCATGTTAGCTTCTCTAGCCATTATAGCTGACTTTCTCAACCTGTGAACTGAAATTGATGGAGAATGCAATTACAGCTGTGCACATATTGCAACATGGATCACTGTTGAAAGACAATATTGAACATTGAAGCAATAGGTATTTCTGCACTGAAGTTTTACCTTAGATTAAAACTAATACAGATTTCATAGTGATAGTTGTTGTCACTATTATTCTGCATAATATTACAATTCAGTCCAAAGAAGAAAAACCTGCAGAATACATTAACCTAACAATGATACCTGCAAGAAGGAACAGGAATTATCTTCGAGTTTAGGAAGTGCCAGTGCCATCTGAAGATTTACAACAGAATACAAAAACAGCAGCTTTTTGGAGCAGAATTGTTGAAATCATTTCTTGTAGTAAATTCACTTCTATTATTAGGGGCTCTTATATAATCATTGAAATTTTATGTGAAATTTAACATTATAGTTAATATATTTTCAAAATAAATATTTATCAAAAAATTAAATTAAGAGGAATCTATATGAATGATATGAAAAATACAATAGGGAATTTTTTTTTTATAAGAATTAAATTAATCGTGATTATTTCTTACCTCATACTTCTATACCTCTTTAAATACAGCACTGCAGTATCGGCAACTTCTTGTCACCATCGTCAGCTGTTTTCACGATTGTCAATTTTTTGTTATCAACAAAAGTAAAAATTGACAATCGTGAAAACAGCTGACGATGGTGACAAGAAGTTGCTGATACTGCAGTACTGTATTTAAGTAAATATAGAAGTATGAGGTAAGAAATAATCACCATTAATCTAATTCTTATGAATTGAATCACTCACCTCATATTGTTCTTATTTGACTATAAACTAGTTTTGGAACATAGTTTCTGTTCCATCCACAGTATTGTCATGACCGTTGTTCTGTCGTCTTGAAGAGCTGTCCTTCTCTCCTTCCATTGGCTGACTGAAAAACCTCGAAACCAGGTCATTCTCATTGAGAATTTCAAAGTTCATCAATTTCTTCTTTTGATGAACTTTGAAATTCCCGGTGAGAATGACCTGGTTTCGAGGTTTTTCAGTCAGCCAATGGAAGGAGAGAAGGACAGCTCTTCAAGACGACAGAACAACGGTCGTGACGATACTGAGGATGGAACAGAAACTATGTTCCAAAACTAGTTTATAGTCAAATAAGAAGAACAATATGTGGTGAGTGATAAAAAATTCTACCTTAATTAATATATAAAATTATTTTTTTCTAAATACAGTAACACAGAATCAACCTTCTGAAAGGAGGAAACAATATGAGGATGATGAAGATGACAGTAACACAGTTAAACATGTCTTTTTAAATAATTTTACAAATTTTAATTTAACATTACAAAATACAACCTTTGATTATTTTGTAATTTGTACATATTATGTATATATTAATTTTTTGTATGCTTTTTTAATTATTAATATGACATTGAAAAATATAGCCTACAATTATTTTTGGATTTATACATATTATGGTGTCTAAATTATTTTGTTGCAAGTTTATTTATTTACTTGAAAGATTCACAAGGTGCTGTATCAAAGACAACATCATATGTAAATGACCTACTGAAAGCAATAAAAAGTCAGAACATGCTTAATTACAGATGACATAATCAAATGGACTGTATCAAGAAACAAGACTATAATAAAGCCACAACATAGGACAGAAGACAATAATATACATAAATAAATAAAGTAAAACAAACTGTAAGATTTTTTCCATGAGACCCAAAAATGAAAACTTAAATTTAAATACACAAAACAAACAATTTAAAAAATCAGAAAATACTAAATATTTAGGAGTATAGCTAGACAACTAATTAAATTCAACCACCACATAGAAACTGTAGTAAATAAAGTAAACAAAAAATCATTATTGATAAAATGGATGAGTGGGATTACATAGGAAGACACTCTGAACAAAGCATTAGAAATTATGGAAGTGAAACAATTATTGCAGCAAATATCATCATCATTTTCCTTGTAGGGATTAGGCAATCTTGTCTATTCTGTCTTCACACTGTTAGAACCATCTCTTCCTCAGATGTCCCACATTTCTTTTTCCTTGAGATTGATAGTTATACACTAGTGCTGGGATTCTTTCATTATTCATAAGATCCAGGTGGGCTCTCCAATTGTCTTTATATTCCTCTATTTTCTCATTTAAATTGTATATATTCAATTCATCTCTAATATCTTCATTTCTTATCAGATCCATTTTTGTGCAGCCTTTTGTCCTATGATGGAACCTCATTTCAGCCGATTAAATCTTACTTTTATCTCTTTCCTGTAATATTCAAGACTCAGTACCCCAGCAAATATTAGGAACTAAATAATTTAGAAAAAAAAATATTAAGACTTGTAACAGGAGCAGCAAAGTTTATTCCCTTCCTCAAAATTAAATCTCTGCAATACATAACATGAATAAAACAAAAACCGACAAGACAGAAATTAAAAACACAACAGCTCTAACACAAATTATCTCAGCGAATTAACCTTAACAACAGAAGTAGAAAGTACTGCACCACTACAAAATCCACTAGAATACCATTCATACAACATTAGATTTAGTAGAGAGAGTAAAGAAAGAAAAATACACAAAGGAAGAACAAAAACAGCTATTGTTATGAACCTTTGCAGAGAAATGCCCAGTAACAGTATGGCTGTAATTTAAACACATAGCTCACTACTAAACAGAGAAGCTAATCCTGGAGCTGGAATACATTCATCCCTTTTTTCACACTATATAGCAAGGGTGAAAACATTACATTTTGATGCACAGATAGAAGCAGTACTTTTTGCCTTAGAGCAATTAATAATTAGACCTAATAATTTTAACAAAATAAAAAATTAACAAAGCTATCTTACTAGTTGTCCTCAAAGCCATAAATCAATTTCAATACCTATTAAAAACAAAATCAGTGAAACCAAAAAATTAATAAAAATATTACAAAATCTACTGAAGACAATGTATTTTCAGTGTGTACTATTATATGTCTACATAAATGGGAATAGTATTGCCGATAAATTAGCAAAAATGGACAGAAAATTGCATGATAAAACAGAACTAAGTGTGCATACAAATTAGGTATGAAAATTAAAATTAAATCAAAAGCAGAAATACTCCATAAAATCAGTTGACAATCACAAGGGAAAAATGGGCAGTAATCAACAAACTTCATAAAAATATAGCTAAAAACCAAGAAAAGAAGCTGTCGCTGCTTTCATATTGAACATTGACCATGACTATATTTGAATTTATATTTGAAGATAAAAAATATAGTGCTCAGACTGGGGTTTGAACCCAGGACCTTTGGCATTCTAGGTCAATGCTCTACCAGTGAGCTACCTGAGAACTCCAATCTAAACACAAATTTTTCTTGAACTTTTATAGGAATAAATCACTATGAGGTTTAATAGTGACAAATTAAAATGTTTCATACCTCTTCTCATAATTAATCTTGTAAGTAGATTGCAATTTCCAGGTCTTGGTGACCCCACCTCAGTACACTCTTGCTGAGTGATGTTATGTCGACCGGAAGAACCACTTCTTGAGAAGTTGCCAAGACCTTGAAATCGCAATCTACTTAGAAGATTGATTATGAGGAGAGGTATGAATCATTTTAATTTATCATAAATTTTTCTCTTATGTTGATCATGACTGCAAGATTGGAATCTACCCCAATGAAGAGTGTTCCTTATGTAACTTACCAGGTGCATCTATGGATAAAGAATACTTAATATTTAATTTTAGGAAGTTATATTTTGAGGTTATTTTAATTATATTATTTTAAATATTGAGGTAAGATGTCCAGACCAAAAATAATATAAAGAATACTTATTTACATGCAACAAACTGAACAGAGAAGCACAAAAAATAAAAATGTATCTCTACTACTCTTTTGGGAAGCAAGAATCAAAATGGGTTAAATGATCCCATATGCAGTCATTAGAAAAGAACTACAATGGATTAATGTTTTTATTTTTATTTATTTGTTTCTAAATATTACCTTTTTATGTCCCTCTTCTCTCTTGAAAAATAATTAAATTAATAAATTATATTAATTTAATTTCTACATAAGTTTAAAGTGTTTATACCTGCCATTTTAATTGAACTCTTCATGAGATAGAGAATGGTGAACATGTAGGCTACCTTAAATACTCTATACAACAAAACAATATATCATTTGATTAGGCATAATTTTTTCTTCTTAAATATAATTTGCCCTTTAGTGAGAAGTGATACATTTAGAATAAAAACATTGAACACATCATTGTTCATAAATAATACAATAGAGTATTTAGGTAAATTTATATCACTCATCTCATATTCTTCTTTTTTAAACTAGTTTCGGAACTTTACACTTCAATTTCATCTTCAGTAATTTCGTGACCATTGTTCTGTATAGTCTTGAAGAGTCACCTTTCACTCCCTCAGTTGGTAGACTGAAAAACCTCGAAATTAGGTCATTTTCCCCGAGAATTCCAAAGTCCATTAATTTCTCCTTTTCATTTTTTTAAATGTAGATTTTTTCCCAAACACTGAGTTCTTTTGGTTTTTCTGTTTGTTTTAATAATTTAGCCTTCTTTTCGATAAGATGTTTTTCGGACAATGCGTGGACAGCCACTTTAGATTTTTCTACTTCCCCTTTCTTGACATTTCTGAGATGTTCTTTCACTCTGGTTTTCAAATTTCTCTTAGTTTTTCCTATGTAGACTTTCTCACATTCTTCGCATTTTATCTGATAAATCCTTGATTTGTTTTCTTCTTTTATTCTCTCATTTTTGTTAGATTTAATTAATCTACTGATGCTGCAGTCATTTATCGGTGCCATTCTTATGTTGAAATTTTTAAAAATGTTTTGAAACTTATGGTGCTTCAATGAATGATATATAAATTTTCTGAATTTTACATTTTCTTCTTTTTCTTTTAGAAGAGTGCTTTGATTAATACATTTTTGTCTTTTGAACTTATTTATTTTCTTGTGTATCATTCTTTCTTCAAATCCATTTTTTGTAGCCACATTAATTATGTCTTCTTTTTCTTTTTCATACTTTTCTTTGTTCATGGGTATGTTCACTAATCTGTGTGTCAAACTATTAAAAACTGCCTCCCTGTGAGCCATGTGATTTAAACCTGAAACTTTTATGTAGTTATCTATATGTGTCTTCTGTCTGTAAATTCCAAATTCTATCTTATTTTCTTCATTCCTTCTTAAGTTGAGATCTAAAAATGGTATTTCTCTATTAATTTCCTTTTCCATAGTGAACTTTATAGTTTTTCTTCTTATAAAAAATAAGGCTAAATTATTAAAATAAATATAGGCTAAATTATTAAAATAAATATAAAAACCAAAAGAACTCAGTGTTTGGGAAAAAATCTACGTTCAAAAAAACAAAAAGGAGACATTAATGAACTGGGGAAAATGACCTGATTTTGAGGTTTTCCAGTCTACCAACAGAGGGAGCGAAAGGCAGCTCTTCAAGACGACAGAGCAACGGTCACAAAATAACTGAAGATGGAACTGAAGTGTAAAATTGCGAAACTAGTTTAAAAAATAAGAAGAATATGAGGTGAGTGATAACAAATTGTACCTCGTAGTATAAATTCCTAAAAAAGTAAATTAGAGTATTTGTTTAAAAATCTAATAGGTATTCAAAATTACTTGAAAGCCAGCAGTGTAGCATGAAGGGATACTTTGAGATCTTAAAATTACACAAAATGTGTAAAATAGAGGGTAAGCTCTAAATTTTCAAAAATATCTCAGTTGTAGCCAGCATCAGGACTTCTAAATTGATATTATTTACATCTGAAGTCATATGATCTATCTAATACGAAATAAAAATGTAATAAAACCATATTAAAGCTCAAAGACTGCGCTGGTTTGGACATATAAATAGAATGCAGGAAGACATGCTTGTAAGAAGAATATACAAATGGAAACCAATATGCACCAGAACAGCTGGACGCCCAATAAACAGATGGCAGGATGATGTTATAAAGGATATATTAGAAGTGAAAATTGGAAATTGGCCAGTCTGTATCCAGAATCGTTCCAGGTGGAGAAAAATTGTTGAGGAGGCCAAAACTTCAATGAGGTTGTAGTCACCTACTAACGAAGAAGAAATCATATGGTCTAATCTCGTATCCTTCTTACAACTTACAGGTGCTGTGTGAAATGCTGTGTAATAAAAACATCTTTTCCATCACTAACATTTGAAAAATAAGTTAATTGAAGTACAAAATGGCTTCTCTTAAACTGTTGATTGCAGAGTGTCTCCAACCTTGAAATCTACACCATGCCACTAGCTGAAAGAGTAACTGTTTTTGATTCACAAAGAATATTTTTTTTAGTTTTCTTTTTAAACTTCTTCCTTTAATTATCATTTTAACTTGCCTTCTTTTTTCCAATTAATTTTAATCTTCATAATATTTTCTATTAAGGAGAGTTTCTCATTATGCAAGCATTGCCATTCTTTTACAAGTTCAGATTATTTTTCCCTTCGATGTTTATAATACAAGTTTTAACATTCACAATGATGGACAATTATTATTTTTTAAATAAAAATGAATGCCTGAATTGGGATTTGAACCTGAGACATCTAACTTTATACATTAGCATGCTACCAAATGCACTATTCAGACATCCTGACACAAATGCTAATTTTTCTTATTCATATACTTTTCTATTTTTCGTTCGAGGTAGATAGCCATTGCTGCCAATGCCATCTAGATGGTTTCAAAATCAAGAAGGCATATTAATAAGAATTTTTATATTACCATTATAGCAATAACACTTTTATTTCAATGTTTATAATACAAATTTTAACATTTGCAATGATAGACACTGATTATTTTTTAAAAGAAAAATTAATGCCTAAATTGGAATTTGAACCCGAGACCTCTAACTTCATACTTTAATGTGCTACTGACTATATTATTTAGCTGTTGATTAGCTCATGCATTTTGTATAATCTAACCTGGTTTCAAAAGGCTCCCTTTCATTGTCAACTGGCATCTGACTGTTAATTTAACAGTTGGCAACCTTGCAGGCTCATTCTTCTCCCCTCTATTGGTTGACCATTGAACTTCAAATCAAATCTTTTTCCCAGGAAAAAGGATTTTATTTGGAAGTTCATCTGTCAACCAACAGAGAGGAGAAGAATGGGCCTACAGACTTGTCAACCATCAAATCAACAGTTAGTTGCCAGTTGACAATCAAAGGGAGGCTTTTGAAACTGGTCCTAGATCATACAAAATATATGAGGTGAGGTTTAAAATCTTATTCATTTATTAATTATTAAATTAAACCTCATAGTGTTATTTCCTAATAATGTCAATCAAAAGTATTTTAATTTGACACAAAAATATTAAAATTCTTTGTAAATATTTTTAGCAAACAGCTCTTTGAAATTTCATCATCATCATCATCAACATTGTACATTCACGAATTTAGGCCATTTGTTGACCGGTTTCAGCCTCAAGAGAAATACCATCCAAAAGTCTTTTGAGTGGATGTCCTGGTCTTCTTCTTCCTGCAGGTTGATATATTAACATTTGTTTGGGTATCCTGTGATCTTCCATTCGATGAACATGTTGCATCCATCTTGACTTATAATCAGAAATTAACTGTGGCTTCAAAATAGAATTTATTAACCCTAAAATCCTTCAAAATTGTGATATTTTTGCATTTACATCCTTTCTTCTTCATATGAGATATTGCATCCTAGATATGTAAAATTATTCACCAGCTCCAAAACTTTATTGTCAAGTACAATTTTACTTCTCACAGGATCTACATCTTGAAATGCTATATTTTTTATTTTCTCTGCAGATATCAATCCATATTCTTTTGTAATTTTGTTAAGTTCATACAGACCTTCCTGCAGATTATCTTCTGAATTTGCAATTATTATTTGGTCATCTGCAAACAGTAAGGTGTTTAACTTTGTATTATCTGATATTCTTATTCCAAATTTATATTTCTTGTTCCAACAACATATTACTTTGTTGATATAGATCACAAAGAGTATTGGAGATAAGGGGCAGCCTTGTCTCACACCATGATTTATAATTCCTTCTTCAGAAAATATGTTATTTAATTTAATCTTTATGGTGTTGTCTTTATAAATATTTTGTATGTTCTGCCGAAGTAAATTTGGTATATTTCTGTGTTCCAATATATTGAAGAGTTTTGGTCTCTTGACTGTGTCAAATGCTTTTTCAAAATCTATGAAAGCAAAATGTGTTTCTAAGTTGAATTCTCTTCTTTTTTCAATCAATAATTTAACAGAAAATGCTGAATCAATACAAGATCATCCTTTCCTAAATCCATTTTGACATTCCATTAGGAATTTTTTGCTGAAACTTTTCAATTTTCCATTTAAAATGTTTGCATACATTTTGTAGTGTGTCTTTAACAATCTGATTCCGCTATAGTTGTCCAGTTTTCTCTTGTCTCCTTTCTTGAACAGGGGTATAACAATGCTTGTCTTCCATTCATGTGGTATATCTGCATTTTTTAATATGTTATTGAAGAAGGACAACAGCCTTTCATGGAACTGTTTGCCTGCATATTTGTACAATTCAGAATTCAAGCCATCTGTGCCAGTTGCATTCCCATTTTCCAATTTCTTTAAACTATTGTTCAATTATTCCAATGATATTATGGAGTCTGTTTCATTATTATTTCGGAAAATTCTATCTTCATAAGTATTGTCAGTCCAAAGACTTTTATAATAATTAAAAAATTCTTCTTTCATTACTCTGCAATTAATTTTAGTAGATTCTTTAATATCTTTTTCAAATGTTTTACAATTTTGAAGGCATTTGGTTGGAGCTTATGCAAGTCTGATTCTATATGTGTAACAAAATTTGACCATGTTTTCCTATGTCTCTTCCTTATTTCCCTCTTAACAATAGCTCTACAGATTTGAATTCTATTTCATGTTATACTTTCTTTGTGTTCAAATATGTTTATAAGCTGCATTTTTCTCTTTTATTTGATCATCCCAGATTTTTAGAGTTCTATTTCTTCTTTGTTGTATATTTGCTTTTCCTAAAGTTTCATTAGCTGCATTTTGAATTATCATTTTAATGTTTTTCCATTCTTCTTCGACATCATTACTTTTAGAAATTTCTATATTTAATATTTATTTAGTAGAAGAAAACAGGAGGAATGATCCTAGTCATAGACTAATTGGATATAAGTTTTGGGCATAATGTGCAATATGGATAATGTTACAGTAAGGATGTTTTTTCCTTCTCCATTTGAAATGAATCAACTTCAGGAAATTAGTAAATCATTCACTGTATAAATTTCTCTGTAATGAACTTTCATCATAATTGAAAGTGCCATTTAACATTTTATAAACAAAATTTAATATAGTTTTATTTTAGAAAGAAAAATTACATTCGAATCGGGAGTCAAACCCCGGATCTCTGACTCTGTATGTCAGTGCGATAACTGTTAGCATGGGGAGTGAATATTATTTTTTGTTTCTCATATTTTGTGAACTTTTAGTAGACCATATAATTTTGGATTAGTCTACCAAAAGTTCACAAAGATGGTGAAAAAATGAGACCTATTGTCAATATTATTGGCTCCCCATGTTACAATTTATCAAAATGGCTAGCCAAAAATTTATTGAACTACCTCAATTTGAAAATAAGAGCATTCAAAATTCAATAAGATTGGTTCCGAATGATAGACTGGTTTCATTTGACATTATCTCTTTATTCCCTTATATTCCTATTGATAAAATACTCATGTTTTTAAGAAGATGGTTAAATTCACTGGAATTAAAAGCAGAAGTTATTGAAGAATATTTAATGCTAACTAAACTTTGTATCGACAATAATTTCTTCACTTTTAATGGTAAATTTTATAAACAGATTTCTGGATTGGCAGTGGGAAATGCACTTTCTCCATTTTTGGCGAATTTATCTATGGGTTATCTTGAATCTCATATCACCAATGCTTACCCTGGATTTATAACTGTTGGTATAGAATGTAGATGATATTTTCTCTGTAATAATTTCAAAGTACATTCAAGATGCATTAAAATTGCTTAATCTTCAAGACGAATTGGTGAAATTAACTATTGAAATAGAACAAGATAACAAGATCCCATTTTTAGACTTGTACCAAATAAGAAATGAGCAACTACTTGGAATTTAATTTAATATTTATAGGAAAGACACTCACACTGATAACTACATAAAATCTTCAGGTTTTAATCGTGTTTCACATAAACATGCAATTTTCAACCGTGTATTACACAGATTAATAAATATTCCACTTAATGTACAGGATTTTGAGAATGAATACAATCGTATTGTACAGATAGCTAACTTATATGGTTTTGGTGAAGACACAATAAAGAAGTAATTAAAGAAATTTAAACAGCAAAAAAAGATTCCATGAATACACCACTCTTCAACATAATTCCATGAAAGATGAAAAATTCAAGAAATTTACTTACCATCCAGAAGTTCATAACAAATTTGAAAAGATTAAAAAAAAATTAATGTAACATTGGCTCCGATTAACAAATTCAGCCTGGGTAATCCTCTGTTAACTAATAGAAAAGTTAACACTCCAGACAATAAAAAATCTGGAATTTATCAAATTAATTGCAAATATTGTAATAAAGTATATATAGGAAAAATAAAAAGGAATTTAGTCACTTGCAAAAAATAATACTTTAGAATCATAAAAAAATGTTGAAATTAAAAAATCAGGAATAGCAGCACATGGTTTATTTGAAAATCATAGAATTAAAAAAAAAACTTTTGAAACATCTACCTAAACCTTTGGAATTAACAGTTTGGGAAAAGATATACATTCAAAAAATCCATACTAGAGCCATGAACTTTGAGTTTCCAGACAACCTAATTTGATTACAAAGTTCTTCAAAAGTACACCAGATGGCAGTTTAGAAAATTACCGGCATAATGAAAAATTGACAGTCATGAAAACAGCTGAAGTGAGAATGATATGTTTCCTGATACTGCAGTTCTGTGTTAAAAAACATAGATGTATGAGGTAAGAAGAATTCATGATTCATTTGATTCTCATTAAAAAAACTTCATAATGTAAACATTCCCAAATTTATTATATTAATTATTCTGGTACATATTATATAAAAGCATGAAACTTTCCTTATATTTTCAAGCTACTTCAATATACTAATTAATATTAATTTATTTAATGATAATTCTAGAAATATATAATTAAACTAACTAACTCACTGATACTATTAAATCTGAAGGAAACCTTGATCTGTTTCTTGACAGTTGTATGTATATTTATGATAAAAGATATACCTTTTGAGCAAGGTACTTTTTTTGTCTGGCTTTTCTATCACCTCTGAATTCTGTGGCATGGGTGACTCTTTTGGCAGCATAGCTCTCAGTATCATTTAAGCACATAAGCCATTGCACCAGGGCAAGGTAAAGGTACCTTCAGAGGATGGAAATATATATTTATTATGTTTCATTTTGATTGCACCACATTAAAAATTGTATTTTAAACAATAGAAACTTAATTTTAACTCAGAAATATTTTATATTTCTTTACATGGGGTTCACAAGAATTGTTTTAAACTTTCTAGAAAAGAGGTTTCATATTAGATATATACTTTTGATACTGAAATGAGCACAAAGTGTATACTGTAGTCCTAAATTATTATTACAGTTTTATTAACCCAACATAGTTTTAAAACTTAGGAATGTAGTTTAAGCCATATTACCTAGGTATTCTATAACTTCTGGACGAATATTATAAGGACTGGATGCTTTTGTTATTTTTTATTTTATTTATGGCAAATATTTTAATTGGTTCATAGAAAATCTTTTCACTAGATCATAATTATATTGATGATTAATATAGTAATGATTATTATTATTGTATTGCAATAATTTGTCCAAGGCTCTGTATGCAGTATAATGCCTTATAATGAAAATTGCAATGTATTATTAAATGTATGCACTACAGGATTTCTAATTTAATTTTAGAAATTCTTACAATTTTGGTTCAATAAAAATCTAATTGAGGATGATTTTTTTTCAATAGTTAGTACACTAATAGAATTGTATTAAATTTCAGCACATGCATTACTTAATATGTCCAAAAATGAAGAAATCTTCATCTCTACAACAAAACATCACAACTTCCAGATCTCTAAAATTAGAGGATTTAGAGCCGTATTCCCTATATATTATCAAAGTTAAAGGTTATACAGTGGAATATGGTGATACTGATGAAATTCGTGTTGAAACTCCAGGATATGGTAAGAAATAAAATGATGATATGAATTGGAAGTCATCTCTTAAAATAAGATCTTTCACCTTCACATGTTTGGAGATCATCAAATGGGGAAATAAAAAATCAGTAGTACTAGCTTACAAAATTGAAGATGATACTAAACAAATAAAACATTTTTATAGACCAAAGAACTTTCAAGTTGGAAAAAGATTCATAACAAGTACAGAACTATGAGTTTGGAAGTTTCCAGTGAGCAAGATTTGATTGAAATTTCATGATCCTCCATAAGAGGCATAAGGAAAGCTGACCAATGGCTCATTTCAAACAGTGCTGATCTTTTAATTTCCCCATTTTATGATGACTTAAATGTGTCCAGGTGAGAGGATTATATTTTATGAGATGAGGTATAAAGTTTCCTATTGATATTTTTATTCTATTTATATTTACTTTATAATATCACTTCCATGAATTTTTTTTATAAAATATGGTAATTTTACCAAAAGAAAGTTGAATCAACTGTTAAAGACCCATTTTACTTCATTTATCTAATAATAATAGCTTTATTTTACCTGGCATATTTAAGGACTTCAGGCTTATCTACACTTAATCAGGTTTGATAAAATTTACAATAATTAGTCTTATATCTAAATAACAATAAATGTAAATGATTACATGGTTTTCCTACAATATAAATAATGTCTACTATATATATTGATTTACTCTAGATTTAAGTAAGAAAATTTAAATTGTATAAGATAGAGAAGTGAAAAATAAAACAACTAATAACATAATAAATTTATTTTTGGAGGAAAAATAATTATTTAACAACAAATAATTGTATAAGGATGTCTTAAAAGTGTCAAGTGTGTGACAATCACTGATATCTTGAGAAAGGGAACTCTAGGAGTAGGCAGAAGCTACTGTGAATGTAATAGAATAAGAAGAGATACTGTGGAGAAGGATTATTAGCAGATTGTTATCTTGCGACGTAGCGTCAAAATTGTGATGTATCTACAGAGGCAGTGTGCCAAATATGTTCAGTGATTCACTGGATCCTAAAGAATAATAATCTAATTGATTAAAAAAATAATGGATAGTTGTTATGATGAATCATTTTCTTCTATTTTTAATGGGCAAATAGTTTGAATCAATTATGTACTTCTAATTAATAGAGAGTTATCATTTTCACGACTCACCTCATATTTGTAGATTTCTTGAAGACTGGTTTTAATACATTACATATCATTCTCAATTCCTTCTAACTGTTGAATCAGTGGTTAGTGATCAACAGGTAGAAGGAATTGAGATTGATACATAGTGTACTGAAACCAGTCTTCAAGAAATCTACAAATATGAGATGAGTCGTGAAAATTCTAACTCTCTATTAATTAAAATAAACCTCAGTGTCGATGTTTTTTTTATTAATTTAACACTCTCATAATGTCACTTCCTTTAAATGTTTAGAATGTATTTATTTCTTCCTCAGAAATCTTGCACAGCAAGCTTTATAAATTTTGAGATGCATTTTCTCTCTGTGAACTTACTGGAATCAGTTTGTGATCTTATAAGAGGAGAAGGAAAGGAACCTGTTCCTATATCTGTCACTGATCGAACAACTAGTTCAAAAATACAAATTATGACAGAAACTAACAAGTTAATCTGAAAGTCTCATGTTTTGAGTTTTGTTATGGCGATAGTAATAGGTTTAGTGTTGTGTCTATGACAGGGCATAATCGCAATGATAATAAATATATGATAAAAAACTATATAACATATACGATATACACTTGTTTATTTCATCGGAAGATAGGAAATAAATAATCACCTTTATAATGCTGATTGGAGTCATACTCAAAGTTCATACAAGTGTTTTTTTTTAAATAAAAACGAGTAAAAAATATAATAGAGTATCTTGAACCCAAAGTGATTTCATATCAGCATGTTTTTCAAACTATGGGGACACACTTACGAAAGCTTATATAACCAAGTACACAATTATGCCTTTTGACTAACACAATTATAAAAGTAAGCTTCAAACTATGGGGACACCTTTATGAAAGCTTATATAACCCAGTAAACATTTATGCCTTTTGACTAACACAATTATATAAGTAAGCTTCAAACTATGGGGACACCCTTACGAAAGCTTATATAACCCAGTAAACAATTATACCTTTTGACTAACACATTAAATAAGTGAACAAACATCTTATACAATTTGGCCCTGACAGAACCAGAATTATTGCTAAAGGTTGGGTAATAAAAATAGGGTTTCCACAGATTTTGAGATTAGAGAAAGGAAAAAAACTATCGTATATAAACTAGCAAGTTTTTTTGAAAAATCAGACTGGAGACGGGGACCGAAGTGTTCGCTTCAGGTCCCCCGGGGACAAGTGGAGCACTTCATGGGTAAGATTGCAACTTCCTAATATTTTCATCCTAAAAAGGATAATGTTTTTTTTTTCAAAATGGTCGATTCTTGTATTTAGTAACTTTAGATTAAAATGAACATGCTTTGGCAAATAATTAGACCTAAGGGTCAATTTAAATTACTTAAAAATTAACATTAATAAACTACAGTTCACTCCGTTGATTCTCTCACATTTTCATATACATAGTAAGTTTTAAATCAAAGTTCGGCGCGATTCAACATGGCGATTTTTAGCTTCCTTGATTAAAATACTTTAACTGGTTTTGTTTTAATATAGTTTTATGTCTTGTTGATATTTAAAATAAATATGTCTTGTTTCATGTGTTTCTGTATACAAATGTGATGTTTCTCCGTCAAAACCAAGGCCAACCGCTCGGGCCAAAGGTCTAACAAAAAATATAAACATTTTTTATGCTACGTTATGGCTGAGATAATCTCGGTTATAACATTTAGAACATTCCAAAGATAGTTGTTTGTTGAAATTTTTATTTATTTATGCCTTTTATTATTATTATTATTATTATTATTACTATTATTATTACTATTAACTTATTTCATATAATATTATAATGATATAATAAATTAAATTACTAATCTAAAGTTAATTTTAGGAATGGTCTAGTGAACCTCCAGTTAATTAAGATAGGAGAGTCACTACTTATCTATAATTTATATAAAGTATATTTAATATGTATGTATGTAGCTAATGCTCTGGAGTTAACAAGAAAGTTATTCTCCATCTTGCTTCCCAATACTTTGATGTCACATCTTGATAATTTTGAAGAGCTACACAGTTTGTTAAATGTTCTCTGTCCATTTCCACACCTTGAGAACACAATGCACACTCAGGAGACATTAATACACCAATTCTATGAAGATGTTTTCCTAAGCAGTCATGTCCTGTGGTAAGCCTCAGTATAGCAACTGTGGTAAGCCTCAGTATAGCAACTGTGGTAAGCCTCAGTATAGCAACTGTGGTAAGCCTCAGTATAGCAACTGTGGTAAGCCTCAGTATAGCAACTGTGGTAAGCCTCAGTATAGCAACTGTGGTAAGTCTCAGTATAGCAACTGTGGTAAGCCTCAGTATAGCAACTGTGGTAAGCCTCAGTATAGCAACTGTGGTAAGCCTCAGTATAGCAACTGTGGTAAGCCTCAGTATAGCAACTGTGGTAAGCCTCAGTATAGCAACTGTGGTAAGCCTCAGTATAGCAACTGTGTTAAGCCTCAGTATAGCAACTGTGGTAAGCCTCAGTATAGCAACTGTGGTAAGCCTCAGTATAGCAACTGTGGTAAGCCTCAGTATAGCAACTGTGGTAAGTCTCAGTATAGCAACTGTGGTAAGCCTCAGTATAGCAACTGTGGTAAGCCTCAGTATAGCAACTGTGGTAAGCCTCAGTATAGCAACTGTGGTAAGTCTCAGTATAGCAACTGTGGTAAGCCTCAGTATAGCAACTGTGGTAAGCCTCAGTATAGCAACTGTGGTAAGCCTCAGTATAGCAACTGTGGTAAGCCTCAGTATAGCAACTGTGGTAAGCCTCAGTATAGCAACTGTGGTAAGCCTCAGTATAGCAACTGTGGTAAGCCTCAGTATAGCAACTGTGGTAAGCCTCAGTATAGCAACTGTGGTAAGCCTCAGTATAGCAACTGTGGTAAGCCTCAGTATAGCAACTGTGGTAAGCCTCAGTATAGCAACTGTGGTAAGCCTCAGTATAGCAACTGTGGTAAGTCTCAGTATAGCAACTGTGGTAAGCCTCAGTATAGCAACTGTGGTAAGCCTCAGTATAGCAACTGTGGTAAGCCTCAGTATAGCAACTGTGGTAAGTCTCAGTATAGCAACTGTGGTAAGCCTCAGTATAGCAACTGTGGTAAGCCTCAGTATAGCAACTGTGGTAAGCCTCAGTATAGCAACTGTTGTAAGCCTCAGTATAGCAACTGTGGTAAGTCTCAGTATAGCAACTGTGGTAAGCCTCAGTATAGCAACTGTGGTAAGCCTCAGTATAGCAACTGTGGTAAGCCTCAGTATAGCAACTGTGGTAAGTCTCAGTATAGCAACTGTGGTAAGCCTCAGTATAGCAACTGTGGTAAGCCTCAGTATAGCAACTGTGGTAAGCCTCAGTATAGCAACTGTGGTAAGCCTCAGTATAGCAACTGTGGTAAGCCTCAGTATAGCAACTGTGGTAAGCCTCAGTATAGCAACTGTGGTAAGCCTCAGTATAGCACTGTGGTAAGCCTCAGTATAGCAACTGTGGTAAGCCTCAGTATAGCAACTGTGGTAAGTCCTCAGTATAGCAACTGTGGTAAGCCTCAGTATAGCAACTGTGGTAAGCCTCAGTATAGCAACTGTGGTAAGCCTCAGTATAGCAACTGTGGTAAGTCTCAGTATAGCAACTGTGGTAAGCCTCAGTATAGCAACTGTGGTAAGCCTCAGTATAGCAACTGTGGTAAGCCTCGTATAGCAACTGTGGTAAGCCTCAGTATAGCAACTGTGGTAAGCCTCAGTATAGCAACTGTGGTAAGCCTCAGTATAGCAACTGTGGTAAGCCTCAGTATAGCAACTGTGGTAAGCCTCAGTATAGCAACTGTGGTAAGCCTCAGTATAGCAACTGTGGTAAGCCTCAGTATAGCAACTGTGGTAAGCCTCAGTATAGCAACTGTGGTAAGTCTCAGTATAGCAACTGTGGTAAGCCTCAGTATAGCAACTGTGGTAAGCCTCAGTATAGCAACTGTGGTAAGCCTCAGTATAGCAACTGTGGTAAGTCTCAGTATAGCAACTGTGGTAAGCCTCAGTATAGCAACTGTGGTAAGCCTCAGTATAGCAACTGTGGTAAGCCTCAGTATAGCAACTGTGGTAAGCCTCAGAATAGTATAGCAACTGTGGTAAGCCTCAGTATAGCAACTGTGGTAAGCCTCAGTATAGCAACTGTGGTAAGCCTCAGTATAGCAACTGTGGTAAGCCTCAGTATAGCAACTGTGGTAAGCCTCAGTATAGCAACTGTGGTAAGCCTCAGTATAGCAACTGTGGTAAGTCTCAGTATAGCAACTGTGGTAAGCCTCAGTATAGCAACTGTGGTAAGCCTCAGTATAGCAACTGTGGTAAGCCTCAGTATAGCAACTGTGGTAAGCCTCAGTATAGCAACTGTGTAAGCCTCAGTATAGCAACTGTGGTAAGCCTCAGTATAGCAACTGTGGTAAGCCTCAGTATAGCAACTGTGGTAAGCCTCAGTATAGCAACTGTGGTAAGCCTCAGTATAGCAACTGTGGTAAGTCTCAGTATAGCAACTGTGGTAAGCCTCAGTATAGCAACTGTGGTAAGCCTCAGTATAGCAACTGTGGTAAGCCTCAGTATAGCAACTGTGGTAAGCCTCAGTATAGCAACTGTGGTAAGCCTCAGTATAGCAACTGTGGTAAGCCTCAGTATAGCAACTGTGGTAAGCCTCAGTATAGCAACTGTGGTAAGCCTCAGTATAGCAACTGTGGTAAGCCTCAGTATAGCAACTGTGGTAAGTCTCAGTATAGCAACTGTGGTAAGCCTCAGTATAGCAACTGTGGTAAGCCTCAGTATAGCAACTGTGGTAAGCCTCAGTATAGCAACTGTGGTAAGCCTCAGTATAGCAACTGTGGTAAGCCTCAGTATAGCAACTGTGGTAAGCCTCAGTATAGCAACTGTGGTAAGCCTCAGTATAGCAACTGTGGTAAGCCTCAGTATAGCAACTGTGGTAAGCCTCAGTATAGCAACTGTGGTAAGCCTCAGTATAGCAACTGTGGTAAGCCTCAGTATAGCAACTGTGGTAAGCCTCAGTATAGCAACTGTGGTAAGCCTCAGTATAGCAACTGTGGTAAGCCTCAGTATAGCAACTGTGGTAAGCCTCAGTATAGCAACTGTGGTAAGCCTCAGTATAGCAACTGTGGTAAGCCTCAGTATAGCAACTGTGGTAAGCCTCAGTATAGCAACTGTGGTAAGCCTCAGTATAGCAACTGTGGTAAGCCTCAGTATAGCAACTGTGGTAAGCCTCAGTATAGCAACTGTGGTAAGCCTCAGTATAGCAACTGTGGTAAGCCTCAGTATAGCAACTGTGGTAAGCCTCAGTATAGCAACTGTGGTAAGCCTCAGTATAGCAACTGTGGTAAGCCTCAGTATAGCAACTGTGGTAAGCCTCAGTATAGCAACTGTGGTAAGCCTCAGTATAGCAACTGTGGTAAGCCTCAGTATAGCAACTGTGGTAAGCCTCAGTATAGCAACTGTGGTAAGCCTCAGTATAGCAACTGTGGTAAGCCTCAGTATAGCAACTGTGGTAAGCCTCAGTATAGCAACTGTGGTAAGCCTCAGTATAGCAACTGTGGTAAGCCTCAGTATAGCAACTGTGGTAAGCCTCAGTATAGCAACTGTGGTAAGCCTCAGTATAGCAACTGTGGTAAGCCTCAGTATAGCAACTGTGGTAAGCCTCAGTATAGCAACTGTGGTAAGCCTCAGTATAGCAACTGTGGTAAGCCTCAGTATAGCAACTGTGGTAAGCCTCAGTATAGCAACTGTGGTAAGCCTCAGTATAGCAACTGTGGTAAGCCTCAGTATAGCACTGTGGTAAGCCTCAGTATAGCAACTGTGGTAAGCCTCAGTATAGCAACTGTGGTAAGCCTCAGTATAGCAACTGTGGTAAGCCTCAGTATAGCAACTGTGGTAAGCCTCAGTATAGCAACTGTGGTAAGCCTCAGTATAGCAACTGTGGTAAGCCTCAGTATAGCAACTGTGGTAAGTCTCAGTATAGCAACTGTGGTAAGCCTCAGTATAGCAACTGTGGTAAGCCTCAGTATAGCAACTGTGGTAAGCCTCAGTATAGCAACTGTGGTAAGCCTCAGTATAGCAACTGTGGTAAGCCTCAGTATAGCAACTGTGGTAAGCCTCAGTATAGCAACTGTGGTAAGCCTCAGTATAGCAACTGTGGTAAGCCTCAGTATAGCAACTGTGGTAAGCCTCAGTATAGCAACTGTGGTAAGCCTCAGTATAGCAACTGTGGTAAGTCTCAGTATAGCAACTGTGGTAAGCCTCAGTATAGCAACTGTGGTAAGCCTCAGTATAGCAACTGTGGTAAGCCTCAGTATAGCAACTGTGGTAAGCCTCAGTATAGCAACTGTGGTAAGCCTCAGTATAGCAACTGTGGTAAGCCTCAGTATAGCAACTGTGGTAAGCCTCAGTATAGCAACTGTGGTAAGCCTCAGTATAGCAACTGTGGTAAGCCTCAGTATAGCAACTGTGGTAAGCCTCAGTATAGCAACTGTGGTAAGCCTCAGTATAGCAACTGTGGTAAGCCTCAGTATAGCAACTGTGGTAAGCCTCAGTATTGCAACTGTGGTAAGCCTCAGTATAGCAACTGTGGTAAGCCTCAGTATAGCAACTGTGGTAAGCCTCAGTATAGCAACTGTGGTAAGCCTCAGTATAGCAACTGTGGTAAGCCTCAGTATAGCAACTGTGGTAAGCCTCAGTATAGCAACTGTGGTAAGCCTCAGTATAGCAACTGTGGTAAGCCTCAGTATAGCAACTGCAGATTTTGGTGGTAGTTCTAGAATTATAGATGGATTTTCTAACAGTATTTTTATACTTTTGTTTCTGACTTTTCCAATTATATTGGAATTGTAATTATCATTAAATTTTGCTTTTATAATTAATTGATTCATAAGAAAATGCATTTGCTACTTTCTGCTTAATTTTATATCTTTTTTTTTTTTTTTTTTTTTTTTTTTGAGAGTATATCAGCTCTCTCATGTTCTCATATCTCTCAATGGGCTGGAATCCATTATAAGATTATATGTTTACCTAGTTTCTCAATAATCTGAATCGTGTTTTGTATTTCTAATATTTTTCCCATTTTTTGGATACATGGTTAATGCTATGGCCTGAATCGCAGCTTTGGAATCTGATAGAATGACATTATTTTTACAATGTTGTAGCCAATTTAAAATGTTTTTAAGTGAGAGATTAATAGCTTCAATTTCACCATCAAAATTAGTAGTATTCATGTTTACAAAAGGAGAAGAATTGGCACGTTCCACCTGCCCCTGCTCCACTCTCATATAAGAGCGATCCATCTGTATATATGTGTGTTCAGTTTTCAGAAGGGTAACTTGTGGTTATAATTTCTAATCCAATTGTTATTGTTTAATATTGACTGCCATTGTGTAATGGTCAACATATCTTTAGCTAGCATTCCAAGTGTCATGATTTGGTTCTCTATTATATAGGGAGGTTTGGGTAATGTGAACCCTTCTGTTTGAGTGGATCCTGTTACTATCTCCTTTAATTGGTGCTGCTCTCGAACAGAAAATATTTTAACTTTTTCCCCTCATCAACTTTGACAGTTTCAAGGCCAGTTTCTTTTATTCTTTGTGCGAAGAAGGGTTTATTTGTGACATTTTTGAAAATGACCAATTTAAAAGTTTTTCAAGCTAAGAATCAATTTTTAATTTCTGCTATTGAATATTACAAATGTTGAAAAAACTCCTAAATATATTATGTAGATGCTGTTTTAATATACTGACGGGTTTGGTTTAATATTATGTGACATGGTTGCTGTATAAAATAATTAAACACAACAAAGGAATTTGGTTAATAAGGTCCACTTTACACAAATACGTTTATTTTATCAATGAGGATGCTATCTGTAAAAACCATTCACTTAATTATTTTTATTTACCGGTAATACCCTTATAATTTTACTAAACTCAAAGGCCGTTGCTTTCTGCAGTTGAATGACGTGTAAATGTTATAATCAGCAATAATTTTTCAAAACATTAAATACATATCAACGCTTTTAATTATGATCAGTCATAAATATTTTCAGATTAATCTGTGCCTGTTTGTATAAATTAATAGAGTAAATAAACTTAATAATAGACTAAAAGCTAAAGTGGACTCTGGGGACCATTTTATCCAAATATGGAAGTTGAAGTGGACGTTTCTTGTAATGTAAAAAAAATTATAAATTATGAAGATGTTTCCATATTTCAATAAAATAACAATGCTATTTCATAGTTACATGATAATCACTGTAATTAAACAAAATTCAAATCCCTTAATTAAAAGAAGAAAATCAACAAATTCAAAACAGGGGTCCAAATTACTTGAAGTTCCTCTACCATAGAGCACTGTTGAATTGGAAAGTAGTGAAATTTGATTGAGAAAACTGAAACAAGACTGAGGATATATGTTAACCACATAAATCTCTCCACTGTCAACTGCTAGCCAATGAAAAACCAATTCAATTAGTTTTGACTGTAAGAGATGTTGTGCTACGGACTTTTATCTTTGATGTATTGTTTGCACATCCTCAGCTACTAGTTGACTAATGATCAGAGCCCAGATTTTGATGACCTAAAATGTTTAAATAAATAACCTATAAACTGATTGAAAAAAATTACATGAAAACTAAAATCTCCATTTTTTTCTATTTATTTTTGCACACAAGAGCTCACAACTAGATTTGTACCACTATACATACTCTAGAATATTCTTTTTTCATCTATGAAGCAATGTGTTCAGTGGGCCATCTTTTTCCCTCCCCCATCATGTTTTTTCATTACATATCATCTTTTACCTCATCTTGTGTTAGGTAAAAAATACCTAATATTAAATTAATATAATAATAGGTATTATTGCAGCCAATGGCCATGTAGAAAGAATTGTTTTCATGTCTTACAGAAGTCTGTTATCGATGTTCCTATTTTTTTTACACTGTAATAGGTGATACCGGTCGCAGTGCGACCCACATAGTTTGCACTTGCACTTTTCTTCTGGGTTTTGGCACTTCACTGTCGTGCATATCCGATGGTGGAAACCATGGACTGCGACCCTTGTCACGGTGTGTCTGAAGTCGTATCTGGTTGCTGTCCATTCCTTGTAGGTCATCACATCCATTGTGTAGAACTCAGGCCATATCTGTTCTCTTTTCTCATTTAGTTCTCTCAGCAGTTCTTTGTAGGCATCTGTTGCTGGCAGGAGAAGGTCCAGCTGGAGCTCTTCTATGAAGAAGGATTCCTTTGTCAGGATGTATGTTAGGCATGAAGGCGTGTATTTTGATACGCTTATTGCTGTCTTTAAAAAGTGTGCTTTGACTTTCTCTATTTCCTCTAGGTTTGCCTTATTTAGGTTCTTCCAAATCACTTCTAGTCCATAGGTCATGATTGGTGTGATTTTTAAGTGGAAGATGGTCATTGCTGTCTCCAGGGATAGTTTACTCAGATTTTTAATATTGTTCATTGCTGTTCTGGCCGCTAAGGCATGTTCTTTGATGTTCTTATCGAAGGTGTCACCTCGGCTCTGCAGCGTGATCCCCAGATATTTGAACTGGTTTACATTTTGCAGTAGGTCTCCCTTATACCGAATGCAGTTATTCACTGCAAGTCTTCCTCCTTTCCTGAAGGTCATTTTTACCGTTTTCTTCTCATTTATTTCGAGGTTGTTCTTTTTCAGCCCATGCTACAAGTTTGTCAAATGCTGTTTGAGCTTTTTTGATGTCTTGGGATGTAATCACCATGTCATCAGCGTATGCCAAGATTTGGATGTTTTCTGTTTCTATCTCTGTGGGTATTTTTGCTGTTGCTATTATAAAAAGTAGGGGCTCAACGGGTCACTTTAGAGTATGCCATTTGTCTGATCTATGTGCTCTGTTTTTGAAACTCCGTCGTCTATCTGCACTTGGATTCTGGAGAGGATGTTCTCAATTAATCTTGTTATTTGATTTCTCCCTGCTGGTTCTTCCATTCTTCTTATTATCAGCTGTCTGTTTAAGAGGTCAAAAGCCTTCTTGTAATCTATGAAGATGGCATGTAGTTTTCCTCTCAGTTGTTCTAAGGCTGTTTCAATGCTCTCTTATAGACATTTAATTGCTTGTGTCGTTGATTTCCCTTTTTGTCGAACCCGAACTGTTGTTCCGGAATGACATGGACTGTCATTGCTCTTAATCTCTCTGTGAGTATGCTGGTCATTATTTTTAGTGTTGTACACTCTAGGGCTATTCCACTGTATGAGTTTGAGTCCTTCATGTCTCCTTTGGCTTTGTACAGCGCCTTCAGCATTGCTATTCTCCACTTGTCTGGAATGCTGCCTTACCTTAGGCATTCGTTGAAAAGCTCTGTCCATATGTCTGCTAGAGCTTGCTCTGTTTCTTTGAGATGTTCGAAGTCAATTTCGTCTAGTCCGTAGGCTTTTATGTTTTTCGAACTTGCAATGTGTCTTCTTACTTCCTCTCTGATGAAGAGGCAGGATTTCTCCACTTCTTCTTTCCTCCTTGTGGTTTCTGGGCGTGTTTCTTTGGCTTGCAGTACTTCTTTAAAGTGTTTCTCCCACGTATGTATTGGTATATCTTTTGGAAAGGATGGCTGTTTTGGTGAGGTCACTTTATACCATTTTTCCTCTGCTTTTTCTATGATTTTTTTCTCTTCTTCCGCCTGGTATATTTCTTTATACCTTTCCACCCTTTTGTTTATAGGCACTCCTGGTAGTTTTGTATTCTTGTAGGTCTTCGTGTGTTTTCGATTGTTTTGCCTTGTGGAGTGCTATGATCGCGGCTCTCCTTGCTACGTAGCATTCTTGTTTGAACCATGGCTTTGCTTTTTTCTTTTCTATTCTTTCTTTACTATCGCTTGTTTTATTTGTCCTTCTATTGCATCGACTGCCTCATTTATTTTTCCTTCTTTTATTTCTTTTGATGCTTTTTTTATCGCTTCTGCATTTAGTTTCTCTCTGTCAATCCTTCTCGATAATTTATTTGTTGGTTTTCTGGAGTTTTTTCTTTGTTGTGTGTCTTTGACATATATGTCGGTACTTACTGGTAATGTTTCCTTACTGGTATGTCTCGTCTTATCTTCTGGTGGGTCTTATGTCTGTTTGTGAAGACAAGGTCGATTGTGCTGGCTCCATTTGGTCTGATATAAGTGTATTCTTTCTCTCTATATACTAGAGTTAGCCCTTCTTTTTCTATATATCCGACTACAGTTTTCACTTTATATGTGGGCGTGTCAATTCTGCAGTTTAGATCGTCCATTATTATCAGATTGTCTGTCCTGTTCGTCTTGCTTAGTGCCTGGCTTATCTCCTCCTGGATTTCTTCTGCCTTGTGTTCTGGTTGGAAGTAGACATTTAATACTGTGCATGTGCTTGTCTTTACTAGCAGTGTGTTTTCTGATTTTTTAAGTATCTCGAACGGCGCTAATTTTTGTTTTATTAGCATTGTTATCCCTCCTTTAGGTCTTCCTCTTTCCTCTTGGCTGGCATATGAGTTAATTACGTAAAAGTTTTCCGTGCTCCATTGGGTTGTTAGGTATGTTTCTGTGAGTGTTATTATATCATAATCATCGAAAAAATCTACTGGTAACATGTTGAGTGCGTTTTGTAGACCTTCTATATTTCACAGTAGTGTTCTTAATTTTTTTTCCTTGTCCTGGTTTTTACAGTGTATTCTCCGTGTTTCGCTTTGAGGGGAGAAAAAGTTTGCTTCCCATGTTTCGTTTCGAGAAACGAAAGGGCCGTACGACTACTCCTTCAGGCCAGAAAGTCGGGTCCTCTGCGCTTTTGCAATGTTTTAGGGCTATTCCAACCTTGAAGGCCTTGTTTCTTCCCATGGCAGGTATTAAATTAATATGATAATTCCCAAATAAATGTCTCCTTAATAAAGAAGCCACCATTTAAAAAGGTAGGAGCAAAGGTTTCATAGCATTTGGTGCGCGGGAATTGAAAATGTATATAAAAAACAGTAAAATCTTGTGAGATCACATATTTAGGAATTAAAATAAATAAAAATGAAAGTTATGAAGAGGAAGTAAGAAATACAAATCATAAAGGAAAATTTGCAATTGCTTGCCTCAATGGAATATTGGGATAAAAATATAAGTAATAAAAATAAAATGAATATATCATACAATTGTTAAAAGCATCATTACTTATGGAGCAGGCCATTAACAACAAAAACCAAATAAGTATGTTTTGGCAACAGAAATGTATTTTATATGAAGGACAAAAAGAATTTCAAGAAGAGAAAAAATTAGGAACTCAGTTATAAGGGAGTAAGTGAAGATTGAAGACACTATTTTAGATTATGTTAAAACTCAAGAATTAAGGTGCTACGGACATGTCCAGCTAATGGAAGAGGATCGGCTACCAAAATCTGTTTTGGAATGGAAACCTGAGGGAAGACGAGGCAGAGGAAGACCTAAAACCTCCTGGAGTCAGGGAATATATTTATACATGAAGGAGAAACATCTACAATCAGGAGATTGGATGAACTGACAAAATTGGCTATTGGGAATCTGACGATGTCAAAGACATTAATCAACTGATGATCTATCTATATAAGAGAATGATTTGCTCGGTCGGTAGAGCATTGGTCTAGAGAGCCAATGGTTCGAGTCCTAGTCTGAGCATATAATTTTTCTCTTCAAATATGATTTATCCATGAATGAGATGTATGAATTGAATAATAAAAACATTGAAAAATATCTGGTTTAGCAAACCACAGATGTTTAAAATGTGTGGTTGTGGTGATGTAATGGGATGTCTCTGAGCCTGTGTGTGTCAACTTAGGGTAGAATAGACCAAAGGGCTCCTTAGCTGTATGAATCACATGTGTGAGTTCTTGATGTGTGTCAAACCAGGAATGTAATAACAGACTACATAACAGGTGCGGCAGAAACAATGACTCATTTTAAATTGCCCGCCATTATTGGACATGGCTTCCTAGACAGTTGATATTGGTATCAATGTGTAGTGCAGTTCAAAGCATTTCTGGTCAGTATGGAGTATTGGTCAAACGAACACTTTGTGTTTGCAATAGAAATGTTTTTCAAATGTGGTGAGAGTGTCGTACGCCACAGAGTTTGTTTCCGGCAACATTTTAACATTGGCCAGAATGATCAGGTTCCATCTTGGAAGTCGATTATGAGATGGGTCCAGCAGTTCAGAGCAACAGCATCTGCAACAAACAATAAACCATACAGTTCGCACCTCGGACAACATTGCAAGAGTAAGAGCTGCTTTGGGAATGTCAACTGACCACCCCATTCAACCGATTTATCGGCTTGTGACTTTTTTCTGTGAGATTTCCTAAAATACGAAGTGTATACTAACAAGTCAACAACTCTTGAAGACTTGAAAAACAACATTCACGCCGACATTGAGGCCATAACAGATGACACTCTTCATAAGGTTATGAAGAATGTGCGTGTTCGTGCAGAAGATAGCATTTCCAACAATGGTGGACACCTAAAGGACATAATTTACAAAAAGTGACATGTGTAATTAATGGTAGGATGTTTTCTTTCGAACAATGTACACTAATAATGTGTAGTTGTATTTCTTCAAGCCAAAATAACATGTTTGAAATGGGTCATTGTTTCTGCCGCATCCTGTATCACCGTACAGTTATTTAATCTTATTCATTCCATAAAGTGAAGATGAGTAATACAACGAATCTAAAATCTAAATGTTAGAGTCTTAAATCCCAAAATCATCTCTACTAATCTAATCTGTACCTGTTAGTAGGTGCCATCATCCTCAACTTTGTTAAAATACCGGTATTGTATATAAAATTAACTGGAGTGCTTTCGGAAGTTATCTTCCATCTTCTGCAGTTTGAGCTTCCACTACTCGTTGTTGTTGTGTACGGTGATGTATACTCCAACTGTTTGTAGCAGCAACTGACTTGTTTTTTACGATCTTGTATAATGGGTTTGACTGGGGTGCGTTCTCATTGAGAAATGAGGTGTTGTTTGTTTCCTTTATAATTTCAAGGTATTCAAATATTTTTCTCGGTGGATTATCGTGAGAGTATTTTCAATTGTGTTCATTCGATGATCTGCATTAATGAGATGTTTAGCATAGCTTGATTTATCACCCACATGTATGAAATTTTTAGGTGTTCTTTATATCTTGTATTGAAATTTCTGCTTGTCCTGCCAATATAAAATTTATTACAATCTTTACATGTTAGTTTGTAGACTCCCTTTTGAATTTGTTGTGTTCTTCTATGTTATGTTGTTTAATTTGTTTCCTGTTTTATAAGCTATGTTAAAGTTTTTATTTATCTTTTTAAAGTTCTTGTTAGTTTTGTGGTTTCATTTCCTGTGTATGTTAATGTTACCCATGTTTTGTTATTATTAGTTTCTCTATCAAGTTTTGTTATATTGTTTATGTCATATTTTCTTTTTTGTTTCTTTATAAGCTTATCAATGATTTGTTTGTTGAATCTGTTGCTTTTCTCCATGTTTTTAAGATATTGTAGTTCTTTGTTATAATTTGTTTTGTTCAAGGGTACTTTTAACATTCTGTTGATTAAACTATTAAATGTGCTGATTTTGTGTTGGTATGGGTGTCTAGACTTGTTATTAATGGTGAGCATATTATTTATAGATTTGCAGAAAATACTTATTTCAATATTTAGTTTTAGGAAGTTATATTTTGAGGTTATTTTAATTATATTATTTTTAGTCTGGACATCTTACCTCAATATTAATGTTGATTTGTTCTTGAACATGTTTCAAAGCAATTCTGTTTTATTGTCAGCCTTCCCAGACTTATTTCAAGTTTCTTTTTCTCTATTTTTTCATTATGGTAAGGTCTAGATAGTTTATTTTGTTGTTAAGTTCTATTTCTTCCGTAAATTATATTTTAGGATGCATATTGTTTAGTTCTAGCAGAATTTCCTTTTCTTTTCTGTTCTCATTTTCATAAATAATCATGACGTCATCCACATATCTTGTAATTAGCTTTATATTGAATTTATTTATTAAAGTTTCATAATATTTGTTTTCCAAATCTTGTAGAAATATTTCTGCCATTATACTGATGTGGGTGATTCCATCTTCTTGTTCATATATTTGGTTATTGAATTGGAAATAATTTTGTTTCATTATAGTATTTGTGACTGTGTATAGTTGATTTATGTATTCTGTATTTAAGTTACTGTTATCTAGTTTATTTTTTATTATGTTTAGAGTTTCATTTATTGGAATGTTAGTGTATAGATTCTTTATGTCAAATGACGCCATTTTCATATTCTTGTTTATTTCTATGTTTTTAAGTTTATCTGCTAAATCATATGTGTTTTCTATTGTGTATTTATCTTCTAATTTCATGTCTTTTTTGAGTTTTTGTGCAATTAATTTGGAAATTTTGTAGTTGGGGACGTTAATGCAATTTACTACTGGCCGCATTGGGTTATTGGTTTTGTGTATTTTAAGTAAAGCTTTCATAATCAGTACCGTTGGATTGTTGTTTATGAACTTATTTGTATACTTGTTAAATTCATTTTTCAGTATAATTATTGAACATGTTTTTGTTAGTTCTTTTAATTTTCTGTTAAATTTAGCTGTTCGATCTTTGTCGATTTTCTTGAATTTAGTTTCATCTATGAATTGTTTTGCTTTTTCAATATAATTGTCTTTGTTCATTAGTACCGTTATGTTACCTTTATCGGATTTTGTATGTATTATGTTATTAGTCTTGAGCTCCGCCAATGGAAGGGTGTTCTATTCAGGGACAAATCAAGATTTCATTCTGATGGTCATACACATGTAAGGAGAAGACCTGGTGAACATTTTATCCAGCCACAATTATTCAACTTGACAGATTTGGGGGTAGTTTGGTTATGGTTTTGGCTAGGATTACTATTGAGTCTCGGACAGAGCTTGTCGTCCCGCAGTGCTTGAATGCTGATGTTTACATTAACGACATTATCCTTCAACATGTCATATCATTTGCCTAGTATGGACCCTAATTTTCTTCTAATGCATGATAATGCTAGATGTCATACAGTACAGGCTACCAGAGATGTCCTGCAAGAATGCCAAATTCGGGTGATGGACAGCCTGCATGCAGTCCGGACCTCAATCCAATCGAGCATATGTGGGATAAGCTGGAAAAACTTGTTCGTAAGCATCCTGCTGTGTCATAGAACCTGAAAGAACTATCAAATGCACTTGTACCAAAATCAGTATTTCGATACATGTATTATGTCATACTGCGCAACCAATTCGTCATCGCGTCTCCATTTCTTCTGTGATCTTAGTGAACAGTGCCAAATTCTCTCCTACTTACCCCCTCATTTCATAATACGCACCGTGTGCTATCGTGCATACTCGTGAACTCTCATATAGAGCTGTGCTTACTAACATCAGATCATCATCTGTTTATCTAGCGAAGGGGTCAGATCGATATAGCTCAGAGGAGCTTGTTTGTTTTGTTAGTCCCTTAGGCCAGGGTGGGGCCACAAGGACCGTGTACCCCAGCCCTTGGCTGGACTAGTGTGAATGTAATATCGTACGTATGGTTTGTTAATATTGTTTTTTGTACAGATGATCGATGATAGTATTATTTTCTTTGTTAACTTATTTTCAATGTTAAATAATTATCTTTTATTTATTTCATTGTTATATCTGACTGTTTTTTCAACTCGCATTAAACTTTAGTTGTCTGATTTTAAATACTTCTGCCTACTGATTTAGTAGCTAGTCAATATCAGATGTTTTTTCAACTCGCATTAAACTTTAGTTGTCTGATTATAAATACTTCTGCCTACTGATTTAGTAGCTAGTCAATATCAGATGTTTTTTCAACTCGCATTAAACTTTAGTTGTCTGATTATAAATACTTCTGCCTACTGATTTAGTAGCTAGTCAATATCAGATGTTTTTTCAACTCGCATTAAACTTTAGTTGTCTGATTATAAATACTTCTGCCTACTGATTTAGTAGCTAGTCAATATCAGATGTTTTTTCAACTCGCATTAAACTTTAGTTGTCTGATTATAAATACTTCTGCCTACTGATTTAGTAGCTAGTCAATATCAGATGTTTTTTCAACTCGCATTAAACTTTAGTTGTCTGATTATAAATACTTCTGCCTACTGATTTAGTAGCTAGTCAATATCAGATGTTTTTTCAACTCGCATTAAACTTTAGTTGTCTGATTATAAATACTTCTGCCTACTGATTTAGTAGCTAGTCAATATCAGATGTTTTTTCAACTCGCATTAAACTTTAGTTGTCTGATTATAAATACTTCTGCCTACTGATTTAGTAGCTAGTCAATATCAGATGTTTTTTCAACTCACATTAAACTTTAGTTGTCTGATTATAAATACTTCTGCCTACTGATTTAGTAGCTAGTCAATATCAGATGTTTTTTCAACTCGCATTAAACTTTAGTTGTCTGATTATAAATACTTCTGCCTACTGATTTAGTAGCTAGTCAATATCAGATGTTTTTTCAACTCGTATTAAACTTTAGTTGTCTGATTTTAAATACTTCTGCCTACTGATTTAGTAGCTAGTCAATTTTAAATACTTCTGCCTACTGATTTAGTAGCTAGTCAATATCAGATGTTTTTTCAACTCGCATTAAACTTTAGTTGTCTGATTATAAATACTTCTGCCTACTGATTTAGTAGCTAGTCAATATCAGATGTTTTTTCAACTCGCATTAAACTTTAGTTGTCTGATTATAAATACTTCTGCCTACTGATTTAGTAGCTAGTCAATATCAGATGTTTTTTCAACTCGCATTAAACTTTAGTTGTCTGATTATAAATACTTCTGCCTACTGATTTAGTAGCTAGTCAATATCAGATGTTTTTTCAACTCGCATTAAACTTTAGTTGTCTGATTATAAATACTTCTGCCTACTGATTTAGTAGCTAGTCAATATCAGATATGTATATAAAATTCCAAAGCTTTTCTCAAATGTATATGAGTTCCTCTTTCCTTTGAAGTTCCATGATTATTATCTGTATAGGTTACAACATATTACATGTTTAATAATTCATTAAGGAAAGTTGAATTAATCTTTGTCCTTTATGGGCCCGGGCAAAGATACATTAATTTGAGCAATCTATATATTCTATTCAAAGTATTTATTAACAACAATGGTATGATCCAGCACCAACACAGTGCAATTTTTGGTAACATAGAGCATGGATATGCTGCCGTTGGCACAAAAATGGTAGCAGATTGCGTGGTTAATATTCTGGGTTGGCAGGCAGCATGGTCGCAACGGTGCACACTCACCGAGGAATGGGAGAGAATCTCTCAAATTTCTGTAAGAAGGCTTCTGCAAAGGTGTAATGCAGTCATTGAAGCTCACAGAAGACACACTAAGTATTGAGTGTTGAAATAATGGTGGAACCATTGATTCCTAAAATAACAAATCTCAAATTTCTTCTTTGTATTCTATTACAAATGATAATTTGTTCGTATTTCCAATACTGTACAATAAAATATTTTTTGAATGTGTACTCTAATTTTACATAAATCCTCAATTCATAATTACAAAGGTCCAATATTAAATTCTTTCAATATTTATTTTGTGGCTTTGGTTTAATCATGTGTACCTCTAATTTTTTTTGAGTGGTGTATATGAAAAACATTTATAGTGAATAAAAATGATTCCATGATTTGTGTATTCATTGCAGTTGTCGAGGTATTGCTGAGTTCAAGTGTTTCTAAGAGAAATTTATCAACACTGTTCACACAATAACTCTGAAGAAGACCAAACATGAAGGTGGAAATGTCAGTTAGGAACACTTGGATGCAGTAACACCCAAACAACAAAAATAAGTGTAATGAGCATTTATAGAAAGATTCACTCCTACAACTTTCTCCACATCTCCTTTTTACAAATGTGGGAAAACATTGGTAGATTTTTCTAGTAAAAAATTTGTTTAATTACAAAAAAAAATATATTTATGTTAATGATAGTGGATAATATTCATATGTATGTACCCTATATGTCCCTCATGTAGACATAGATGCTCCCCTAGTAGGAGTTCCTTGACCAAGGCTAATTTAGTTAAGCTTATTTCCCTAAAGATATCAGTGAGTGACATGTGGTCACCACTCTGCCTCAATGAGACATATAACAGGCAACTAAGATATTACTTGGAGGGAAGGTCAGTTAAATTTTGCACAGAGGTACTAATTTAGGCTTAAGATTAATTTACATGACCCAAAAAAACTTCAGATTCAATATACTCATATACTTCCTAAAAATATCAACATATATATATATTAAATAAAATATTAAATATATATATATATATATATATATTACATGTGATAAATAAATAAATTGTAATTGATGCCTGTAAAGAAAGTTGTTTTTATTTCCAGGTGTGTTAAGAGTACAGCCTAAGTGGTATGGTGATAATTCCACATTTATAAATGAAAAATCTGTAACATTTTATTGGACTAAACCAGATGACTGTTCTAGCATTAAGGGCAATATTGTTGGTTATAACATTTTAATGGAAGGAAAAAGTGATTGGGTTAAGAATTACACAATTTCTGAATACGTAAAGTATTTAGGAATATACAACACAGTAACATTTAAAGATAATATTAAACCATATTCGAATTACACTTTGAAAATTATTATGAAAGGAGATGCTGGCACATCTGATCCTCGGTATGCACTTGTTTACAACTTCAGAACAAAGCCTGATGGTAAGTTTATTATTTTTTCTCTCATTAAAAAAAATTGATATTGTCATTAATACTACTGGCATGGATACTAGTCAAATTTCTTTTATTTTACTTCACAAATATTTACATACAATTCCCAAGTTTCCTTTGTTTATTTCATAATATTGCCTTGTACATACATAAATACATTTATGCTAAAAGAGTCTACTAAAAACACAGTTATTTTAAAATTTAGTTCTTTACTCTCTTTGGCAGTTTCACTTAGAATATCTTCTTACCTTTGCTCTTCAGGTTACTTCTCTGGTCAACTCTTTGGACACAAATGGCTGGTCATACCTTTCCATATTTGTGAGTGTAGAAACATTCTAGACTTCCAATTTAAACTTTTCTCGAGTGGAAGCCTCGAGAATCAGATAGTAAGATTCTTCTAGAATTGAAACACCTGGAAATTGATTTCTCCAGAAGGCACTTCTGAAGAGGTCTTTGCTGGCTGCACATGACCCAAATCTAGCTCTTATTGGCTTATAAGGAGTCCAGTGTACACGAAATTCAAAGGCAGTAATTTGAGTAACAGATCAACACTGCATTACAATATATTTCTGACAATTGTATTTCATGTATTGACCAATACCAAGCCGAAGGCACAACTTTGAACCTGAGAATACTTTTTAAATAACATATTTATTAAACATTTCATATCTCCTTTTCTGCTATTTTTATGAGGTTATAATTAAAATACTTTTTTCTATCTAATATTTTATAACCGTATTTGTGCATTGAACTTCAATTTCCAGCTTTGGCAAGAATCTGCCTCTTATGAGAAACAACAGTTGTAGTTTACATAAGTGAGTTGGAAATAACTTTACATCTCACTTCATAAAACTTTGTGATTTTCACAGGACCGGTTTCTGAAACTATCACTTCTATTTTAAAATACAATAGGAAGTAACATAAAGAGGTTTAATATTTAATTTTAGGAAGTGATATTTTGAGGTTATTTTAATTATTAATTTATTTTCAGTCTGATCATCTTACCTCAATATTAATGCTGATTTGTTTTTGGACATGTTTCAAAACAATTCTGTTTTATCGTCAGTTTTTCCAGACTGATTAGATTTATGTTGCACACTCTGGATGTCAATGTCAGCTCCATCCTGTGGTTGGCCAAAGAACCTCCAAACAAGGTCACTCTCCGTCGGTATTTCAAAATTCATAACTCTCTCTTTGTTCTTCTGAATATAGATCTTTTCCCAAATAGTCAGCTCTTTTGTATTTTCTAACTGTTTTAATAATTTAGTGTCCGAATTGATATCATGTTTTTCAGACCAAACATGAGCACAAACTGCAGATTTTTTTTATTTCCCCATTTTTAATATTTCTTATGTGTTCTTTGGTTCTAATTTTTAGGTATATTTTGTTTTTTCTATATATATATATCTTTTCACAACCCATACATTCAATTTGATATATTCCTGACTTTTTATTTTTATCGGTTTTTTTCATTTTTGTCGGTTTTGTTAGTTTATTTAAAGTGTAGTTATTTTTCGGTGCTAATTTAATATTAAACTTCTCAAATCTCTTTTGGAATTTATTGTGTACTGAAGGGTGATATGTGAATTTCCTATATTTTTTCATAGGTGGTTCTTCTTTTTCAAGAGTACTTCTGTTTATACTTTTCTATCATTTTGTGCACCATTTTTTCATCAAACCCGTTTTCTCTTGCTACTTTGAATATGTGTTTTTTCTCATGTTTGAAATCTTCTTCGTTTAAGGGTAAGTTTACCAATCTATGAGTTAAAGTATTAAAGGCTGCTAATTTATGTCGAATTGGATTGAACCCTGTTCATTTAATACAATTTTCCATATCAGTTTTTTTCCTATGAATCCCAAATTCAATTTTTCTTTTTTCATCGTTTCTGACCAATTTAAGATCCAAAAAAGGTATTTGTTTATTTTCTTCTATTTCTCTGGTAAATGTGATGTTTGTATTCTGTAAACTTAACAGTTTTAAGGAATCTTATACGTGTTTTTATTTTACAAAAAAGAAGAGTTTTGTTTAATAATTAAAACATTTTGTCTGTTCATTCTTACCTGTTAACAACTATAAGAGGTAAGAATGAACAGACAAAATGTTTTTTATATCACTTCTATCCTCGGCCAAAACTCTGATTGTTGAACATCCATCATCACCATCAACTATCATGCTGCCATCTGATGCCAATTTGATTAACTTCGAGAATAAATCTGTAAGATCATCAAATTTAAAACTGCCATCTGATGCTGATTTGATGAACTTTGAGAATAAAACTTTTAAGATAAATTTTATTGAAGTTCATCAAATTGACACTAGATGGCAGTTTGAAAGTTGAAGGTGATGGCAGAAGTTCAATAGTCGGAGTTTTGGTGAGGATAGAAGTGATGGCTTCAGAAACCAATCCTGTGAGAATCATGAAGTTTTATGAGGTGAGATATAAAAAGTTATTTCTGACTCACCTATATAAATTATAAATTACTTCATTAGGTTAATTTCCATCAGAAATTAAATAAAAGAGTTGTAGTATTTGAAAACTTGAACATGTGATTGAATATTTGTGTAAGTGATTTGCCTTCATGTAAAGCAAGCCAGCATTTTTTCACAATGACCCTAAAACTAAATATTCTGCTATAATAAAAACTTTGAGAGTTAAATAAATGTGTTTTACACAAAAGAAAAAAATTGTACATAGGGGACTATGAAGCTTTCAAACATTATTGAATGCCTGTATAATGAATAAAATAGGTCATAATTAACTCACCTCATAAACTCCGTGTTCTTCAAAGCACAGGACCATGATTTCTAAAACAGTTGGGAAAAAATTTACATATGCAAGAATGAAAATACAACTATGAATTTTTTGAAATACCCGGTTATAAAGAAAGAGGACTGATTTGGAAATTCTTCGGTCGGCCACCAGATGGCGCGGAGGTCAGTCTGCAGGATAGAAGGCCGTTGGACGTCAGTTGTGAACGTGACGCAGCATTGACAATGTCACAAATTACGTGAAACCCAGGGTCTGCTATGATTTATGAAGTATGAGGTGAGTGAAATAATAAAAAATAAACAATAGTTGTTCCTTTCTTCAGACATTTTTATGAATTGTAAAAATGGCTGAAAATAGGAACAACTGTTCAAGAAACCATGGTCCTGTGCATTGAAGAACACTGAGTTTATGAGGTGAGATAATTACAACCTATTTTATTCATTAACTTGAATCCCCATAATGTTATTTCCTATAAAAAGTTTTATGTAATTATGTAATTTTGAGAACTAAATGCATGATGCAACTTGTATTGGTGCATTAAGCAGGCCTGCATATCACTATACCCCTCTTTGAGCATGAATTGCTATATAACAAACACTAGCAACCCCAATATAAAATATATTAAGATTTTCATAAGAATGTTCAAAAATAGTTTTGTTATATAATGTCTGTGTTTATTGTTATAGCTCCTGGAGAAGTAAAAAATGCTACTTCATATTCATATGGAGAAAACTGGATATATCTGAGATGGAATGAGCCTTATCCACCTACTGGAGAAATAGAACATTATATTGTACAGTTTGATCGATCTGAGAAAAAAGTTCCCAGCAATGGCTACTGTGAATTGTGGGAAGGTATGATATGTGGAAAACTTGAAGCAGCAGAGAAAATTCGTGGAAGCGAGACTTACTATATCCAGGTTGGCTATAATATAGGCATAATCATTGATTGATTGAATTTTTAGTCACTTTTAACTGATTGATAATCCTGTAGTTAATGAACATCATCATCATCATAGTTGGCACAAGAACCCTCTTTAGGCCATAGCCTTCCTCTGAAATTCACACCAAGCTTCTCTATCAAGACCTAGCCTTTACCAATTTCTTTCACCCAGAGCCTTTATATCAGAGCCGTCCAAACTATGGCCCATGGGCCACATCCGGCCCATTGTGGTTTTTCATATGGACCGCGTAAGCTCTGAAATGAACAAAAATAATGTTATATTTTAAATTTAGATTTTAAAATGTAACATCTAGTTTCGACATCCCTGTGTGAAATTCACCTCTCTGGAATGTGAGGTTGAGGTGTCGCAGCTCTTCCTGACAAAGTAGTAGAGATGATCCATCCCTTATTTACCATTTTCTCCCCCACTCCAAACTACCAATGTTACTCGTATTGTCAATCAAACAGTAGCCTGTATACGGAATAGTTGTAAAAATAGTGTTAAAGTGAGAAAATGCTTAAAAAATACGCAAAGTAGATTCCGAGTGTAAGAAGTTTAACGAATCCTGGACCAGCAAGTACTTTGTGAAGGAGCATGGAAACAAAGTGTTATGTGTTATTTGTAACGTTGTTATTGCAGTTGTGAAAGAATATAACATTAAAAGACATTGCCAAATAAAGGTTAGTCATTTTGATAAATTTAATGGAAATGAGCGTACTGTGAAAGCAAACGAGCTCCTTTCAAAATTTACGGCACAACAGCAGTTATTAACTCAGGGTGGTTGTGTAAGACAAAGAAAGGTTACCGAAGCGAGTTATGAAGTTTCAAAACTAATTGCAGAGAACGGAAAATCGTTTTCTAATGGCAAATGTGTGAAAAAAGTGTCTGATTGCTGTTGCCAAGAAGTTGTGTCCCGATAAAATTGATTTATTCAATTCAGTGTCGCTATCAAGGAACACTGTAAGTAGGCGTGTAGAAGAATTATTATAGCATCCAGTGTTCGTCATTAGCTTGTAGAAAAAGGAAAACAATTTGAACATTTCTCCATTGCATGCAACGAAAGCATGGACATAACTGATACTTAAAATTCATCGGAGAACATATTGTTTAAACAACTCACCTCATAGGATTCAAGCTTCCATGATATTGCGATTTCAAACACAGTTGTGTTCATCTTCAGCCATAACTCCGACTGACAAAATTCTTTGGCCGTCAACTATTCTATTGTCGCCATCTTCAGTGCTGCCATCTATGGTTGAATTGATGAACTTCGAAATCAATGTAATTTTTGTTAGGGATATCAAAATTCATTGATCTATTTTTTGTTTTTCTGAATGTATATTTTTTCCCAAACTGTCAATTCCAAAGATTTCTCTACTTGTTTTAAAAGTTTAGCTTCTCTTCCAATTTTATGATGTTCTAATAAACTATGTGCAGCAATTGCAGATTTTTCAATTTCACAATTTTTAATATTTCTGAAATGTTCTTTTGTCCGAATTTCCAAATTCCTTTTTGTTTTCCCTATATAAACTTTATTGCAATCTTCACAACTTATTTGATAAATTCCAGATTTCTTACTGTCTTACTAGAGCATCAGCACGGAAAGCTGAAGGTTCGGGGTTCGATTCCCAGTTCAGGCATAAATTTTTCTCTTTACCATTTGATTACAATAATTTAGTAGTGTACTTTAATATACTTATTTCAATCATAGTAACAGCTTTAGCTTCTTAATATTAATTTAATAAATAATGCTATAGCTATGTGGAGTCCCTTCATGTCTTCCTCAGGTAGAAGCCATTCATTGTGTATTTGTGAATGATGATTCATAGCATTTGAATGTGGGACCAAGACAGTAAGGTAAAGGAAGGATTTATGCTTGGATGGGAAGGAAGCCTGGATTAGCTCAATGGTTAGAGCTTCAGCACGGAAAGCTGAAGGTTCGGGGTTCGATTCCCGGTTCAGGCATACATTTTTCTCTTTACCATTTGATTACAATCCTGAATTGTGTTTTAGAAGTGATTCTTTTGTGGAAGTCATTGAAAAATTGAAGAAGAGTTTTGTAATAGATTTGTTGATTTCAATAAACTGGAACCAGACATTTCTTTCTTTTCATCTCCATTTTCCTTCGATGTTGACAAAGCACCAGCAATGTTGCAATTTGAACTGATAGACGACGCAATAAAAGGAGTTTTAGATCCGACCGATCTCATTAAGTTCTACAAGTAGTTACTACCTGAAAAATATTTAGGGTTGAAGGAACACGCCTGATGTTTAATCTGCGTGTTTTTCTCGACATACTTGTGTTAACAAACATTTTCTAAAATGAAAATTCAAAAATCGCGATTGAGGTCAAGCTTGAGTGACGAACATCTCCAAGACATCTTATTTATCGGTAGGCCTACTACTCAGCAGACACCCAATATCGATCGTTTGTTATTTTTAAAAATCCAGCTCCACTCTTTTCATTGGGTGGATATTTTCACTGTTGTACCAATTTTTTTTACAATTTTAATTGCAGCATGGTGTTACAAATGTTGAAACATTATTCTGAATGATCATGCAATTTTATTTTAGTAGTAAAGTAATAATAATAATAATAATAATAATAATCATAATAGTAATAATAATAGAAGCAGCAATAATAATAACGATACTTATGTTCCGGCCCGTGATCAATTGCACAATCAATTATTGGCCCGGCCCATTAAAAAGTTTTATATACTTTAGTATTCCATCTTCTCACCTAATTTTAGGTCTTCCTTTGGGTCTTTACCTGCCTACCATTGCAGTAAGTATTTTATATAGTGATAACTAAATCTTTATTTAAGAAAAATTGTTTCACCTCACCTCATATCCTTCTTATCAGACTGGTTTCAGGACCTAATTAGGTTCTATCCTCAATACTTTCACGACCATTGTTATATCAAATGATCATTAAAGTACTAAGGATGGAACCAAAATAGATCCCAAAACCATCTAATAAGAAGAAGGATATGAGGTGAGCTGATACAATTTTTCTTAAATAACTAATACCTCATAGTGTTAATTCCTAAAAGGTCAACTAGATCCTATCTCGTGCCCTGCTCATTTCAGTCTCTGTATTTTGATATATGTGACAATGTCCATACATTATGACAGGCTTAATCAGAGTTTTGTACAATTTTATTTTATTCTTAATTGGTTATAAGTATGATCTTAATTGTTTTCTTATTCCATAAAAGCATCTATTAGCTTGAAAAATATGTTTTTTTATTTCTTCTGAACAGTCATAGATGTATTAAGAAGTAAGCCTAAATATGGAAAATTATCAACATAATTAAATTTATAATTTCTAATGAAAATGTGGCCATATTTCCATGTATTAGTAGTCATTTATACCATCTTATCTTGGTTAATTTCTAAATCCATATTTTTGGCTGAATGTTATATTTTGGTTATTTTAATTGAGAATTGTGTTTTAGTGTAGGTTACTGTGTCACATTCAGTACCAGGCACTGAGCAGGGCATTTAAACCCACAGGCCAGCCATTTAAATACCCCAGCTATCCTTTTCATGGCACTTCAGAAAATGGACCATTATTCACAAACTATTAGTCCTAGATAATTCAAATTTTGTACATACCTAAAGGAGATATCCTAGTAGGATTTGATGTTGAGATAACTTGGGTGATTGACATCACATGGTATTGACATATCAATTTCAGAAAGTGGAAGTTCATCTTCACTTTCACTTTGTGAATCTTCTAATTCACGAATCAGTTCATCACTGGGGCGGTACGTTTATATAGGGGCTGATAATCTCACTTTAGTTCCACTTGATTTAATCGTGAATTGTTACTTGCCCTTCCTCGGTAGCTAGTCGGTTCCTGTTTCAGGGTGAGCGCTGAGACTCCTATCTATAACGGGTTCGGAAGGAGAATTGCGTGGGAACAGACAATCACTAATTATTTGAATTATTTTATTTAATTAATCTCTGCTAATTTAAATGCACGTTACACAGTGAAAATAAAACTTTCCTGTCCCTGGCCTTCGATATTTCGCTAATGAGGACTAGCAAATGACTTATGAGTTCGGGAGATTTTCCCTAAATCCATAATCGTTGTTACAAGATATTTTTCACTATACAATCAAGATCTTCGTTCTTCTAAGTGTCGAGTATAAGTGTGTTAAATTTTGTCCTCATGAGTTCCGTATCGAAGTCCGGACCAATTATTCCCATATATGGTCTATACCCTAACTCTGATTTTGATTGGTTAGAATATTTAATCACATGTCCTCCAAGGGCGTAACTATTTTATTTAAACTACCACCTACCTTTTGATTTTATTCTCACGGCTAGGGAGCATGTTTGCCAGCTTGGGCTTGACATTTCTCCCAAACGTGATTTTTGAAGCTAGACCCAGCTTAAGGATTTCAGGTCTAATTTGAGGAATTACATGTTTATGACATCTTTTTACTTAGGGTTTCGACCGCTTCTTAGTGAGAACTATTTACCAATATGAAACTTAATTTATTTTTAACTATATTCTGTTCCTTCATTATTTATTCATTCCTTATATTCCTTAATCACTAATAGGGCCGTATCATATTCGCCACATCACCTGAATCATAATTATACAAAATATTCACTAATTCTTCTTCAGTGAGACATTTTTCTTTCGCCATGGTTTCACTCACGCACAAACAACAGTGCGATAACAAGAAACAAATACGACTGCATTGGAGACTGGAGACAAGTTTGGGTGAACAAATTCCATGTGTTGTTTGTTTAAAAAATAAAAGTGGATTCATCAAGGTTAAATGTGTCAAACGGGAATAGAAAATGTACATTTTCATGCCATCTATGATCTCCAAGACATACTAAGCCAACACAATATTTAGGCGCCGAATGTAAATGTGGTTTGTTCGTGCCCGCTCTAAAGCGAGTTAACTGACCGACAGCCGCATACACGATAGTCTCCTTAAACGCCTTAACTGGTTTACGGTACTGAATGTGTTAAGATAATAAGATAAATTTGATATGTTTTTTTGATATTAAGTTGAACAGGATTTTTTATTTGTATAGGACTAATGCATAATTTTCACCCAAGAGGTGAAGCAGACTGCTAACATGTGTCTTAAACCCTATACTCTGAAATATATAGGCTTATTTGGTTAATTTAATAGAGATGATTTCACTAGTACTATAAAATCCTGAAGTTAATGGCCATGCAAACATAAAGCTCTCCATACATCGTCAACTAATATTTTTCAATCATTCACTGTATTCTGGTGTTATATTTAGTATAACATGTCCCAGTCCTGAACAAATTAATTTTTTTAAAAGAAAAATTAATGTCTGATCCAGGTCCATGGTTCATTTCCCAGTTCAGACATTAACTTTTCTTTTAAAAAAGTAAATTCCCTGCACAATTCACCATCCTCAAATATCCAAGGGAGATTTTTCCACTATAAATAAGATGAACAGACTTCTTCGTCTTCTTCTTGCAAGGATTAAACCTTTTTGGTTCGTTCCAGCTCCAAGTATTATAGTTGCTGTGTCCATCTCTTTCATGGACGTCCCCAATCTCTTTTTTTCTCCTCTTGGATTACCTTATTTATTAAAAGAACCTCATAACGTTACTTCCTATTGTAATTTATTAATAGATTTATCCATGTTAATATTTCTAGTGCCCTACTACTGTATAATGTGCTAACATTCCTATTTTCCTAAGAATATGTTCCTATGTTTAAGCCTTTGCTGTGGTCCTCTGAAGTAGTCCCCACCCACAGATCCAAATGGGGACTATTTCCCCAGAAAATTTTACCTCACTGGGAACAATGTCCAAATTTCTTGACAATTTTATTTTTATGGTTGAAAGATTGTCACTCTTTCTACCAATATACCTCTTTTAGTCTGACATATCATCTTTGACCTCGGTGACCCTTTTGACAGCAATCCTATTGCCATGGCTTATGAGGTCATTTAACCCATCAGCGTGGGGGGATTCAAATCCCCTGATGGTTCTCAGCTGAGGGAGGATTTCTTGGAATGGCATTTAAATTTGTAAGTTAGAAAACAAAGTTTTGTAAAACGTTTATATCTTGTTTGATATTTAAAATATCCAAATAGAAATTTTAAAATGTATTCAGCTAAACGTGAGACTAATTATAATAATTGTAAACTACTCAACATATTAGAAAACAAGAATGTATCTAAAAACCTCATAGCAATCATCAAAGAAATTTATTCAGGAAACAGTACAACTATCAAATATGGAAATAGTAAATCTAAAGAAATTTTAGTCCAGCAAGGAATACGACGATGAGACTCATTAAGTCCCATACTGTTCACACTAATAATGGATGAAATCATCAAAGAACTAAAAGTTGAAGTTAGAAAAGGAATTAAAATAGATAACAAAGAGCTGAAGATAATAAACTATGCTGATGACACAGTTCTAATTGCACAAAGTGAAGATGATTTACAAATGCTATTGCACAAATTTAGAATCATTGCAGCAAAATATAACATGAAAATCTCAACAAATAAAACCAAATCAATGGCAATATCCAAGGACCCACAATCTGTTAAATTAGAAATAGAAGGAAAAGTATAGAACAAGTCATAAAATTCAAATATTTAGGAGTAGAAATTAATAGCAGCAACAGAATAACAGATCAAATCCTCCATCAGGTAAATAATGCAAACAAAATATCGGGATGTTTAAACAATACTGTTTGGAAAAATAAAAATTTAAGAATAGATACAAAAGTAAGAATTTACAAATCTGTCATAAGACCAGTTCTAACATATGGTTGTGAATGCCGAACAGAAACTCAAAAAACAAAACAAATCAATGAAACAACCAAAATGAAAGTTTTAAGGAAAATCGTAGGAAAATTGCTGAGAGAGAAAATTTGCAGCTCTGTTATTAGAGAAGAATGTGAAATTGAACCTATAAACCTTTGGATAAATGATAGAAGATTAAATTGGAACGATCACATAGATAGAATGGAGAACAGTAGATTAGTGAAGAAAGTACATGACTGGACACCTCAGCAGAAAAGGTCATTAGGACGACCACAACTATGATGGAAGGATGTTACCATACCCCGGACCTGTAGTGAATGAACACGCAACAAGCTGCCAGCTTCCATGCGTAGAGGAAGAAGAAGAAGAAGTAAACTACAACAATGTAAATAAAATTTATAATATCGTACCTTAGAAATTAAGTTAGTTGAAATTGATTTGAAGCAGCCCTGCATACATAATCCCACTTCATAGTCACAGCATCTAAATACTCTATCTTTCTGTTTATTTTTTTTTATAACACACAACACATATTTTGTTAGGAAGAGCTTTATTTCTTCTCGGTGGTATTCTTCCCAGAAAATGCCTTGTAACTAATCTCAGTACTGTTGAATGACATCCGGGAACCTTTCTTTCTACCCCACCCCTATGTTGCACAAGTTACGCTTCATCAAGGTCAATGCGAAAAATATTTTGTGGTGAATTCTCCCTACAGATAATCATGCTGTTCAATTAGCAATGTTTAGAAGACGGAAAATATTTCCATGTACTAGTTTTTATTTTCTTCCATTCCAACAAATATACATGTAACAAAATTAGTCTGTCAGGTCCAAGGATCCTATATTTATATTATAATCTACAATAGATTTTATGTTTGTTTTCCAGTTCCGCGTCTAAGCATTTTGTAATATTCTCACTATGTTTATTTGTAGAGGCCATGGCGAAACACTGCCACCCTCGAGCCAGTCTAACAGGATTGAACAGAGCCACTCATTCAAGTTAGAATTTCTTTCACAAATTTGGTGCCATATAAGTGTCACATATTTCATTTGAAAGAAGAAACCTTCACCAACTTAGCCATACAAACAAAGTTTTAAATAGTTTCATGGTTTCCAAAAAGAGAGCAGAGAAACGCGGACTAACAGTCTCTAATGCAGTCCATAAAAACAATGAGGAACTACATGAACAAAAAAATATATAAAATATAAATTGTATGTTAATTGAAAGCTTGAGATCTCCTCTATAAGATTGCAGTTCACAAATTGTGTTGTCATTGTATATTTTTACAAAGAATTATAATAAATCAAATTCGGCGGATATAGAACATGCTCAATCAGCACTTCAAACTTACCCACATTTAACAATAAATTATACAATTTGAAAATAAGTTATATTATTAATTTCATATAGCAAATAAAAGCGTATTCTTTCCTCTACAAAATTATGTTATTTATTCATTTATTTAGTGAATCATTCCCGAAAAATAAGAACTAGTTACGGTAAAGAAATCATGCAGATGATGCCCATCACTCTGCAGAGAAGAAGTGTTTTATTTATGCGGGTGGTGCATGTCACTCCATGCTGATGGGTTAAGCATGCACCACAAACAAATTTATTTATATATATTTGAGTCATTCCATGTCAAACCAAATGGTTAAAAAAAAATTGATCTTCATATCGCTGATTTTTATTAAACTTTTAACAGGCATTCTACAAATAAAATTACACAAACATTAATTTTTGTTGTCTTCACAGTTTTTTTTTTAACAGTAAACACACATCAAAATTTATATAAAAATTCAAGTACTGTTAATATAATAATTGAAACAACTCAAATTCTTGTGATCGTGTAACTCTATTTTGATTTAATTAAGGGTAAATTAAAGTACTTTTTTTTAAATATATGAGTCTATTCAATTAACAATAACCATTATTTTTTGCAATCATAATTTAACAAGCAAAAATTTGGTTTAATGATATTTGTTAGTTCAATGCATCATGTACAAGTGGTACAAGTTTCAGGGTCATCCCTCCTGGTTCCTGTTTGTGAGAGGTGTTCAAATCGATATACTTGTTCAGTTCTGTCTACAGCTACAATGGAGATGATGCATGATGAACAAACTATGCCGCTTTAAAATCTGCTTCAGCTGAGATCTATGCAATGTTACAGGAGACAATGGAGAATTTTTCTCTATAACACAGCTGTAAGATGATATAAATTAAAAATCATCGGAGAACATATTGTTTAAATAACTCACCTCATAGGATTCATGCTTCCATGATATCGCGATTTCAAACATAATCATGTTCATCGTCAGTCGGAGTTATGGCTGACGATGAACATGATTATGTTTGAAATCGCGATATCATGGAAGCATGAATCCTATGAGGTGAGTTATTTAAACAATATGTTCTCCGATGATTTTTAATGATTATACCTCATAATGTTTACTTCCCAACATTAATTAAATATGATATAAATTGTTTAAATATGGGAGAAAATCACTTTCAAAAGAAGATGGACTCGATGCTCGAGTTACTACTCTTACAGAAGAAAACATATATACTGCTGGTGTTATAGTGAGAGAGAATCAAAGAATAACCTTAAGATCGCTTTTTGAAATCTTCAAAATTTCACAGATACCAGCCACATGTTGGTGACAAAAAAATTGTACATGACATGTGTTTGTGCATTGTGAGTTCCAAGACTGCTGATTAAAAAAATAGGAGGTTTGTGTGCAGGTTTGCATGCAGTTGAAGATCAAAAGGAAAAGTGTTTATTCTGCTGGGAAAGTTATGGTCATCTTATTTTTTTTTGTTATTCATGGAATGGTTTATAAACATGTTGTAACTGCATACACAAGAGTAACTGGGCAATACTATGGAGATGTCTGATAACTCTGCAAGGTCATATTAGGTGCAAAAAACCACATTTCTGTGCAAGAAGCTGGATGCTGCATGACAATAATACAAGACTGCATATTGCAAATATTGTTGTTGAATAACTTGCAAAAATCAAAGTGAAGTGTATCCCTCACTCTCCCTATAGTCCAGACGTATCTCTGTGTGACTTTTTTCTATTTCCTAACCTGAAGAAACATCTTCAAGAGAAGGGGTTTACATCTTCAGAAGCAGTAGTGAAGGTTGTGGAGGCAGTTTTGAAACACCTGTCAAAAGATTGTTTCCGACATGTCTTTGCAGACTGACAAAAATACTGGGACAAGTGCAATGCATCCAAAGGAGACTACTTTGAGAAAGATAATTAAAATTTTGAGAATGAGACTATGTTGCCAAAAAAAAAATATTAAACAGCTCTCATATTTAGAACTTTAACTAATGAAATTATCTTCTTTGACATTTTATGTGAAATTTTATATGGTCCCATAAGGGCTAAAGTTCCATGAGAAAATGTCTTGTTCCTGCTGGGGACTCCATAGATCTGCACTAAGGCACATACAATTGGAGTTCTGTGGAATAAGCAACTAAATTACTTAACTTTGTTTTCTTAGCAAATGCTTAACAAATCCAGAACTTCATGGCTGTGCAGACATAAGTTATTGTTTTCCAGTCATCCCCAGTATAATTTACCTCCCTTAAATTAAGGTTAATGTTATTCTCCCACCTCATTTTTAGCCTATCAACTGGGTGCTTTCTTCTGGTTCTCCTTCAACAAGTTTCCTTGTCCTGACTGTGCAGACATAAGCTCTCCAAACATGTCCTGAGCTAATGTTTTCCCCAGTATAATTTACCTCACCCTTGGCCTACCTACTGGGTGTTTTCTTCTGGTTCTCCTTCAAGGAGCTTCCATGCCTCTTTTCCATTCTCCATTCATGCCACATGTCCTGCTCATAACAGTCTACAAGTCTTTATTGTTCTTATTAAATTTGGTTTCCCATAAGTTCATGTAGCTCACTGTTATATTGTCTTCTGCATCTACCTGTCTTTTCATCTCTCTTTGGTCCAAACATTTTTTCAAGAATTTTGTTCTCAAATACCCATAATCTTTTCTCCTCTCTTAGGTAAAATACAAGTATTAGTAATATTCTATGAAATTGATAAGTGAATTGATAATTTTATCACTGAAAGCACTAATTCTGTGCGTTTCAGAATGACCAATCTAATTGGAGTTTATTGGTTTATCTAAGAATCAAGGAAAATGCAAAGTTGGAATTTCAACAAAATATTTTGCTAAATGTGCCCTTATTTTTTATTCTGTTATGACCAAATATGGATTTAGTGTTAAAAGATATTAAAAAAGGCTTGCTTTGAAAATGAAAATTTGCTTCCAGGCTATTTATTATATTAAGATCCAGTGAGTTACAACCCACTCTTCTTTGAAGATTCTGGTCCTAACTGCAGGCATCATAATGATATTTTATTGGCTCTGATTGTGAAATCTTAAGATATTTTACCTACTATTCATTTAGCCAATAGCTAAGTGCATGGTCATTAATTATTTTGTTGATTTTTTATAGATATTTGCCAAAAACAAGAACATTGATTCACGGAGTTCGCCAGTGACATTATATGTAAAAACTTTGGAGGAAGGTAAGCAACTATTTATATCAAGTTTTTTTTGAGTCTAGAGATATCTTACCTCAATTTATTGTTGATTTGTTCTCGAACATGTTTCGATATATTCTTCTATATCATCAGCTATATATGTATGATATAGAAGAATATATAAAAAAACTTGATAAAAAGAACCTAAAAATAAATCATTAGAACATCTACTACTACAGTCATTAAGTTCTGACACCCACAAGAATCTGGATGTCTCACAAGATGCCGGCATACACTTAAACAGGACCACATCCTCCCTCAAAATAATAGTCGCCGTTGGCCGTTATGCACATTTGCCAACGTTGGTATAGCTGCTGGAAACATCGTTGAAAGATGTTGGCAGGGAGGTCCCGTATGGCTTCTCTTGTGGCAGTCATGACCTCTTCGGAAGAAAGAAATCTACGCCCAAGTAGGATTGCTTTCATGCGAGAAAGGAGGAAAAAATTGCATGGTATGAGATCAGGTGAGTACGGAGGGTGTGGCAAAACTGTCGCCTGTTGTCTTACAAGTTCCTCTTGGAGAAGGATAGAACGATGTGCAAGGGCATTGTCGTGTAGTAACAGTCAATTCTTTGTACGCAAAAAATCAGGTCGCTTACAACGAATTTAATCGCGTAAACCGCCAAGGATCTCTTTTTAGCGGGTTTTGTTTGCAGTTGCATCTTCTGGAATGAATTCCATGTGAACAATTCAATTTCAATAAAAACACAGTTAAAGTATCACCTTGCCTTTTGACCTGTCTTGTCGCGGTTTTTTCTGTCATGGTGACAATGGCATTTTCCAGGTGGCGGATTGTCGTTTCAGTTGCGGATCGTAAAGTAAACACGATCTTTCATCTCCAGTTATTATCCGGTTGAGAAACTAGGGATCATCGTCAGCACTACTGATGAGGTCACCACAAATCGTCATGCGATCATCACGTTGGACTTGCGACAGGATTCGTGGCACCACTGTGTTGGGTAACACGACACATGTTCAGGTCATCAGAAATAATTTTGTAAAAAGTGTCATGGTTGACCCCTACTGCTGTTGCGAAATCGTCTACCGATTGGGACCGGTTAGCACGCACCAACTTCTTCGATGTTGCGTTCAGTTCGAATTGTTTGTGGCCGACCAGTAAGCATATCATCTTTCGAACTGCCTCTTCCTTCCAAAGAACGTCGGTGCCACCTAAACGCAGCACTGCGACTCAATGCGTCCTCACCGTAAACTCGATGCATCATTTGAAACGTTTCGGACCGGTTTTGCCTAATTTCTGACAGAACTTGTTGTTTGCCCGTTGCTCAAACTGTGACATCTCGAGTTCCGACGTGCGCATTCAAATCACCGTCGCAATAAAGACCGTAGTTCTGCTTGCAGTGCATGCACTCAAATGTCTCTTGCTGGGACAAGAGACTAAACTGACAAGGTACCATACCACTGTGCCACCTATGCGCTATAGTGCATCACAGCACCACTATGCGCTCAGTCTCAAAACTTAATGACTCTACCACGTCTTTATATAATGTTTTACTGTGATTTGAAGTAGCACTCTCACTCACTTTACAATCAGATATGAAATGATTGACAAAATTTCAACATTTTGGTAACTTTTGAAGGAAATTCATTACAATACTTAATTGCTCTATTTTACGAACTGAAAAATTATATTATGGAATCAGATATGGTTAGAGCAACAATGAACAACATCTATTAATTATGAATTTCATGTTGTTTCTTGCATGATATTGTGCGGTTTTTTAAATTTATTCCTAGATTCTGAAGAAACTTCTCTTAAGTCTAGTATACACTGGGATTCTTTATTTGGACTTTTTGTCGCAGACTTTTGGATACATGTTGCAGATTCATTGTCCTGCAACATTGTCACTCTGAAAATCGTGTCCACATCTAGTTTCATTCTGAGCCATGTCGAATGAGGTCGCACTCTCGGGGATCGCAATAGCACTTTACCTAGCTCCACAAAGTAAAAAAAAGGGCTAACAAAAAGCCACCATGTTGGTGGATTCGTGGGATATTTAAGGATCGGAATAGGCATGGACACGATCTTCTTGGCATACTAAGATTGGGGGATGGAATGGGATTCCTAAAATGCTACTAACAGGCTAGAAATCTCTCCATTTCTTTACAAATGGAGACTCATATACATGTCTCATGTATACTCTTACAGTTTCTAAACAATAATATCCGAATTTGTTCCTCAAGTCTGCATAGTCGTCACCATTCCCCAAAGAACATATGGAGTAGGTACATGATTATTTACTGCTCAGTGCCCTTTCAAAATAAAATAGGAAATTTCATTATTATTTTTTCCATTATAATAAAAAATATTATTTTAGGCAATTATTTATGTACATTTACAAAAAATAAATAAATAAAATAAACTAATAATTTTATGTTTACGTAAAGTTGCTCAAGTATTAGGACAATATCAGCATGATGTAATCCTGTGTGCTATCAGAAGGGCATCACAGCTAGATAGGAAGATGTAGTGTGCAGTGAATCTGACATATTAGCATATAAACCATTTTGTAGATAAAATATAATCTGAGTTATATTCTGTTTTGCCCGATTAACCTCACACTGTGATCTATTGTCAGTTCATAATGAATCACTTATGCACTCGGCAAAAATTGTATGGGAATCCCTTTTCATCTCCAATTTCAGTCAACGATTTCATACATTGCAGAGCCTATTGTTATTACTTCACATTTTTGAGCTAACTAAGCCACAGCCTTTTCTCCTGTTTTTATATGCGTCTGAGGAAACGTCCCACAAACTTCGCCACATTTGTAAATCTTTGATGAATTGTAAAGTAGAATTTGTTGTCCGCATTTTATCAAACACAAAACAATGAAATACTGTGTGAGAATTGTTAAAAGAGGTCCACTTGGTTTGAGATTCACATCCACACTGACTCAGTCTTGTGCGACTTTGTATAAAGAATCCCATTTCAGATGGAATTAAAAAAATATGCAAAATGCAACATAGCGGATACAAGATTCATTGTCGCAGAGCATCCCAGATGCAAGAAAATGTATCCCAGATGCAGCTCTACGACAAAGAATCCCAGTGCGTATTAGCTTTATGTAAAACACTTTTCATAAGAATGTATTTCCATGAGTATTAACTTATGTACTTATATTTATATTGGAAACGAGTTATTTTAATATTTAATAACATTTTGAACAGTTTCATTATATGTAATATTTTTTAAATAATTTAGGATGAAGAGTATATTGGCATGCCAATGCTGTTAACATAATTGTTATATAAATTGATATAATTAATTCTGTAACTGTTCTTCATATCATTTATTATCAGGGAACGGATTTATATATAAATATAGGCCTATGTATTTACTTATAAAGCTATTATCTTTATGTTTTACAATGTGTAGAGTTGAAATATGTTACTTTTATTTTCCATATTTCTCCATATTTGAGAGTTTAGTATATATTTTAATTATTTTTCATATTTCATATAAAACAGTCTATATTATATTAAGCGTAACAATAAAATAAAAACAAAATTCCCTTAAAATACATGTCAACATTAAAGTTTCAAACATTCCTTTAAAATCAGAAGTATTTGAAAATTAACAACCCTCTCAACAATGGGAAAGTAAGTTACAAAACTGTATTACTTTAATTTTGAAGATTTGAACAGAAAACAGAAGTGCAGCTCCGCAGTTACATGCCAGTCAGAATACACATTGTTGAGTTCATTCTATATGCCAAAAGTACCACATTCAGCCACTTTAAAATTAACAAGTTACATTTCAGAATTTAAAGATGATGGTTTATCAACAGACAATAAAATATTATTTTGTAGATGTTTTTATTAATTAACACTTCTCACTGAAGGATAAATTATATTTGAAGAGAAAAATTATATGCTCAGACTGGGGCTTGAACCCAGGACCTTTGGCTTTCAAGGCCAATGCTCTACCACTGAGCTACCTGAGAAACTCCAATCTAAACGCAAATTTTTCTCTTATACATTGTTAATTCCTGAGAGCCAAATGCTACAAACATTTGTTTGATCACCCAAATGGCGGCTTCTTATTTAAGAAAACATTTATTTGGAATTTAAACACTACTTTATAAAGCCAGTAGGGCTTCTTTTGATGTTTTTATGATTAATTTAACACTTCTCACTGAAGGATAAATTATATTTGAAGAGAAAAATTATATGCTCAGGCTGGGGTTTGAACCCAGGACCTTTGGCTTTCTAGATTGGAGTTTCTCAGGTAGCTTAGTGGTAGAGCATTGGCCTAGAAAGTCAAAGGTCCTGGGTACAAACCCGAGTCTGAGTGTATAATTTTTCTCTTCAAATATAATTTATCCTTCAGTGAGAAGTGTTAAATTAATAATAAAAACATCAAAAGAAGCCCTACTGGCTTTATAAAATAGTGTTTAAATTCCCAATAAATGTTTTCTTAAATAAGAAGCCACCATTTGTGTGATTGAACAAATGTTCGTAGCATTCAACGCTCGGGAATTAACAATGTATAAGAGGAAAATTTGTGTTTAGATTGGAGTTTCTCTAGTAGCTCAGTGGTAGAGCTTTGGCCTAGAAAGCCATAGATCCTGGGTTCAAACCCCAGTCTGAGCTAATTTTACTCATCAAGTATTATTTTGTAATTTCTGTCAGTGTTCAATATCGTCTACTCAAAAGTTACTGGTGCAATAACATATTCAAACTAGTAAATGTCAGGTTAACAAACAATGAAACTCCAAGCAGAGACAATTATTTTTAACAGAACCAACAACATCGAATGTAAGGTCCGAGTTCAACATCGAGCTGTACGGTGCTCTCATCTTTGCTGACATTCCTCTCTACCAACTAAAGAATGAGTTCTTCAGAGAATTTCTTGAGAAATATACTCAGCATACAATCCCAGATGAGTCAACACTTAGAGACATATGCTCCAACCATCTATCATGAGACAGTACAAAAGATAAGAGATGAAATTAAAGATGGTCCAATTTGGGTTTCTATCAATGAGACCACCGACAATGAAGGTAGGCTTGTTGGCAATGTAATTATTGGTTGGTTAAGTAAACGGAATCTTTTACATTGTGATTCTCTATAAAAGTGCAATGACAAAACTGAGGTTAAACTGTTTAATGAATCTATAGGTAGCCTGTGGCAACGGGGTGTTATGTACGATAATACATTACTCTTTATTGGCGATGTTGCCTCTTATATGCTCGAAGCTGGACAAGCATTATCTATTATTTATCCTAAAATTATTCACTTAATTTTTGTGGCACATGAATTTCATCATGTCGCAGAAGTGATAAGGGGGAATTACCCTGATTTCATCAGTAAAAAGAGTGTTCCTCAAAGCCCCCAGTAGAATTAATGTGTTGAAAGAAATGTACTCTGAAATTCTATTGCCAGCAAAGTCAATTTTAACTAAATGTGGTACATGGCTGGAAGCTGTTGAATATTATGCTGAACATATAGACTCTATTAACAATGTTTTACTTGCATTGGACTCTGAAAATGCAGTTTCAATTGATACTGTGAAAACATTTGCCTGAGACACAAGTGTGAGGAATGGCTTAACTTATATTCAGAAGATCTGGAAAGGAATGGGAAAATCTACAAGCTTATGACATTACTACATTACAAAGAAAATCTGCAGTAGCAACATTCAGACTGCTAACGGGACATGACTGCTTGAATAAACACCTACACAGAATTGGCATAACAGATTCACCTAAATGCCCTTTTTGCAATTTAAATGATGATATGGAAAGAAACCATCTCCTCCATTGTCCAGCTTTTGTAGAAGAGACCAGCCTTTTTGCTAAATATTGGAGTGCAAGAGAGCAAATGATTTCATTATCAAGTGCTCGTCATTAGATACCAACCAACCATATTCAGAACACATTTTCATGCATCATAAAAATGCTCAAAAGTCTCCAAAATAGGCACCTTTCACTTTCTGAAAGCTTTCAAATTATAAATAGTACTGTGGAACAAGTGAATCATGGTAGAGGTGAAGTTGCAGATTCAATAAGAGCTGCAGATACTGTACTTTCAAAAAAAAAATATCCTGGATGTGAAGAACTATGAAAGGTTGTTGCTGTGATGAGTGGTGAAGGTAAACTTGACAGATATTGTGAAATTGAAGTATGCACTGGTTACTTCTGCTGACATTGAACGCGGTCAGTATAAATCTGTCGTAAGAGACAGTAGAAGAAGATTCATTTTTCAGCACTTGAAAGAAATGTTTGTAACCCATTGTTAAATTTGAAGAGAGAAATTTTCGCCTAGACCGGGACTCGAACCCGGGACCCTTGGCTTTCCAGGCCAAGTGCTCTACCAACTGAGCTACCGAGGCGAGTTACGATCTAGACGCAAATTTTTCTCTTATATACGTTGTAATTCCCTATCGCCAAATGCTTTTGAAACCATTGTTTCTATCTTTGCAAATGGCGGCTTCTTAGTTAAGAAGACATTTATTGGAAATTTAACATTACTTTAAAAGCCAGTAAGGCCTCTAATGATGTTTTTATTATTAATTTAACATTTCTCAATGAAAGATAAATTAAATTTGAAGAGAAAAATTTTTTCGCCTAGACCGGGTCTAGGCGAAAATTTTTCTCTTCAAATTTAATTTATCTTTCATTGAGAAATGTTAAATTAATAATAAAAACATCAAAACCCATTGTTAGTTTAACAGGCAGTAGAAATTGTGTTTTGTTTGAAGTTCACATAATAATTGAAAGACAAGTTATATCCATTATTATATTCTTTGTTTAGTTTGATTGAAATGTACCAATATTTACCATAGATATTCACTTGTTGATAATAATTTTAAGTCCATATTTAATTCCATAATTTGGTAAAAATAACTGCATATATATTTACATATTTTATACATTTTTACTCCATATAAATCCATTCCCTGGTTATGATCATGTTGGTTCTGAAGTGATTTATTTTTTCTGTATGTTCTAATAGAAGTACAAAGCAATTTTTACTGTTCAATCACTCCTGATAATTCCTGAAGATCAACATTCGGATTTTAATCAATAATTAAATATTTAATATTTAATTTTAGGAAGTTATATTTTGAGGTTATTTTAATTATATTATTTTTGGTCTGGACATCTTACCTCAATATTAATGTTGATTTGTTCTTGGACATGTTTCAAAACAATTCTGTTTTATCGTCAGCTTTCCCAGACTGGTTTTATTTATGTTGCATTATGTTGCACCACCTGGATGTCGATGTCAGCTCCATCCTGTGGTTGGCCAAAGAACCTCCAAACAAGGTCACCCTCCATCGGAATATCAAAATTCATAACTCTGTTTCTGTTCTTCTGAATATAAATTTTTTCCCAAATAGTCAGCTCTTTTGTATTTTCTAACTGTTTTAATAATTTAATGTCTGAATTTATATTATGTTTTTCAGACCAAACATGAGCAGCAACTGCAGATTTTTCAATTTCTCCATTTTTAATATTTCTTATGTGTTCTTTGGTTCTAATTTTTAGGTTTCTTTTTGTTTTCCCTATATATATCTTTTCACAACCCATGCATTCAATTTGATATATTCCTGACTTTTTATTTTTATCAGTTTTTTTCATTTTTGTTGGTTTTTATTAGTTTATTTAAACTGTAGTTATTTTTTGGTGCTAATTTAATATTAAACTTCTCAAATATATTTTGAAATTTATTATGTACCCAGGGGTGATATGTGAATTTCTTATGTTTTTTCATAGGTGGTTCTTCTTTTTCAAGATTACTTCTGTTTATCATTTTTTGTTTTTTATACTTTTCTATCCTTTTATGTACCATTTTTTCATCAAACCCATTTTCTCTTGCTACTTTGATTATGTGTTTTTTCTCATGTTTGAAATCTTCTTTGTTTAAGGGTAAGTTTACCAATCTATGAGTTAAACTATTAAATGCTGCTAATTGATGTCCAATTGGATTGAACCCTGTTGATTTTATAAAATTTTCCGTATGAGTTTCTTTCCTATGAATCCTGAATTCAATTTTTCTTTTTTCTTCGTTTCTGACCAATTTAAGATCCAAAAAAGGTATTTGTTTATTGTCTTCTATTTATTTGGTGAATTTAATGTTTGAGAGTCTTCTTCTTCTTCCTTCCAAGTATTAGGCCAAGGCCTGTTACGATCCTATAGAAAATTTTCCCTCCAGCATAAATAGTTTGTTCCTTCCGGAAAGTACAAACATTAAATTCACCAAAGAAATAGAAGACAATAAACAAATACCTTTTTTGGATCTTAAATTGGTCAGAAACGAAGAAAAAAGAAAAATTGAATTCAGGATTCATAGGAAAGAAACTCATACGGAAAATTTGATAAAATCAACAGGGTTCAATCCAATTGGACATAAATTAGCAGCATTTAATAGTTTAACTCATAGATTGGTAAACTTACCCTTAAACAAAGAAGATTTCAAACATGAGAAAAAACACATAATCAAAGTAGCAAGAGAAAATGGGTTTGATGAAAAAATGGTACATAAAAGGATAGAAAAGTATAAAAAACAAAAAAATGATAAACAGAAGTAATCTTGAAAAAGAAGAACCACCTATGAAAAAATATAAGAAATTCACATATCACCCCTGGGTACATAATAAATTTCAAAATATATTTGAGAAGTTTAATATTAAATTAGCACCAAAAAATAACTACAGTTTAAATAAACTAATAAAAACCAACAAAAATGAAAAAAACTGATAAAAATAAAAAGTCAGGAATATATCAAATTGAATGCATGGGTTGTGAAAAGATATATATAGGGAAAACAAAAAGAAACCTAAAAATTAGAACCAAAGAACACATAAGAAATATTAAAAATGGAGAAATTGAAATGAAAAATCTGCAGTTGCTGCTCATGTTTGGTCTGAAAAACATAATATAAATTCAGACACTAAATTATTAAAACAGTTAGAAAATACAAAAGAGCTGACTATTTGGGAAAAAATTTATATTCAGAAGAACAGGAAACAGAGTTATGAATTTTGATATTCCGATGGAGGGTGACCTTGTTTGGAGGTTCTTTGGCCAACCACAGGATGGAGCTGACATCGACATCCAGGTGGTGCAACATAATGCAACATAAATAAAACCAGTCTGGGAAAGCTGACGATAAAACAGAATTGTTTTGAAACATGTCCAAGAACAAATCAACATTAATATTGAGGTAAGATGTCGAGACCAAAAATAATATAATTAAATATTTATTAAGCTATGTAGGTAGGAAATAACACAATGAGGTTTATTTTAATATTGTTTAGTTGTTTCTTCACTCACCTCATACTTGTTAACTCCCAAGCAGACTCGAGTTTCTTCACTTCATTTGTGACATTCTCAATGCTGTATTACGTTCACAAGTGATGTCCAACGGCCTTCTATCCTGCAGACTGACCTCCGTGCCATCTGATGGCTGACCTACGAACTTCCAAATCAATCCCCTCTCCCAGTTATAAGGAGAATAATAGAGGTCGCTTAGTCATTGTAAACAAATACAGGAGAATATAGTCAGTTCCCGTTCGAAATAAAGTTTGTGTTATTTTCACGGTCTAGATTCTAGGGATCGTTAACATTGAAAGATCGCTCCAGAATGCCTATTGTTTCGAGAGTCTCAAGGGCAATAATGTAAAGTGAAATAAAAATAAATTATGTGAATATATTCTACAAGTGTTCTAGTTAATTATACAAATATTATAAAATAAAAATTCTACAAGTAACTATATTTGTATTGTCCAAGTTATTACTATCGTAGTTGCCTTCAACTTGATCGTGTTGTCCCCTGAACTCATTGCTCTACCGACACTCATACCACCCGAGTTAGACCCCCTGCACAATGACTGTAGAGCAGTGTTATAGTTTCCATCCTTAAACATGTACAGGTCCAAGTTGTTTCCCAACTAGAATGATGACCAACCAAATCCAAATAAGAGCGGTTCGGGTCCAGAACTAAGAGGAGCAGTGCACATGTACCAGAAGTGACAGGACATATTATAGTATTATGTTATCAATTGGAAACCATTATTTTATTGGTTCCAGTTTTTTTCAGGATGTGAAAGTCTTGAATGTTGGTTTATTCAGAAGGAAACTAAGCAGTGGGTTCCATGTCCTATATTTATGCCACATAAAGGAACCTCAGGCCAAAATAGGAAGCCTCTGATCAAAATTCATTCACACCCATCTCAAATGAAGGATGATGGCTAAAAATGACCATAATCCATTTTTCAAGAAAACAATTTTGTAGTCTCATTTCTCTATATGTATACAAATTAATTGCCTTCACTTTGTCTGTAATAAAATGAATTGCTTTTTCATTGTGTTTAATCATTAATTTTTAGCATTCTTTTAAGATTAGATTACAGATTTACTACTTTACTACTTTAAAAGTTAAATACTGAAAAATTAACATAATATGACTCGGATAATTTTTAGTCATCACCCTTCAAATTATAATGCTTAAGTGTTGTTAAAGAGTATCATTAAATAAATAAATTACAAAGGGCCATTGTATTCAATTTTTTAAATATAAAATAATCTCAAAATAATGACTGCAGAAATCAAAGAAATGTTGAGGTAGATGAATTAAATAGAAGCAATTACTTGCATTCCTAGAAATGTATTATAATACTTTGTTTAGATAAAAGCTAAACACTACCAGAAAACTTAAAACTTACGTATGCATGGTGTTACAGAAGTGATGGTCAATAATTTACACATAGAAAGTACAAACCAAATGTAGCTAAAAAGTTCTAATAAACATGGGTCCGCAAATCAACCGTTATTGAGATATCGCAATAATTTGAATTGGGAAGCAACTCGAAATGCCCCTGGATAATTGCGTTGGTATCTCAATGTTTGGGATCAACTACCAATTTGTTGATGCATGCGCAACAAACAACAACTTCCTTTTCTCCCATTGTGCACTGTGCCTACAGGTCTCAAAATCAGTTACGAAAATAAAGGCATCATAGAAAGAGGTTACACCAATGAAGAGTACACTGATATGCACTTTATGTATGGCAAAGCGAACGACAGTGCACTTAAGGCTGCACGATTATATAAAGAAGCTTTACCACGCTGCAGGCAGCCCAACAGGCGTACATTTGTCAGGTTACATAAGCGCCTTAGAGAAACTGGGAGTTTTGCACACCTTGTACGAGAAGGTAGATGCAGATCCATAGCACATGATGTTGAGGATAGGGTGTTACGCAATGTACACGGACATCCGAGTACTTCAACAAGGAGGATTGCTATCCAGGAACATGTCCTGAGTCACACCAGTGTGTGGCAGATTTTACATCGGAAATTACTGTATCCGTATCATCTCCGGTGAGTACAAGCTCTCAACAATGCAGCTTCCCTTCTAGACAGAATTTCTGCCAACGGATGCAACAACAGTGTACGCTGAACCCCCTGTTTGTAAGCAGCATTCTGTTCATGGATGAAGCTGGGTTTACTCATGACGGTATTTTTAACTTCCATAACTGTCACATTTGGCTGATGTCAATCTTAATGCAACACATGTGTCACGGCATCAGCAGCATTTTTCGTTGAACATCTGGACAGGACTGCTTGGAAACTGCACTTCCTACCACAGAGATAACTGGAGAATGGTACAGACGGTTTCAAGGACTGTACTTCCAGATCTCCTTCATAATGATATTGTTCCACTGAATGCCTCAACATGTGGTTTATACTTGACGGTGCTCTAGCACATTTTCAATTACGTGTGCACCGGCTTCTAACTCGAAGGTATGGTCAACATTGGATAGGTAGGGGAGGGCCTGTACGATGGCCTCCAAGGTCACCGGATTTATATTTCATGGATTTCTGTGTGTGGGGTCATGTCAAAAGCCTGGTCTACGCTACTGAGGTCAACTGTCTTGAGGAATTAAGCTTGCGGATTGAAGCAGTTTTCCAGCATTTACAGTTTCTCCAGAACTGCCTGACAGGATTCGCAACTCATTTCAGAGACAAGTTCAATATTGGATTCAGACGCATGGACACCATGTTGAACACCTACTTTAAAGTTTAGAGATGCCATGTGTTCCTAGACACTGTTGAACCACAACAGAAAATGTGTTGTATCTCGGCAACGGTTGATTTACGGACACATTTTTATTGGAGCTTGTTAGTTACTTTTGACCTATACTTTCCTTGTGTGAATTATTGACCATCACTTCTGAAACACCCTGTATAATGGTGTTACTTATATGAAAATGTTCCATGTTGACCACTTATGTGAAAATTTGACGAGTTGACCAAGAGCTTATGTAGAAAAGGCATAAAATTTTCTCCACGTGATGTCAGGAAAACATTTACATACTACTGTTAAGTTTTATAACTGAAAAACTTGTATGATAAACAATTTGTTTTCTATTTTACAGCACCATCTGCTCCTGTAAATGTTAAAGCTATTGCACTGTCTTCTCAAAAAGTAAATGTCAGTTGGCAGCATCCAAGTGAGACCAGAGGCAAGCTCAGATATTTCAAATTAAACATCACATTAAAATCAACTGGCCTTAAAAGACAAGCAAATTATAAAAAACCTGGAACTCAAGTTGTTCCTCATGACAAGAAGACATATTTTTTTGAGGTGATTATATTAATGTGTATTAAAAATTAATTTGAATTATTTGAAAATACAATAGGAAGTAACATTATGAGATAAATAAGTTTGGTCTGTATTATTCTTACCTCATATAGTTGTTTCTATTAGACATACGATTTATCCATAATTGAGATGTATGAAGTGAATAATAAAAGCACTATGAGGTTTATTTTAAATATTATGAGTCAAAACTGCCTAACTCATAATAATTAATATGTTTTGAAGCATATTTGCTCCATCTTCAGTTGGTACAGACTGATTTTCCCCAAATTATCGGCCCTGGATCTCGACTTAGGCTTCCTCTTTCTGTGGTCCAAATAACTTGCTATTTAATTCTCTCCATGAGAATTTCAAAATTCATAATTCTCTCCTTGTTCTTCTGTATGTAGATTTTTTCCCATATGGTGTGTTGGTTTGTGTTTTCTAACTGTTTTAATAATTTCGTGTTTACATCTGTATTTTTTTTTCTGACCAAACAGGAGCAGCTATTGCAGATTTTTCTACTTTTCATTTTTTTACATCTCTTATGTGTTCTTTGGTTGTAATTGTTAAATTTCTCTTTGTTTTCCCTATGTATATCTTATCACAATCAGCACATTTTATTTGACACATTCCTGATTTTTTACCATCATTAATCTTTTAATTTTTGTTGGTTTTTATTAGTTTATTTAGGCTATAATCGTTCTTTGGTGCTAATCTGATATTAATTTTTTTCAAAATGTTTTGAAATTTATTATGTGGGTGAAATGTGAATTTCTTGTATTTCACTTCCTTTGGTTTTTCTATTTAAAGAGTACTTTCATTCCTTAATTGTTGTACTTATCATCTTTTTTTGTATAATTTTCTCCTCAAAACCATTTTCTTTGCCATTTCAATTATATGTCTTTTCTCTAACTTTATTTTCTCTCTTCAGGGATATATTCACCAATCTTTGTGTTAGGCTATTGTAGACTGCCATGTTGTGTGAAATATTGTTAAATACAGTTGAGTTATCTGTGTGTGTGAATCTTTTTATATGAATGCCAAATTCTATTTTATTTTTTTCCTTAATTTTATATAATTTCAGATCTAAAAATGGTAATTGTTTATTCTCTTCTGTTTGTAATTTGAATTTGACTCTTTCTTCTGTATATTCAGGAATTTTAAGGCATCTTATAAGTGTTTTTGTTTAATTATAGTGATAACATCATCCATGTATCTGCCCAAAATTTTAACATACCAGGCTCTGATTGTTATTTTGAATTCAAAATGACTCATAAATAAATTTGCCAAAAAAAGGAGATAATGGGTTGCCCATTGATAGTCCTGACTTTTGTACATAGAAATTTCCTTTGTATGTGAAAAACATTTGATTGATGCACAGTTTGGTTAATTTTAAATACTCTTCCCTACTATCTTTGTCAATATGAGGGTCAGTCAGAAAGTTTCCGGACCTGACTGTACAGTTTATGATAGAAAGATAACAGTGCCAGCAGCATGTTGGGAGGTTCTTCATTAGTCAGCTGACATAGTTTCTGCCCGCCTGCACCCCTCATTCCTTAGCAGCTGTGGGTCAAATGGTAGGAGGTGACAGGTACTATCGGACTCAACATGGAACTACAGTGAAAACATTTTTGAGCAATGATTTTCTATTATTTTAAAAGTAGCTTAAACCAGGTGCAATCGCTTGAAAGGCTTACACAGGCTTTTAGGGACCTTGGTACTTCCAGTGCCACAGTTTTCAATTGGTTTATGGAGTTTAAGAGGGATAGAACCTCTCTTGAAGATGAAGAGAGAAGTGGGAGGCCCGTCAATGGCAGTTACTGTGCAAAAAAAAAATCGATGCTGTGGAAAATATGGTGTATGAAGACACCCATATGACTTATAAAGACATTGAGGCATCCCTGAGGATTGGATTGGATGAGTGTTGCAAAAATTCTGCACATCTATCTTAGGGTTAGCAAGGTGTCATCTTGTTGGGTGCCACACAGACTCACTGAAGGTCAAAATATCACTCAAGTGGAATGGTGCCGTGAAATGGTTCAGAGATTCAACAATGGGAACTCTTGCCGCATTTGTGAGCGCATTACAGGTGATGAGACCTGGATTTACCAATATGATCCGGATAAAAAGCGTCAGTCGTCGGTATGGGTCTTTTCTGATGATGATAGACCAGTAAAAGTGAAGAGAGCAAAAAGGATTGGGAAGAAAATGGTGCCCACTTTCTTTGCTACAGATGGTCATGTGGAAACAATACCACTTGAACATCAAAGGTCAGTGACTGCACAGTTGTACACCACAGTATTATGATTTGAAGGCTTTCTTAGGGCTTAAAGGTCCTTCGGAACATGGATTACTTATGAGAGTAACATATCATGTGATTTAACCTACGGATTTGGGGCTAGTCGAGCGGTAAGGCTGATGACTTTATTATTTGAGGTGAGTTAAGGTGATTAAATGAATAATTAAACAACTGTAGTATTCTATATTTAAAATTATAAGTAACAAATTTATATATATATATATATATATATATATAATTACAGATAATTAAACTATCCTAACTTATTTTATTACCTAATCTTTGGTAGAGAAAGAGAACTTTTGCTGTAGTAGGTTGAAACACTGCCACATGACCTGACTTACTCATATCATATTCGTAACTTTATCTTACTTTTAATTCTACTTCAATTGGTTCCTATCCACAAGCTATACAATCTAGTATTAAACACATGCTGAGTTCCTTACAGAAACCCCAAAATCCTATTAAGAATAACATGTTGCAGACTTACCTCCAGCAGCTCTATGCTTCAACAGACCGCCAGTTCATCCCCTAACCACCATTTATGTCTCCATCTGTAAAATCTATTCTGAGGCTTGGTGTTCAACCCACTTTCGTCCTCTCTCTCTCTCTCACCCTCTCTAAGCATAGCAAGTTCTATGCCCTAACGGTACTTCGTTCTGACTGTAGCTTTGGAATGTGGGAATGTTTCTGTTTTTCTCTGCTTTCACATTCCAAATTAATGTGAAAACCCGACTTTCTCAGCCTAAGGCTACATTTTTGTTCTAGAAGTTTCCAGGACCAAATTCCTAACTGTCTATTGTTACTTCATGAATCAGAATTCCAAACTAAAACTAATATTTCCTATAATATGATGGTTTATTTCCTACAATATGAGACTATTTAAATAACTAATTAAAAATATCTAGACTTTGTTATCCTATTTTATAACAACTCTCCCCCGTCAGACCTGACAAAGGGTTTTTAAAAAGCCCTTTTCAGGCCGTTATTATAAACCATCTTATTGTTGTTCCCCATGAATTTTCTTACTTAAATTTTCCTTTGACCACACACCATGCTCTAGAGTTTTTTTCTCTTCTTACCTTGATCTCTCTTTCGTGTTCCCTAAAGGCTTGACCCTTTCGAAAATACTAATGTATAACAAGAAATGCAACATGAACACCCTTTAAGTAATTATGTACTTTGAAATATTGTGCATAATTTAATTCATTTTCTCCTCATAATTAACCGAAGTTCCCTTTGCTATATGGGACATTTGACGCTTACATACTTAATTTTATACCCACACCATTCATCTGGTATTAAAAACATGCTAGACATTAGGAAAAATGGATTAGCTTGTCACTCTGCACCGGAATCAAGAAGATATATATAAAACACAAATTATCTAATCTTATTCCCCCTTCTTTTTTTTTTCTTGTTGCTAAGTTCTATTGTCTTCTTGCTTTTTTTTTTCATACAAGTTACTTTTGAACACTTTAATTTTGAAAATTTTATTTATTATTTTTTTCTAAAATCTTTAATTAGAGCTTACCACTTTCTTCGTAACACTAAGCTTTTACAGTAGCCCCGCCCACCGAGAAACTTGAAGCACTATGTTCTTGTTTGTCGCCTCAGCATGTCAGCAGCTCATGTTGATCTCTAACTGCATACCTGGTTGAATCCAATGTCTGGAACCACGTTCTGTGATGGTATCTTTCTTCAGTCGGGAGAGAGTCATGCCGGGTACTTGGGTCTTTCCTTTGAAGTTCTCGAGACCAGCAATTCCTTTTAGGAGCCATGGATTATCCGGAGGATAGGTTTAATAGGATATCAGTGTTTTATTATCCATTTTTCCTTACTGTAGAATACTGGTTAGGAATTTCTATATGATCCACGGACCATCAGAGGTTTGGTTTGATATGGGTAAGGTATTTGCTTGGTCTCTCATGTCGCATCGTATTGATGGGTGGACATGTTCCATGTCGAATGACTATCTCTGTTGTAGTAAGTTGTACCTGCATAGACCCTGTCTTCCTCCATCGTTCTGCCATCAGCTGATCTGACCAAGTTTCGTGGTATGGGGGATGTCCTAGGTGACTCAACATCCTTCGTCGTTCCTAGTTAGCCCAGTAGTGTTCGTATAGTTTGTGCATAATCTATCCAGGCATGTGTGCAGTTGTTCTTATGCCAAAAGGTGTTTTACTTGTCTTAATTGTTCTTCTTTTGTTTACTTTTGATTTTTTTGTAAATATAGTTGTGTTAGTTACTTAATTACTACGAGTCTTACACCATGTATTCTTAATAGGTTCAGTTGGGCTTTTGAAATGAAACCAATGATGCTTACGGGCTTATCGGGATGATTCACCTATCTTATAGTCAAAATGTCCCGAGATTTTGAATAACCATGTACATCTTTACTTTTTATAATTTTCCCTATGTTTGAGTTTCTCTACTTGCACTCCTAATTATATATATCTCAATGGTGCAAACAAAAATTAACTTTGAATTAATCTTAATACCGCCAACCTCTTTCTAATACAAATTTTATCATTTCAGTTTCGGTGTTGGCTAGGTCTTAACCTGGAAATGGGAAAGAATGCTCTTATGCCTATCAATTTGTATGGTCATCATCAAGAATTATCTATTTCTAATATCTCTTTAATCTTCCCTAAAACTTTTATTTTGACAGTACTTCAGGTTTTTATATTCACATTAACTCAATGCTTAGATCGGTTGATCTTTCCATATTATTAAAAGCCCAAAATTTGTCTAACCCTAAGGGTTTATAAGAGCCCTGGGTTTGATCGAGTGCGCTTGCCTTCACATCAGTCGAAAGGACTTGATATACTTCATGGAAATGCTACTTAATCAATGTCGAATTAAACCTTGTAATTACCCATTAATAACTCGCATCCTGAATTTATGTCATCGTTTCCCTAAGATCCTGAGTTCGAGAGCATTCCTTTCCTTTCTCACCTTCTGAAACAGATATTCATTAACTCTCCCTTTTCCTAGCCTTAATTGTACTTGAATTGAGACTTAATTTCAAGGCAACTTGTCTCTGGACAGCGACACAGGTTTTCCTTTTTTCATTGTTCTTATTGTACAACTCATTTGATCGTACTGTCATTAATTCAGTCCGCCAAGTTTTTTCCTTCTTGATCATTACCGACTCAAATTTTGGAATGCGCAGTGATGTTATGTAACCTGAGTCCTTGTCCTCATTCTCCCTTTTGCTGCCCTAATTCCTGACATGGTGTACTTTACACCCTGACATCACCTAACGGTTAGTTCGAATGAAAATTTTTCATAACTGATTTGTTGAACTTTTATACATTTATTTTTCGTTTTGTATACTTTATTCCCCGATTGTTACTGTATCTACATATGTGTTTGATCTTCCATTTTTTCTCTGCTCCTTACTCTTGGGGTTTCATTCATTACCTATCACATACATATTATCATTTTTCTTGGGGGTCATTTTTCTCCTTTCATTTTGAATCATTTACCCACGTCCAACTCCAGGGGGTTGTTTCCTTACTTATTCTTCCACTCGGAATCCCTCCTCCTTCCTGTACCGGCTCTGTATCCTAGGGGGGTTCTAATTTACTTTAGACTGCTTATTCTTGCTTAAACTTGTCTACACCACCTTAGGTGTTAACCTCTCGTTTTATGTCGTCGTCTTCCCTTCCATCCTAGGTCAATCTGTCTCTCTTGGCATTACTTGTCAATCGCACAGTCGTGTGTATGTGTGTTTCCCCAGTTATTATTTTGCTCCCTCTAGTGCACTAGTGTTTCCATTGTTATTTTGCTAGCATTTGTTATCTATCCGCTTGGTCCATATTTTACCTGTGCTTACGTCTTTCCTTACCACTACCACCGCTGGATTTCCTGGCATCATCATCCCTACCCCAGTGGCTCTAGCATATCCCAGGCACGCCGTAGGGAGGAAGTCCCCAGTGGCTCTAATATATGCCAGGCATGGCCTCAAGGTAGTATGTTTCTCTTGCTTCTGCTCCTGATTCTCCTTTTTTTTATCTTCGCACTGTTTCCTCCTAATGGTCCCTGTTCACATCCCTACCCCAGTGGCTCTAGCATATCCCAGGCACGCCGTAGGGAGGAAGTCCCCAGTGGCTCTAATATATGCCAGGCACGGCCTCAAGGTAGTATGTTTCCCTTGCTTCTGCTCCTGATTCTCTTTTTTTTTATCTTCGCACTGTTTCCTCCTAATGGTCCCTGTTCACATCCCTACCCCAGTGGCTCTAGCATATCCCAGCACGCCTTAGGGAGGAAGTCCCCAGTGGCTCCTAAGAGCTGAACTGAAGGGCATCCTGTTGCACCACAACAATGCCTGTGCCCACACCACCCATCTGACAAATGATTTTCTGAGGGGGACTCATGTACAGCTGTTGACCCATCCTCCTTACAGTCCGTAACTGGCACCGGGAGACTTCTTTTTATTCCCTACGGTGAAGGCTCGATTGCATGGGAAGTGGTTTTAACATGTGAAGATGCAGTTACAGCATATTTAGGGAAGCTCTGTGCTCTGGATGAAAGTTACTGGGGCCAATGATTCCAGTTTTTGTTCAGGAGGATACAACGATGTATAGGTGCTCAGGGAGAGTACTTTGAGAAAATGTAATACTAAGTTTTATATTATCTCTAAAATGTTGACAGTATCCACAAACTTTCTGAGTGACCCTCGTATTGTTTTTGATTAGCCTATTGTTAAAAATTTGTAATGTTTCTTCCTTTTGGAACACTGGTGAACAATGCCGTGACATCAAAAGAAACTATTCTATCTGCAAGTTCTATTCTAATCTTTTCTGATTTTTCTACTAGTTGGAGAGAATTTTCAATGGCCAGATTTTCAAAATGTTTCATTCCTTTAAATTCCCAGCTTAGCCATATAGAAATTCTGTAATTATGGGAACCTATATCATAGTAACTCCGGCCGTGAAAGCCTAAGTCAATATATATTATTTATATTTGGCCTAATTTTTTTGCCTGTTTTGTGAATTTTGGGAAGACAGTGGGCATTGGGGTTTGAAGGGCAGGATTCTTTTAATTTTTTATTTCTTTATGTTAGAATTTTCTTTTTAAACTTAGAGATGTTTTCCACTTTTTTGACTTTTTGGAAGGGGATCAAACTTAATATTTTCATATTTGTATTTTTTTTAAAGTTCTTCCATTCTGTTATGATGATCATCTTTGTGTAAAATTACTATATGGTTACCTTTGTCTGATTTTGTGTAAACTTCATTTTTATTCAAGGTTTTTATTATTTATTCCGTACAACATATATAAGAGAAACATTTGCGTTTATATTTTATCTCACCCCAGTAGCTCAGTCGGTAGAGCATTGGTCCAGAAAGCCAAAGATCCTGGGTTTGAGTCTCAGTCTGGACATACAATTTTCTTTTCAAATACATTTGTATTGTTTATATTTTCGACTGTTTTTATATCTTTATGGCACTATTTTTGTGGTGTTTCTAATTTTGTCTCAAATCTTTTCACATCCTTTCCTCATGACCATTTGATTTTCTATTATACAGATGTAAACACGAAATAATTAAAACAGAAAACACAAACCAACTCACCATATGGGAAAAAATCTACATACAGAAGAATAAGGAGAATATTATGAATTTTGAAATTCCCGGGGAGAGGAACCTAATTAGAAAAATTCTTTGAACCACAGAAAGAAGGAGCAGGTGTCGAGGTCTAGGGCTGACAACTTGGGAAAACTGGTCTGTACCAACTGAAGATGGAGCAAACATGCTTTGAAACATATGTCTAATAGAAACAACTGTATGAAGTAAGAATAATACAGGCCAAACTTATTTATTCATTTGAATATTGATTATCCAAAAAGATATAGGTGCGATTTTTTATTGCTTTATAAAGTAATGTTAAATTCCCAACAAATGTCTTCTTAACTAAGAAGCCGCCATTTGCAGAGATAGAAGCAACGGTTTCAAAAGCATTTGGCGAGAGGGAATTACAACGCATATAAGAGAAAAATTTGCGTCTACATCGTAACTCGCCTTGGTAGCTCAGTTGGTAGAGCATTTGGCCTGGCAAGCCAAAGGTCCCGGGTTCGAGTCTCGGTCTAGGCGAAAATTTTTCTCTTCTAATATAATATAAAATCCTGCTTTAAATGCCCCTGATGATTTTATTTTGTTTCCACTAGGAAAAACAAAAGAAAAATTATCATTTCCCCAAGAATTTTTTTTTTGCAAATGCCTCAGGTTGTCTTTCGACATTCCTGGTGTTCTCTGCTGGCATGGTGTACTTGTAACCCACTTCTGAGATTGGGGCGCCTGGAAGGCGGGGTTACATTGCCCCAATGATATGATGGGTGATGATGATGATAGTGGTGTGTCAGGAAAGTCCCTAATCCTAAGCTCAATCTAAGATGAATATGAATGATGATGATTGCGATGGCCATATGATTTCGGGGACCGTTTGGGCCTTAAAGTTTTCCTGACATTTGCCATACAGGTGAGGAAAAACCCTGATGAAAACCTCACCCAGAAAAACTGTCCCGACTGAGGAACAAACCCGGGCCTGCTGAATAACAAGGCAGCACGCTACCTCGAGCCCACAGTGGTGGACCCCCAAGAAATATTAAATTCTAAATATAACTTGTCTGCTTGGAATACAAGTACATTTATGTATACAATGAAATTAACACTTTAAATATTTTGAATTCTTCTAACAAATGAATTGCACATACAACAATGTTATAAATATATTTTTTTACATAATATATAAAACTGTAAGCAATATGATATTCTATTAATAGACATTTAATATATGTTTTTAATCTTTCTGGAAGAAAGTGTAAGAACAACAAAGTAACACATTAAATTATAAAAGACAATATTCAATTTGTCATTTTAAAATCATAAAAACAATAATCTTAAAAACTATCATTGTTACACTAACAATAATATAAATTGTTATATTTATCAATTTTTTTATGTCAATCTTTCCTACAATATTCAAATTATTATATTTGCAACTGATTCTCATCTTGTTATTGTAATCTTTAAATGGCTTGATTAATTTTTTTTGAATTTATACCAAAGAGTTTACTATTTTGATCCATATAACGTAACTCATATGCTGTGTTATTAAATATTTTGTTGATAACAATGGTCCCTGATACAATAACTCCATTCTGTGATATTTCTTATTTAATGTATTTGATAAAGGTACAGTTCTAACTAAAACCTTTATCAAGTACTTACTTTGACTTACAATCTTAATTTAACATACATCTTAATTTAAATTTTCTGTTTACATTTATATAACATAATATTCTACTTTACTCAATATATCATTTATAACCTTGAATGAGTATTGAAAACAAGTGCATAATCCAGGTTTATTAGAAAATTAATCTTTATTTTTCATCAGAATATATATAACATGCCTTTCTGTTCAGAAAAAATCCACGTGTGTTGGCTATCTTTTCTCTTATCAATTGCCAACAATCATCTTCTTTGTCATCTACCATGCATATGAGAAGAGGAATTTCTTTGTTTTTAATACAATCAGCACATTCATCATCTACACACGTATATCCAATAACATTATTTAATAAATATTTGACTGTGGAACAATCACACAGGAATTCATTATTACACACATGAATTTCTCCATTCATGGTTTCTTGGGTACTATTCACTTCCTCATTATCTCTATCATACTCTTCTACAGTTATGTTTTCAATGAAAATGTGCTCTTCTTTTACCAAATTTTCTTGTTTACTTATATTCTGATTCTCCTCAAATTCTCAGGCAAATGGCACAACAATTCTGTTGTTAGACTTGTTGCTTACAGAAATATTATAATTATCAAAGTCAATGATGTAACATGTCGCATCCCATTAGCATATCACCTGATAAATAAGGTGATGTTAAACAAATAACTTTAAAGTTATGCCCACATATATTTACTTCTAATAAACATTGAAGTTTAATCGGTAATTTCTTCTTTCTAATAGCCAGTGTACAATATACCCCTCAAATTCTTACTGTATTGATCTTTATTTCCTCTGGAAATCAGGGTGTTGTAAAATTTCTGACAATTGTTGTATTAGAACATCCACTATCTGCAATACCAATAATCTCTAATCTGCAAATATTTAATTTTTAGCTTAGGTGGACGACCAATAATATTTATTTCTCTAATATTTGTTTTATGTAATTCTTCATTCTCCTTGAAAATGTTTATATTATTAATAATTATTCTATTCTTTACATTATCATTGCTAACCATATGTGTTGGTTTAAATTATGATAAAATTTCTACACGATTAAAGCTATTGTTGACCTCTAATTTTAGACCAGTTTAGATATGCAATGGAGTCTCTGACGTATTATCTAATTGTTGTTTAAATTCTGAGGTGGTATTGTATTTACCTTAGATTCACCCTGTAGCTGTCATTAGTTCATGATCATTACTAGTATTAAGATTTATTCTAGTATAATTTTGTCTTAGTCTGTTTCCTTCTGTGGGGTGATGTCCAAGTTCTATCACCAGGCTTGCTGCTAGCATGCAATACTGATTATGCTGCCCCATGTACAACTCCATGCTAAGCTCTGAACTGGCGAATCAATGGAACACTTCTGAACAGGTTCGATAACGTCCAATCCGTTCGACTGCTTTTCTGAATCCGAGTATCAAATCGAACTAAAGCCATTGTGAATAATGGGGTAGTGTTGTCTTATAAGAGTATGAAAAAAGAAAAGAATTAGCTTACAAAGAAAAACTGTATTTATATTTATAATAAGTAGGTACCGATACTTAGTAATTTTGTCTTATATTTACATTATTGTTACACATTTAAATAATACACAAATTTAATGGTTTAAATCACATTTAATGTATTTTTTCTACATTTTAATTTAAGCGTGCCAATTTCTCTTTCTTTTTCTAATTTTTGCAGTCGAAATTGCACTCTGGAAAGTTTTTTTTTTTTTTCCCCCTTTTGCAGTTCCAGAATTTTTTTAGTAAATGATAAATATGAATTTTTAAAACTTTTAATACAATAAATTCAGGTCACGCCAAGAAAAAAAAAAGTTAATATCATCTACACTGCAATACGACTCAACTCCACTCAAACTCTAAAGAACTTTATTTTGTATACACTAATACGTGCCACTTAAAATTGTAAGATGTTAGGTATTAGGTACCTGCTCTACTCTTAACTGATTTAGAAAAAAGAGTATTTTTTTGTTTGTATGTTACATAACATCTTCACCACTTGTTTACAAGTTTCAATTACTATTTTTTTAAATGAATTAATTGTACTTGAGGTTGGTCTCATTTAAATTTAAAGAAAATATTCCATCTATAAGCAGATGAAGTCGATTCTTAACCCTCTGCATGCCACAGGTAAAATCTCTCGCATTAGAGATTTAAACTGTATCCGCCGATGTGATCGGCTTTGCAAGTAGTTTAAGTATAGTATATGGCAGGTAATGGACAGAAGCATCAATACCACTCTAATCAACTCATGGCACCTAAAGTTTTTAACCTTTCTAAGTCATTCTCATTGGTGACAATCAGGATTCTGGAAGTTCTGGGAACCTATTGCCCCCAGACTCATAACTTATTTTAATTTTGTAATGATTTCATTCTTTAAATGCTACTAACAGACAATTACTATTAGGAACAGTATTTATTGAGATATGCCGATAAATGAACATAGATACTTACCATAATATTGCTGTTTTTGCTCTTATGTTTTACACTGACAGGTGTTACATTGAAATATAAGAACACTAACCAAGTTAAAATATTATTAATTATTATTATTAGATCTATTCCAGAAGTTAACAAAACAAAATAATTACAGTTTAATGTTCTGTTTGAATATGTACAAGTATCTACAGTTACAGACTGAGAAGGAAGCTCGGTGGAGGTTCCCTGATTTTGTGAGGTCTTCCTGCCATAGAACATGATATGGATACTGTGTAACAAACTTACCTGACCCGGTAAGGCAGGCGCTGTTGTCTACGAAACTGTTTCAATTTTCATTTAAATAATGTAGTTATGATTTTTGCCACTGGGTCAGATAAGTTTGTTGCATTGTACTTGAGTTTATAGCACCGCACTACACTACCTCGTGCCATCAGGTAGTTCAAACTCCGATAGACGTTTCACATCTTAATTCTGGTGGATACTAACAGATGGCAATATTAACTTTATGTAAAATAGTAATTATGCACCATTGCTGTACAGGTTTCATTCTCCATACAATGTTATTTATTATGTTTTAGGTGGGTCTTATAACTTTGAATATTTTTTAATCATTCAATTAAATATATTTTTATCATATATTTTGATCGCTCAATTTGCCACCCCCTAGATATGCTGCCAGCATACGATGTACAAAGAGCACACCTGCCAAGGTCTGTTTATCACTACCTTCATTAGAATTTTCTACCTTCATAAAATTGATTACTCTTCTGCCATTTCTCATCATCATAATCCATGCAAGTATTAGGCCATGTGGCCTGTTATGGTCTCAAAGAGGAATTTTCCATCCAGCACTTTTTTTGATGTCACAATGATGTTTTGCCTTGGGGGCAGTAACGAAGCATAATTTTTGGAATTCTATGAGATGGCATTTGTTCTGTTCTGAAAATTTCCATAATTATTTACAATTCTATCATTATAAGGTCTATTTCTATAATTATTTCCATTTGACATACCTCTATTTGTTGGGTGTTCCTATTCCTATTATAATTGTCATTAAATTTGCTTTTCACATTTTTATCTTAGTCATCATAATCTTTCCTTTCATTGTTCTCTGCCCCTATCCGAAGAAAATTTTTGTTGGAATTTTCTTGCTCATTCCAGTTAGTTCTTTGGTATTTTACTGCAATCTCTCTTTTTTTTCTAATAAAGATAACAATTTAGAAAGATTTTGGCTTAATTTCCTAGGTTTAACCAATATGATTTCTGGTTTTATTCAATTGTCAAGACAATTGCTTAGATGGAATAGAAATGCATGGTCCATTAGATACAACTAAAAATTTGGATCATGTAAGAGTTTAGATTTTAAAATATCTTTAAATAAGAGATAAACAAAAATAAAACTTATAATTTCTATTAAAAATACTATTATTAATGGATTTGACTTTATGACTTGAGCTTATGAAGTGAAATGTGTTTTGATAGTTTGATGATTTGCTGCCAGCCTCAGAGTACAGTGTAGACATCTATGGTGAAACTGTTAAGCAAGGAGAATTGGCTCATACCTCTGTGAGGACAAATATACCTGTACCAAAATTAGGAACTTACCTTCAGTTTAATAAATATGGGTTAACTGACACAAGTTTCCAGATTATTTTACCTGCTGCTGATGAGTTTATTACTAAACAGAGGTAAGTAATAAAAAAATATATTATTCCTCCCACAGACAATAATATTCTAAAATTCTTCTCATGTTATTAAAGCAACCTTCATGTAACCTAACCATCTGTTTGATGTAACAATTACATGTCTGAATAGCACCTCAACAATCCCAGATTTAATTCTCAGTTACATCTTGGACATTTTTTCTTTGTGTAGAACTAGGTTCACTCAGCATCATGAAGGACAGCTGAGTAGTAACTTGATATGGTTAAGAAACTTAAGTGACTATATGCTAACAACATGACATTTGCTACCCAGTGACAGTAATCAACCCACGGTTGCTTGAAGATTTCATGTCACAAATTAACTAATTAATTTATATAAAATAATATTATATTTATATGAATTCAAATATTATATAAAATAAGTTTAACTTTGGTCCCTAAAGAACATTTTGATATTTTTACACAAATATTTTACCTTCTAGTTATATTTAGTGATTTTTCTAACTGCTAGATTAAAATAATTGCTGATAACATAAAACTAGCTTCCTATGGAGTACTAAGGTAAATATGGGGAATGCTCCATGTTTAATCCATTCATTGGTACATAAAGAACAACTTTGAACATTTTACACCATTATTTGTTTTTATAGTTTTTATTTAGTAATTTTGAACCTGACGACACAAATTTCCCTTCAAGTGTTAAAAATGTTGATTTCAATAATTTTGCTGAATTCCAAAGGAATGAAGCTATTGGGCTGTTAAATTTGAAGAGACTTTTTTTTATTTGGTTGTTCTTATGAAAAGATTTTTGAAAAATTTTTACAAATCTTCATTAAATGAAAAAGGCCTTGATAAAAAAATATATATATACTTTATGTACATACATAGGCCTATATGTCCCAGTCCTTATATATATATATATATATATATATATAATAATAATAATAATAATAATGCTTTATTTATTCAGGCAGAGTTAAGGCCATAATACACTCTCTTCCACTCAACCAGCACAAATACAAATAAATATTTGACAAATATAGATATACACTATTCTAATTATAAACAGGGTGTCCCAAAAATACCTTCCAACATTTACAGAGGATACAGTATGCAACAAATAAAGAAACAAAGGTCCAATAAACATAGGTCGTCCATGTAATACTTGCGGAGTTATGGCCTAAGGTTTTATTATCTTGCACTCCGAGCATTTTGGCATGAACCTGATGACTTCCAATATTTACAGAGGATAAAATGAAGAACAAAAGTTCCTATAAACATTGGTCATACACGTAATATGTTGAGGTATGTTCTACAACAACCAATGATCACCATGTGTCTGATCTTCACAACATGTGCTCAATGTCCTTTGTAATGCAGTCTTCCACCCTACGTGTCATGGACTCACGCATTCGTTCGAACACCCCTGGTTGTTGCTGGATTCATCAGAAGCATTGAACATGCGTTCTCGTGGTGTATCAACATCATTTATGGGGACTGCATACACCATGATCTTTAAATGTCCCCAAAGCCAAAAATCTAAAGGGTTTAGGTTCAGTGAACGGGCAGACCAAGGTATTGGCCCTCCCCAACCAACCCATCACTGATTATAAACACGCATATTAGTCGTCGCCTAACCCAAAGATGAAAATGGGCCGGTGCCCCATCATGCATGAACCACATTTGCACACGTTCATGTAATGGCACATCCTCCAGCAGCACTGGTAATTGGTTCCGAAGGAAGGTAAGATATCTAGGACCTTCCAATCTGTTGCAGTAGAACGTAGGGACCTATCAATCTGTCCCTGTGAATGCCTGCCCAAACGTTGATACCTAGTCTGTGCTGGTGTCTTCCCTCTTCAAGTGCATATGGGTTTGCATAGGCCCATACATGCATATTGTGAAAATTCACAATACAATCTCTCGTGAAACCCGCCTCATCTGTGAACAAAATCTTTGCTGCGAAATGTGGATCATGAGCACACGTGTGGAGAAACCACTGGCAGAATTGCAATCTGGCAGGCCGGTCGTGTGGCAGCAGAGCTTGGACTCGCTGCACATGATAAGGATAGAGCAACTGTTCATGGAGAACGTTCCAGACAACAGATTTAGCAACACCTTCAGCTGCAGATATTCTTCGGACACTCGTTCCAGGGTTCTCCTCCACGTGTTCTAATACCCGTTGCTCCATATCAGGTGTGCGAGTTGTTCGAGGTCTGCCACAATCCTGTGTTTGTGGTGCAAAGGATCCTCTATCCGAAAGTTGCTGGAACAGGGTACTAAACATCTTTACAGATGGTCTATGGCGATGTGAATATTTGACAGCATACAAATTATGTGCCCCTAGATTACTGCCATTGGCTTGGCCATAGCAGAACACCATATCTGCCATCTCCTGTGTTGAATACTAGGCCTCCATTAGGTGCTGTACAGAGAAGGACAAGAACACAAATTACAGTACTGCAGTGTCACAATGAACCATGAGCCATTTGCACACTACAGTACGTACACCAGACGCGAATAAGATGCCAGACTGATAAGAGCAATATACAGTACTTACTGTAAATACACTGTGGAATGCTGTACTGCTTATGTTGGGTTCGTGCTTCATACTAATGGAAACACTATGTGCTGCATGGTAACAAACATCTACAGTAGTACATCATCAGGTTCATGCCAAAGTGCTCGGAGTGCAAGATAGTAAAACCTTAGGCCATAACTCCGCAAATATTATGTGTACGACCTATGTTTATTGGACCTTTGTTTCTTCATTTGTTGCATACTATATCCTCTGTAAATATTGGAAGGTATTTTCGGGACACCCTGTATATATATATATATATATATATATATATATATATATGTTACATACACACACACACACACACACACACACAGGGATTAGGTCATAACTCATGGCAACTATTTTCTTTTGTGAGAATACCAGTACAGGAAGAAATTTTAAAATATGCACATAAAAAAGAACAAGTAGAAACTACATGTAAGGACATATAATAATATGCCAACATTGTGCTTCCATATTTATTATGGTAATTGACATGACAATCCTGGTTTCATGTTTCACAAACATTACAGTACACATAGCCATCTTAAAGGCCCTCAAAGTAGTCCTCTGCAATGTTCACAACATACTGCCAATGATCTGGATGCTTCTAAATATCATCTGGATCACTATTTTCTGCACCATAAGTAAATCTGATCATCTGTTGTTGCACAGCATTAGCAATGTCCTCTCTTGTCACAAACTGCCTATCAAATAATAGTTCCTTTATCTTTCGTAAGATGTCAAAGTCACATAGAGAAAGGTCAGGAGAGTGGTGGATGCTCCAACACTTCCTATACCCAGCACCGCAGTAGCTGCCCTACACACTTTGCTTTATGTGGTCTTGCATTGTTGTGAAGAATGATTGCATTGTCCAGAAGATTAGTATGTTTCTCTCTAATGCCATGTCATACTTGACGCAGCAGGTAGCTCATATAGTAATCTGCTATCATTGTTCTGCCATGTGGAATGAAGTGGCACCCCTGATATCATACGCGACAATCACCATCAATTTCACAAAGGAAGGATTCTGATGGAACTTCTGCTTCCTTGGTGATCTTGCTTGTTGCCACTCTGCTTGTTACAGATTGACATTTGAGTTTTGATTCACATGTCCTGACCCAGAATTTATCCATGGCTTTTATTCATGAAAGGAAGTGGGTCTCCATCCTATTGTCATCATGCTGGGTGTTCGGAGCATATTGGAAATCGCATCCACTATTCAACCTTCCATCAGTGCACATGGTATCCACTTTGATATGATTTTGCACAGGTGCAGATCATTCTGCAATATTCTATGTGCAATTCTCAATCGAATCAATACCTAAAAGTGATACAACCATAATCTCAGTTAGGGAAAGAACCAGTAATATAACTGGGAAACAAACCTTACATAATGAAACAAATAATAATGGTCATATGTTATGTGAATTTACAATAGTTAATAATCTCAAAATAATGAGCACCCAATTCCAACACAAATGGATACATAAAGGGACGTGGGTATCACCAGATCACACGGTAACAAACCAAATAGATCATGTGATAATAAACTATAACAAACAGGATTTAATAGAGGACATAAAGTCAATGAGAGGGCCAAATATTGATTCTGATCATTACCTAGTAAAAGTAGTAATAAAAAAACTTCCTAAAATATATAGAAAGAAAGTAATACAGCAAATCGGTCAAATGAAATGGAATAAAACAAATCTTCAGAATCCCTTTAAAATGAGAGAATACTGGAAACTACTACACGATAATTTAAAAAAAGTACCCGAAAATCAAACAATAAATGAAGAATGGGAAAGTATAAAATTACAAATACTCCAATGTGCTAAAGAGATAATACAATAACAAGAAAAAAACCCTAGAAATGAATGGTGGGATGATGAATGTAGATTATCCATACAAGAGAAAAATAATGCTAGAAAGAAAATGTTACAATTCAAAACTATAAACAATAATGACCTCTACAAAGAAAAAAGAAAGATGTGAAACAGAAAAAGAAAAAATGGCTTAATGAAAAAATTATGAAAATTGAAGAAAATCATAAAAAGAATGATACATGGGAAATTTTTTGATACTTTTAAGAAGTTTAATCAACAGCAGGTAATTCTACCAACCTTTTGTAAAGATAAGGAAGATAATCTTATAACTGAAATAGACCTCGTTATAGATAGATGCAAAGATTTTTTCTGTAACGTGTTGAACCCAACTGATACAACAACACCATATACTCTAAGAGAAGAATAATGTAACGAGTATAATCAACAAGAAGTAACATCACCATCATACAATGAAATCTGTTATATAATTAATAATCTTAAATCAAATAAAGCTGCTGGTTCAGATAACATCTCTGCTGAAATAATCAAACAAGGAGGGAGAACATTGAAAGTAAAATTATTTGATCTGATTACTAAAACCTGGAAAGAAGAATTATTACCAGAACAATGGAATGAAGGTATTATAATTCCGATTTTTAAAATAGGAGTAGACTATTGTGTGAAAATTATAGGCCAATTACACTCTTGAATATAGCATATAAGATTTTTGCATGCATTTTAAATAATAGACTCTCAGAAGTAGTGGAAAATAGTCTAGCTGATTATCAAATGGGTTTCTGTCTAGACAGATCCACTATAGATAAATATTTTTATTATTAGACAGATATTTGAAATATGCCATGAATACAAAATTAATTTATATAATTTGTTCATTGATTACACTTATGCATTTGACTCCGTACAAAGAAATAAAATTAATGAATGTTTGTCATAATATAAGGTACCGGTACCCAGTAACTTGATAAGATTAATTGAAAACACAACAGCTAAAGTTAGAATAAATAACAAACTCAGCAAAGAATGTAAAGTTGAATCTGGAGTTAAACAAGGAGATCCCTTATCTGCAACACTATTTAGTATAGTAGTTGATTCAATAATGAAACATTTAGACCTAAAAGGTAATATAAGTACCAAATCTAAACAATTTATCGCATATGCAGATGACATAAACAATTTATTGCATATGCAGATGACATATTGATAACAGCAAGGAACATACCAACACTAATAGAAACTTTCCAGTTGCTGAAAGAAAAATCAGTTGAATATGGATTAATAATAAATAATTCCAAAACAAAATACTTAAAATGTACCCTACAACAAGAAATTAAAAAATAAGTAATCTGAACATCGATTATACAAATATAGAAGAAGTAAAATCATATAAATATCTTGGTTCAACTGTAAATGGAAAAACTATATAGAGGAAGAAATTGGTGAAAGAATTTCTTTGGATAATAAAGCTTACTATGCAAATAATAATACTATTCAAAAGTAAACTTGTCTCCAGATTAACTAAAGTTAAACTGTATAATACAGTAATAAGACCAATTGTAGCTTATGGCTATGAAACATGGGTACTGAAGGAGTCTGATAAACAAAAACTATTAATCTTTGAAAGGAAGATCTTACGGAGAATTTTTGGACCAATTAGAGAAAGTGATGGCACATGGCATATACGAATGAACTCTGAATTAAATAATCTAATACGAAATAAAAATGTAATAAACCACATTAATGATCAAAGACTGTGATGGTTTGGACATATAAATAGAATGAAGGAAGACAAGCTTGAAAGAAGAATATACAAATGGAAACCAATATACACCAGAACAGTTGGATGCTCAAAAAACAGATGGCAGGATGATGTTATAAAAGATATATTAGAAGTGAAAATTGGAAATTGGCCAGTCTGTATCCAGAATAGGGTTAGGTGGAGAAAAATTGTTGAGGAGGCCAAAACTTGATGAGGTTGTAGTCGCCTATTAAAGAAGATACCACATTCATATGGTAATTCCAGTAGCATCCATCATCTGTCATTCTCCAGCAAGTGCTCAATTACTGCAGTTTGGCGCACTTGACTGATATACATCCTTGCTCAAACTATCCTACCTACCATGCGACTGCCTGGTATGGGAGGATATTGTTCCCAACAGCTTCCACCAATTCCCAGCTATTTTGATGTATGAAACAACACAGGTTATCTCCATCTCTCATGACGGTTGTAATTTCAAATTATTAAGATTAGAATTTATTGTACTTTCACTTTATCTTATTATATATTTTCATCTGATTTCTTTTATAATTATTCTCTCTGCTCACACTGGCAATCATAGAGGCATTTTTTGCTGTAAAGACACACTAGGACTGCACATATATCATGTGACAAATAACATTTTTTTTCTAGAACCAAACTCAGCATACAGGAATCAGTTATTTATGAGAAATAAGGTTGGGTTTGTTAACTAGCAAAATCAGACCATTAGGGATGAGAGTTAAACTGAACCAAAAATTTTAATATATCGATCGTCCAGAGCCATACTGTTCTAAGTCCATTTTATAGAATTCTTGTTTCGTTTCTTATGTTTCATGTCCCGTGTCCATGTGCATTATGAAAATGAACAGGAATTTGACATTTCAGTTAAAAATGCTAAACAAAATATTGTATTCCTGTTTTATTCTCACAATGCACATGGACATGGGACATAAAATATTAATTTCATAACAAGATTAATTATTCTATGTGATGGACTTAGAACAATATGGTTCTGGGCCATCGATATGCTCTAGCAACTGCAATTTTCAGTTTTTTGCAATGAAATTCGATATATCCCATTGAAATAAAATGAAAAAGATATTCATCACCAAAATCAGTCCATTAGAAGTAAGAGTTTATCTGAAAACCAAAATTTAAAAATAATTTAAAGAGCCTCCATTTTTTCCCCACAATACATAGAATTTAAATGATAAAAGAAATATATATTCCATAAATCAGCAAATATGGACCATAAATTTGACTTGCTGAGGAATTTGCTTAGTTTAGTTCCTACATGACAAACATTTTAGGGTATTATGTTGGTGACATTAGCAATTATTTTTCTACATTGTTCCCAATTTTGGATAGAATTTGAAATTATTTCTGCTCAAAAAAATCATTACTGTAGCCCTTACCAAATTATATTTTTAGCATTTATATTGTAACGTGTTGTAATAATGATGTTTCAATTTTGCGGATAAAGGTGAGAATATTGGTCTTGCATTGGTAGGAATAGATTTGCGAGTCGCTGACTCACAAGTTGAAAGACCCTCTTAGACCATTGAAATGTCTGGACCCTCATTCCAAAAATTTATACACATCTGTAATTCCCCTTTCCATGTGGAAGTGTCTCAATCATGGGCCTAGAAGTTTCCCTCCTCTGACATATATATCTCTGACAAACACAGTAAGCGAGTCAATCAGTTTGAATTAGCAATGGTATAGAGAGAGAGAGCTGCAACAAATGGACTCATTAGAAACTTAAAATCATTGTGTGTGAGATAAACATTGAAAGAAGAATAATTGCTTACTGTAAATTGTGAGTGAACTTTAACTGATAGTTTGTGGAATTGAATAAAATTATTGTGAAATATTACACGATAATATGTGGGAAGATTGACTTAGGTTAATCTTGCTGGTGGGTAAGAGACGAGTGGAACTAAGTATAGCTCACAACGAGGGAATGGCGTCTGTATTCATATTGGGCGGCCACATCTTTGTCAAGTCTGGTGACAAGGAATAGCACAGCTAAACTTGTAGGGCTTGAACAGCCGAAGAAGCAGCCCTCTCTTGGGGGGTGGATACCCAGAGGAGCATGTTTGGAGGCTCAGAGGAAGCAGCCCTTCCACCATCCTTGTCCTGCGAAGCGCTCATAATGCTTCCAGGAGACATTTATCTAACTGAAAAGTTTCATGGAAATCAGCCGGATTGTCATAAAAGGAACCGACCCAAGCAAGATAAAAGGATACGATTTGGAATAAAGGACATTTTGAAATTAGGAAATTGGAACGTAAAGGGGAATAAATACAAAAGAAGAAGAATTAGAAAGAGAATTAAAGAAAAAAGAAATAAATATAGCAACAATAACAGAAACAAAAAAAGAAACTAAAAGGAACAAAGGACTTAAAACACTATACTATGTTGTATAGCGGAGTAGAACAGACAACAAGAGCGCAGTGTGGAGTAGCAATTTTAATAGATGAAAAATGGAAGAACAAATTGAATAGCTATGAGTTTATAAATGAAAGAATCCTGATAGCCAGATTTAAAATTGAAAGAGGATATATGATGATAATTGCTGTCTATGCCCCAGAGGAAGGTAAGAAAGAAAAAAAAATTTATAAAACATTACAAACATTAGTTGATAAGTATACAAGATCATCATTTAATAATAAGTGGAGACTTAAATGCCAGAGTAGGCAATGTCCCTATACCTAATGTAATAGGAAATAATGGAGAAATAACAATAAATGATAATGGACAGGATTTGAGACAGTTTTCAACCTATAATCAATTAAAAATAATGAATACCTAATATTTAATTTTAGGAAGTTACATTTTGAGGTTATTTTAATTATATTATTTTTGGTCTGGACATCTTACCTCAATATTAATGTTGATTTGTTCTTGGACATGTTTCAAAACAATTCTGTTTTATCGTCAGCTCATGTTTGGTCTGAAAAACATAATATAAATTCAGACACTAAATTATTAAAACAGTTAGAAAATACAAAAGAGCTGACTATTTGGGAAAAAATTTATATTCAGAAGAACAGAAACAGAGTTATGAATTTTGATATTCCGATGGAGGGTGACCTTGTTTGGAGGTTCTTTGGCCAACCACAGGATGGAGCTGACATCGACATCCAGGTGGTGCAACATAATGCAACATAAATAAAACCATTCTGGGAAAGCTGACGATAAAACAGAATTGTTTTGAAACATGTCCAAGAACAAATCAACATTAATATTGAGGTAAGATGTCCAGACCAAAAATAATATAATGAATACCTATTTCCGAAAAAAGGACATACATAAATATACAAGAAGTGGATATAACTCAAGATCAATAATTGACTATTTAATCGTAAACAACAAGCTTGGAGCCTTGGTAAAAGATGTGAGAGTACATAGAGGCAGCGATATATACTCTGATCACTATCTCGTGATAAGTAAAATAAACATAATAGCTAAATGGCGGAAAAATAACATAAAGAACAAAAGAAATCGAGAAGAAGTATATAAAGTATATTTATTACAAGATCAAAGTATTAGACAACATTATGAAAGCAGAATGAATAAATATATATCAGAGATAGCGATGTCAGAAGATATAAATATTGAATGGGAAAATATATCAAATGTAATACATAAAACAGCAAATGAGATATTAGGAAAGAAAAATAGAATAAGAGATAGGAAGGGCTTGAGAACTTGGAATGTGAATATACAAAATGCAGTGAATGAAAAACAAAAGCATATCATACATACTTACGACTGAAAACAGAAGAATCTTATGAAGAATATAAAATGAAAAGGAGAATTGCTAAAAACATTATAAGAAAAGCCCATCAGGAGTCATGGGATAAATTTATAAGCTCAGTAGAACATGATATGTATGGAAGACAAGAAATAGGTTATAAATTAGTGAAACATCTAAATCAGACTGAGAAAGATTCTGCCAGATTGAATATAATCCCAGAAGAAGAATGGATACAACATTATAAAAAACTTTGGAAAAAGGAGGAAATTGAAGGAAAAGAGAACAACGAGTAAGAAATAAAAGTGGAAAATATTGATGTAATAGACATAAATGAATTAGAAATGGCTCTGAAAACCACTAAGAATAGGAAAGCAACAGGATTAGATAATATAAATATGGAGTTCCATGGTATCTTTACCTTGTCGTGGTGGAGTGGCTTGCGTGCTTAAATGATCCTGAGAGCTATGCCAGCGGTAGCATTGCTGCCGATAGGGTTACCCATGCCGGACTGGTCGAAGGTGATAAGCCAGACGAAAAAAGTACCTTGGGCGAAAGAGTGACGATCTTTCACCGTAAAAATACAACCGTCAAGAAATGCGGACATGGGTTCAACTGGGGTAAAATTTTCCAGAGGTCAAATAGTCCCCCATTCGGATCTCCGGGCGGGGACTACCTCAGGGAACCCATGAGCTTATATCCACGTGGCCATGAACCTACGGGTTCGATAGTGCCAGTGAGTAAGTGAGTAAGTAAGTAAATATGGAGTTAGTCAAATATAGTGGAATATTGTGTAAACTACGAATACTTCATCTAATTAATATATGTTGGCAGACCTATGGGATTCCAACCACTTGGAAAACAGCAATTGTGAAGAATATATGCAAAAAAGGAGACCGGAGAAATTGCGAGAATTACAGAGGGATTAGCTTAATGAATACTGGCTACAAGATATATATGAAAATAATAAATAATAGTTAACCTTTTATAGGAATTATCACTGTGAGGTTCAATTCAATATTAAATTAAAAGATTCTTACCTCTCCTCACATTATTCTGTTAAGTAGATCGCGATTTCAGGCCTATAGCAGGCCCATCTTCAGTACACTGTTGTTGACCGGTGTTATGTCGCTCGGAAGAACCACTTCTTCTTCCCTCTGTTGGTGGACCGATGAACCTCTTGATAAGGTCAAAATTTGCGGGAACTTCGAAGTTCATAAGTTTTCCATTGTTTTTCTGAATGTGGATTTTTTCCCAAACTGTAAGTTCCTTATGTGTCTCTATTTGTTTAATTAGACTAGCTTTTGATTCAATTCGATGTTTTTCGTACCAAGCATGAGCAGCTACTGCTGACTTTTCCACTTCTCCATTTTTGACATTTCTAAGATGTTCCTTCACCCTTGTTTTCAAATTTCTTTTCGTTTTTCCTATATAAATTTTGTCACAATCTTTACATTTGATCTGATAAATTCCTGATTTATTTTCTTCTTCAATTTTTTCATTTTTGTTGGTTTTAATTATCCTATTAAGGCTGTATTCATTCTTAGGTGCCAATCTTAATAATAAATAATAGATTGAGAAACATAACAGAAGTAATAATAAATTAAAATCAAAGTGGATTCAGAAAGGGAAGGTTATGTCTTTACACTGAAACAACTCATAGAAAAGAGAAGAGAACATAACTTAGAAACTCACATAGGATTTATAGATTTGGATAAGGCCTTCGATCGAGTAAACAGACAGAAATTATGGGAAATATTACGAATGAACGGATACCCGCTGTGCCTTGTTGAAACAATAAAGAAATTATATGAAGACACGAATGTAATTATAGATATTGGATTCAAAATAACAGATACAATCAAAACAAATACTGGATTATGACAAGGATGTAGTTTATCACCCACTTTGTTTAATATATATATAGACGATATTTTAAATAAATAGAAAGTTTTAGTGCATCCAGGAATAAGAATGGGTAATAAAGTGTGCATAAATAATCTTCTATTTATTAATAGTGAATGGAGAACATATTTTAATCGACTCACCTCATACATTTTCAAACTTCTTTGATACCGACGGTTTCAGACAATATCATGTCCTTCATCAGTCATGGCGTCCACTGATGAAATTCCGTGATTGTTGATTTGTTTAGTGACATCACCTCTTGTGCTGCCATCTTTCGTTGGGATTATAAACTTTGTAATTAAATTTTTATCCACTGGAATATCGAAATTCATAGATCAATATTTATTCTTCTGAATGAATATCATTTCCCAAATTGTCAATTCCAACGGTTTATCCAACTGTTTTAAAAGTTTCGCTTCTTTTTCAATTTTATGATGTTCTAGTAAACTATGTGCAGCAATTGCTGATTTTTCAATTTCACAATTTTTAATATTTCTAAAATGTTCTTTAGTGCGTGTTTCTAAATTCCTTTTTGTTTTTCCTATGTATACTTTGCTACAATCATTACAATTAATTTGATAAATTCCAGATTTCTTACTGTCTGGGATGTTGATTTTTTTATTGGTATTTAAAAGTTTTTCCAGACTAAATTTATTAATTGGTGCCAAAGTAATGTTGTATTTGTCAAATATTTTTTGAAATTTCCCATGTACTATTGGATGGTAAGTAATTTTCTTGAAATTCTTCTTTTCGTTACTAACCATTTATAGGGTAGAGCATTCTTTAAGTTGTTTTATCTTTCTGAATTTCTTTAATTTGTTAGATATTATATCCTTATTAAAACCATTTAATCTGGCTATATTTAGGATGTTTTCATATTCTTTCTTAAAATTTTCTCCTTTTAATGGGACCTTTTTTAATCTATATAAGAGGCTATTAAATATTGCATGTTTATGTGCCAGTGGATTGAAACCCGTTGATTTAATATAATTATCAGTATGTGTACCCTTCCTATATATATCAAATTCAATTTTTTGAGTTTTTTCATTCCTAATTATGTATAAATCCAAAAATGGAATTTTGTTTTCAATTTCTGATTCTATGGTAAATTTAATTGATACATCTTGTAGATTAAGTAATTTCAACGCATCATCAACATGTTTAAAATTTATTATCGAAAAAATATCATATAATCTTCTATTTGCTGATGATGTAATCATAATACAGAAAAATGAAGACGACTTACAGAAATCTATGCATGCATTAAATGAAATATGTAAATTATATGATCTAAAGATTTCTGTAAGGAAAACGAAGACCATGGCTTTCAGAGGAGAGATCCAGTGAGATCCAAAATTATTTTAGATAATCAAAGTATAGAACAGGTGTCTAGTTTCAAATATTTGGGCTGCGATGTTGGCTACAATGTGGAAAGAGATATTGACTCCAAAATAAATCAATTTCAGACGGTGTGTGGAACAATACAGAGAACATTCAAAAATAAAATTATAAAAGAAACCAAGATAAAAATGCATAATGTTATGGCGGTTCCCATAATATTGTATGGATGTGAAACTTGGGCTCCAATGAAAAAAACAGAAGGATAGAATACAGACGGCGGAGGGTTCCTAAGACAAGTAAAAGGATGTACAAGACTTGATAGAATAAGAAATGAGGATATAAGAGAAGAATTGAAAGTACAGCCTTTATTGGATAAGGTCACGAATTACAGACAGAAATGGATTGATCATATGGATGGAATGAGTAAGGAGAGATATCCATTGTTAGCAAGAATTTTTTCAAGCAAGAGGAAGACGTGATGTTGGAAGACCTAGAAGACGTTGGGCTGATGCATTATGAAGTCGGAACGGGCAATTGCCTAATCCCTGGAGTGATGATGATAATATGTGTGATTATTTACGATGTAAACTACGTGAAGATTAACCCCCAGCCATAATTTAACTTTTAAATGTTAATAATATGCTTTTATACTTATGTTGCATTTGTGTTTAATTGAAATAATGGTAATTAAGCTTGGTCTGTTACTTCCTATTGTATTTCTAAAATGAAATAATGGTATTAAAATGTTGTTAGTATTTGTAATTTAACCTATCCTTGCTCAGTAGAATGCTACATTCCTTTAAGTAGAGTACAGTATTGTTCCTTCCAAAGAAAAGCAAGCTTTCTTCTGCATTTAATATTTGTAAGAAGTAACAGTATGAGGTTTCTTTTAATTATTATGAATTAGGGATTTTGACTCACCCCATATTTTTTATTTTCTTCCAGACTATAGTTCCGTCACATTTATGAAACATTGTCGATGCATCCTAACTGTTGTATTTGTGGTTGTCAATCCTGTAGGTTGAATTCTGCTCCCTCTCTCTGTTGGTTGACCGATGAACTTAATAAATCAATTTTTTTTCCCCCCAGGAATTTCATAATTCATAGTTTTCTCCTTATTCTTCTGGATGTAAATTTTCTCCCAAATCTACGGAACTCACAATTTGGGAGAAAATTTACATCCACAAGAATAAGGAGAAAACTAAATGAATTTTGAAATTAATACAACAGTTGGGATACATTGACAATGTTGCATAAATGTGATGAAACTATAGTCTGCAAGAAAATAAAAAAAATATGAGATTAGTCAAAATCCGTAACTCATAATAATTTGTTCAGCATACTGTGCCATCTAGCAGGTCTACTCTAACATCTTTTCAATCATATCTCATACAATTTACCTACTTTTGTTTTATTGAAATGCATAATAAAATCTGAGATAATAAACTATCTTTATATTACAGTGCTTACATTATTATTGTGACATGTGAAGATGAAATGACAGATTACAAAGGAAAATTAGAATTCAATGATAACATAATTAAAAAACAAATCTTAGAGTCAACTAATATTCAAGAAGAACATTCCTGGGTTGCTGCTGAAATACAAGTAAGTGTTCTAAGGAGAACATTAATTTATCCAGCTTTTCTTTTTTCACCAAATAATATTTTTAAAAAATAAATCACATACAAAATGAATACCAAAAATTAATTTTAATTTTTTCTCTCACTATTTTTCCAAAACAAAATTTTCAATTTTTTCTACCAATATATATATATATTTCTAAGAAGTACAAATCACAAAGTTGACCTTATAGCTCAGGCTATGGGTGGACAAGCTTGAATTCAATTGTGGGCAGCAAAAGTAATATAGTTCTTCTTCACTTATTTATTTTCAGACTGCTTTTGGGGCTCATCAGCCTCCTATAAAGTAGTACTGGACACTTCCCTTAGAGTAAAATCAATTGAATATAGGGATACTCTATATCCATCTCTTGCCTTGAGGTACAAAACTCTCATAGAGCCTGAAATATACATTTCCAATCATCAGTTCCCCGTGTTTAGTATACAACCTTTGGCTTCTGTATAATTTTGACCCTAAAGGTTTTGAAAAACCAAATATCAAGCCTAAATTTACATGATACTTAAAAAAATAAATTCATAAAACTAAACACTGAAAGATAAAAGTGTTGTTGTTTTCAAATGCTGGGCCTTGGCAACGAAGCCATTAGTGTTCTTGCTCTCCAATATTTCTCTATGGTGGATCCAGCAGGTAATACTTCACAGGTTTGTAGATGTTCTTCGTTCATTTCTTTGTCTCTGTTGCATAGAGGACAATTTTGATTCATGTAGATTCCTATTTTATATAAATGTTTGGCCAAATAGTTTGCTACTGTAGTTTTACATGGAATTTCTGGAATAATATCTGGCTTCCTTACTGAAATATTCCATTTTTTATCTTTGGCTTTATTACATAGGTCTTGGTTTTGTTTTATTTTATTTTTGTTTTTAATTATTCTTTTTATGGATGTGAAAGGTAAGCTTTTAGTAGTATTCTGAATTAGATTGGAGCCTTTTTTTTGCAAGAAAATCAGCAGTGTCATTTCCAGCAATTCCACAATGTGCAGGTATCCATTGTAATTGAATTCTTTTCTGTAGTTTTTGGAGTTGTTGAATCATTTTGTAGCACTCTTTAATTTGTATTGTTACAAAATTAAAGATGTAAGTTACATAAATAAAAAAAATATAAATAAATAAATATTATCATCATCATCATCTTCATTCATAGATTAGGTCTGTTGACCCGTTCCGACTTCAGCCCATCTCTTTCTAGGTCTGCCCACATCTCGGGTGCCTTTAGGTTTGTATTTTGTTATTTGTTTTGGATATCTATCTTCATTCATTCTGTCTATGTGTTGCTTCCATTTTTGTCTGTATGTATCCATTTTATCAGTTATTGCAAATATTTCAAGTTCCTGTCTTATTTCTGTGTTCTTGATTCTGTCTTCCTTAGTGCACCCTTTAACAGATCTCAAAAATTTCATTTCTGCCGCCGTTATCCTACTTAGGTCTTGTTTTTTATGTATCCAGGCTTCTGAACCATAGAGCAGTACCGGTACTGCCAACATTTTATAAAATTTCAGTTGGGTCTCTCTTGTTTTGTTATTTAGTGTTCGTTTTATCGTACCACAATTCCCTGGAATTTTGCTATTTTATTATTTATATCATTATCATAATTAAATGAAATGTCACATCCTAGATAATTGAGATGGTTCACCTGTTCTATGATTTTGTTTCCTATTACTATTTTCGATCTGATTTGATTTTTCCCTTGGAATGCCATTACCTTAGTTTTTTTCTATGGATATTTTGAGATTATATTGTTCACATATATGATGTAGTTTTAAAAATATTCCTTTTGAAGTTCGTCTTCTGTATTTGCTATTATTACCTGGTCATCAGCGTATAATAATGTTTTCAAGTAGTGTGTTTTATCTAATTTTATTCCTTTATTTGTTTTCTTCGTTCCATTTTTTCTATTATATCATTGATGTATAGGTTAAATAAAACTGGAGAGATACTGCACATCCTTGTTTAACTCCTTAATTAGTATGAATTTTATTTTTACTTACTTCATTTCTAGTTTTTATAACAAAATTTGTGTTCCAGTACAAACTCTTTATAGCTGCTATTAAGTGTTTCGGAATTCCTTTTCTTTTAAAATTGTCCAGAGTTTTCCTCTGTCTACTTTATCAAATGCCTTGACTAAATCAATAAAAGCTATGTGTGTTTCCATGTTATATTCTCTTCTTTTGTTTATAAATTCTTTTATCGTAAATATATTATCCATACATGAACGCCCTGCTCTGAATCCACTTTGTTCTTCTGTTAACATTACCTCTGCTATTTGTTTTAACCTAAATGTTAAGATTCTTGAGTATATTTTATAGCCTGCAGTTAAAATGCTTATTCCTCTGTAGTTGTTGCAGTCTTTACGTTCTCCTTTCTTAAAAATAGATTGTACTATTGCTGTTGTCCAGGTTTCTGGTATTGTTGCTTGTTTCCAACATAAATTTAAAAAATGTAAAAATCTCAGTTTAAAAAAAATTCCTCCATATTTTATTAATTCCGTCTATTCCAGCTGCCTTTCTGTTCTTTGTTGTTTTCAGTACTTCTTCTAATTCTTCCATTGTTATCATATCTATTCCTATCTCACACTCATATATGTTATCTTTAGTTATTTTATTTTATTTTCATATAAATAAATATTATAAAAGACAAAACTAACAAGGAAAAGCACTAAAAAATGATCAACGGATTCTAACAAAACTAGTATCAAATAAAAGAAAACAGTCCTAGCAGTCATACCACCTTTAAACATGGGGCCACAACTCCATAACATTTGAATAATTAATTAATTAATAATGTTTTAATTTGGGCAAGACGTGACATCGAATCTCAGTAAGGGCGCATTCACTACCCCATCTACTTTTGTAGAGCAGTCAGTAGAGCGTCTAGCTGGGAACAAAAAGGCCCAGGTTCATTACAAATCTTTTCATGCCTAGTGTGCAAATCTGAAAACTTAAAGATTGTTATTAACCCTTCAGTAGTTGTGATGTTTATTGTTACCATACATGTTTGGTTATATGGGGGACAGGTATCACCCATTTTTAATGTTTTTATACAAATTAAACATTCATACTTTTATACATTGGAATGTGTTAATTGTAGTTGTGGAAATGTTAATTCCAAGAAGAAATAGAGAAATTTTGATCTTTTATCCCTACAAAATTTAGTCTTCACTGTTCTTAGCATATTTATCTGAAAGTTCTTAACATTGTAGTCCTAATGTGGAAGTGATGCATTCCTGGGGCATGTCTGGTAGCATAATGAACAAATAGGAAAAATATTATTTTTTTATTACTAATTCCATTCCATAGTAATTCTGCCCCAGACCAGGTCTTTCACTGCAATCATAGCATTTTCATGCTATGCTTTGCAGCTTTAGTTGGTAATTATAGGTATGGTAGCTTCCCGTTACTTTCCACACTGATGAAGGATGATGATGATAATGATAAGGATGATGATGATGATGATGGCCAGACGATTTTTGGGGACCGTTGTTCCCTAAACTTCCCGACATTTGTCTTACAGGTGAGAAAAAACCCCGAAAAAAAACTCACCCAGAAGTCTGTCCCAACCAGGAATCAAACCCGGGCCCGCTGTGTGACAAGGCAGCATTAATTATTATTATCATTATTATTATTACCATAATTATCATAGTCATCATCATTATTATTGTTATTATTGTTATTGTTATTTTTGTTATTATTATTATTATTATTATTATTATTATTATTATTATCATTACTACTTTATTAATAATAATATTCAGTGGCATGAGACACAGATTGAGTGGCTATCACTTATAGAAATAAAATGTCATATTTTGAAACTAAAATTTGTACAATAGTTGAGATATTTTTGAAAACATAAACTTACAGGAAATATTATTTTATTAAAAACATACAAAATAAGAACTTAATTTGCAATAAAAAGACAAAGAAGATCTGATGTAATTACAGGCAGAACCTAAGAAAACAACATTTACAATTGGTGATAGAAGTCAGTCATCTGGAGGAATTTACACAAGATCTGTGGAGAATGTACCTCTTGTGATGGGGAATAGATATCAAGTGACACTGGTGGCAGTGAACCAATGGGAGAATAACTACAGTATCAGTTCTGTACGACTCAACAAGTTAGTGAAGTCTGGCTATGGTGAAGATGATACTACAAATGACGGTTCTGTAGCAGGATGGGTGATATTGGTATTGTTGCTTATATGTATTCCAATCGTCTTATACTTCATTCTTAAAAGGTATGCCACCTCATAATAAAGTCAATTAGTCATATAGGCATTGTAGAGCTTAATTTAATATTAATTAAATATCATGAAAATATAATAGAAAGTTACATTGTGAGGTTCTACTTAATAAATAATTTGAATCCATTGTCATCTTACCTCATATTGGTTGTTTCTTGTAGGACATGTGTCAGAGCATCTGTGCTCTATTGTCAGCTTTACAGACTGATAATCTATAAGTTGTTAGCCCTGGGTGTCGACTCCTGCTCCCTTTTTTTGTGGTCCAAAGAACTTGCATATTAAATCTCTTTCCCCAGAAATTTTAAAATTCATGATTCTCTCCTTGTTCTTCTTGATGAAAAATTTTTCCCATATGGTGAGTTAGTTTGTATTTTCTAACTGTTTTAATAATCTGGTGTTTACATCAATTTTATGTTTTTCTGACCAAACGTGAGCACCTACTGCCAATTTTTCTAATTCTCCTTTTATTACATTTCTTATGTGTTCCTTAGTTCTAATGGTTAAATTTCTCTTTTTTCAAAATAGAATGGAAGAACTTTTAAAAGAAGATGAATATGAAAAATCAATTGTGAAATTAAATGTTTCTTACCTCTCCTCATATAAATTTTCTAAGTAGACCACAAAGGTCTCATCTTCAGCGCTTTCTTGGTGACTGATGTTATGTTGATCAAAAGAAACTCTTCTTCTTCCCTCAGTTGGTGGACCGATGAACCTCTGGATCAGGTCAAAATTTGCAGGAATTTCGAAGTTCATAAGTTTTCATTTGTTTTTCTGAATGTGGATCTTTTCCCAAACCGTGAGTTCCTTTTGTTTGTCTATTTGTTTAATTAGACTGGCTTTTGATTCAATTCAATGTTTTTCGGACCAAGCATGAGCAGCTACTGCTGACTTTTCCACTTCTCCATTTTTGATGTTTCTAAGATGTTCTTTCACCCTTGTTTTCAAATTTCCTTTCATTTTTCCAATATAAATTTTGTCACAATCCCTGCATTTGATCTGATAAATTCCTGATTTGTTTTCATTTTCAATTCTTTCATTTTTATTGGTTTTGATGATCCTATTAAGGCTGTATTCATTCTTTGGTGCTAATTTTATATTAAACTTTTTGAAATTTTTTTGAAATTTATAGTGTTTCAATGGATGGTAAGTGAATTTCTTGAATTTTATTTTTTCTGTTTCTTTTATAAGTGTGCTTTCATTTATTAATTTTTGTCTTTTAAATTTATTTATTTTCTTGTGTACCATATTTTCTTCATAACCGTTATCTATTGCAACATTAATTATGTGTTCTTTTTCTTTTTCATAGTTTTCTTTGATCATAGGTGTATTTACCAATCTATGTGTCAAACTATTGAATATTGCCTCTTTGTGAGCAAAATGGTTGAATCCTGAAGCTTTAATATAGTTGTCAATATGTGTATTCTTTCTATAAATTCCAAATTCTATCTTGTTTTCTTTGTTTCTTCTTAAAGTGAGATCTAAAAAATGGGATTTGTCTTTCATTTTCAGTTTCCATGGTAAATTTTATAGCTCTACTCTGAATTTTCAACAGCTTTAAAGCATCCTCTATTTGCTTGTGATTCACAATAGCAATTATGTCGTCAACATATCTACTCCAAAATTTGAAATTTGTGGTCTCAAAATCGCGATCTACTTAGAAAATTTATATGGGGAGAGGTAAGAACATTTAATTTCACCATAAATTAAACCTCATAGTGATTAATTCCTATAAAAGTTAAATGAAAAATCAAGTTTGATCCCCTTCCTAAAACAGTTTAAAGAAAGTGGAAAACAGTTTGAAGTCCATCAAGAAAATTTTAACAGAAAAGATAAAATAAAATTAAAAATGTTTAACCCCAGAAACCCTAATGTCCACGGTCTCCTCAAAATTCATAAAATAGACAAAAAATGAGGCCAATTATCAATAAATAGGATCCATTACTTGCCAAATTTCCAGATGGCTAAGCAGAGAATTCAAAGGAATGAAAATTTTTTGAAAATCCAGCTATTGAAAATTCTCTCCAACTAGTGGAAAAATTAGAAAGATAGAAATAGAACCCACAGATAGAATAGTTTCTTTTGATGTCACATCATTATTCACCACTGTCCCAAAAGAGGAAACATTGGAATTTTAAACAATTGGCTAAGCAAAAACAATATTGACAAAGAAAGTAGAGAAGAATACTTAAAATTAACTGAACTATGCATTAATCAAATGTGTTTCACCTACAAAGGGAATTTCTACAGACAAAAGTTAAGACTGTCAATGGGTAACCCGTATCTCCTTTATTGGCAAATTTATTCTTGAGTAATTTTGAATGAAAAATGACAAAAGCACATCCTCTTATGTTCAAATTTTGGCGCAGATGTGTTATTTCTATAGCAGGTCGAGAAAAGCAGGTATAATGGCTGGGAGATCCGAAATACTGACTACATATCACCCCTACACCGGCTGTATGATCGTCTATCTCTTTAATTAACACATGTGGGTGTGAGGCCAGTAGCCAGCTGGTAGGCCAAGGGCCTTCTAGGCCTGTCATGCCATGGAGTTTTAGTTATTTCTACAGTTAAACAAAAACACATAGATGTTTTAAAACTCTTGAATATACAGAAGAAAACAATCAAATTTACTTTAGAAACCGAAGAGAAACAAACAATTACAATTTTTAGATCTGAAATTACAAAGAAATGAGAAAAAAAAAGAAAATAGAATTTGGCATTCATAGAATAGAAACACACACAGATAACTATATTAAATCAACTGTATTCAACCATATTTCACACAAAAATTCTCACAATTGTAGCTCTTTAATAATATGCCAGTTTCATAATTGAAATGCTCATGTCAAGAACTTATTAACTCAAACATTAACAAGATTGAGTTAAAATATTATAACAATATTTGACTTGGAATCTGATAAGTGACAAGCTCATCTCTCCATGAGGAATCCAATCCTGCAATTTTGCTTTCTATTTTTAAACACACTTTTACATTGACAAATAACACAATCAAGACATTTTCCCCTACTTTGATTATCAACTCACATTGCTGTTCCAATTGATATTCCACATCAAGCATTATTTTTACTGTTGTTCGTGATCGACATTCAACCCACTCTATGAAGAATGTTTGTGCTGGAATATTCTTTTCATTATCTTCATTGACATGCTTGATTTTAGATAAGTAAATAATTAGTACATTCAATGTTCTTATTATTAATTTCATACATCTCAATGATGGATAAATCATATTTGAAGAGAAAAATTATACGCTCAGACCGGGACTTGAATCCGGGACCCTTGGTTTTCTAGTCCAAGTGCTCTACCATTTGAGCTACCTGAGCAAGTACCGATCTAAACGCAAATTTTTCTCTATATACGTTGTAATTCCCGCCCACCAAATGCTTTGAAGCCTTTGCTTTTATCTTTGCAAATGGCGGCTCCTATATTAAGAAGACATATTTTGGGAATTATACATTACATTATAAATGCCAGTACGGCTTTTTTCAATGTTCTTATTATTAATTTCATACATCTCAATGATGGATAAATCATATTTGAAGAGAAAAATTATACGCTCAGACCGGGACTTGAACCCGGGACCCTTGGTTTTCTAGTCCAAGTGCTCTACCATTTGAGCTACCTGAGCAAGTACCGATCTAAATGCAAATTTTTCTCTATATATGTTGTAATTCCCGCCCACCAAATGCTTTGAAGCCTTTGCTTCTATCTTTGCAAATGGCGGCTCCTATATTAAGAAGACATATTTTGGGAATTATACATTACATTATAAATGCCAGTATGGCTTTTTTCGATGTTCTTATTATTAATTTCATACATCTCAATGATGGATAAATCATATTTGAAGAGAAAAATTATACGCTCAGACCGGGACTTGAACCCGGGACCCTTGGTTTTCTAGTCCAAGTGCTCTACCATTTGTACATTATTGTAGCAGCAGTATAAGGTTTATAGATTTTAATATTGCAGGTAAAATCAAAAATAGAAAAGACTGTCCCTCTTGCAGAGGGACACAAGCAATCATTATGGGCCATCAGAGACTATTATCCTCAATTAACACAAATGCAGTATTACATGTGTCACTTAATGGGGTTCAGATCCCTTATGGTGAGACAGTAAAAAATCTATGAGTATTTATGGATAAACATTTAATTTGGAATAGACAAATAAATAACATTTGCAAAACTATTTTTGTGTGTATGTTTGACAGGGAATATAAAAGCTGACTGGGTTTTCAAAGAAAGGAGCATCACTGATTTCTAAACAAAACAGGCAAAACACACTGAAAAAAATTAGTATAGAACAAAAATATTTGAATGCCCCAAATAATGAAATGTGCAACAGAAAATACTCTAACATACAAAAAAATATTGAAGACATTTAATAAACATCAAGAAGAGCAACAGATTTTTGCTGACATTACAGTTTGCTGATGATCAACTGGTGTTAGCACAAGACAAATTTGATATGGAATTCATGATGAAAAGGTTGAAAAACACATATCAATCATGGGGTATCACGGTAAATTTACAAAAAAACAGAATATTTGGCAATAAACAGCAATGACAGAAAATTTAATACTGGAAGAAGGAATTCAAATGAAGCAAGTGAAACAAACTAAATATTTGGGAATAATTATGGATAACATTGAAGGTATAGGCAAAGAGAACATAAAGCATACAATTGAATCCAGTAGCAAAATAATATTGTCATTAAATTCCATATGTTGGGATAAGCATAATGGGAAAGACACAAAAAAAATACGGAGTATATTGGTAAAACATTGGTGGAATATGTTGCAATATATGGACAATCAACAAATACTACAAGAATAGACTAATAGCTCTAGAAATAGATTATTTACGCAGAAGTGCCAGAAAAGTCAAAATTAGAACATTTCACAAATAAGGAAATTAGAAACATAATGGAAACAGAAGAAAGCATAATTGAAAGAATTGAGGAGAAGGAATTAAAATGGTTAGGACATATTTTAAGAATGGAAGATGAGCGATGGCCAAAACTACTAAAAGAGGGAGACCAAAGTTAACATGGAAGGAAAACATGAGGATTGTAATGCAAGCAAGAGGGCTAAACATTGAAGATTCGACCCATTAGTATTTTACCTACCCTTTCAAAAGCTTTGGAATGATTAGTCCATAAACTGCTAACTGACTACCTAACCGAACACGGCCTTTTAGATCAATACCAATCAGGCTTTAGGACAGGACACAATACAAATACTGCTCTACTAAATATATGTGAAGACATACGCGAAGCATCTGATAATCGAAGACTTACTATTCTTACACTACTTGACTTTAGTAAAGCATTTGACACGGTAGACTTGGACTTATTGTTGCTTAAACTAAAAAACCTCTCACTTTCTGACAGTGTCACGCAATGGTTCAACTCCTACCTTCGTGAGCACCAGCAATATGTTGTAGGAAATTCTACATTACGCTCTTCTTGGACCTACCGTAAAGCTGGAGTTCCACAGGGCTTGGTGCTTGGCCCATTGCTCTTTTCAATCTATATAAATGACATATCTGACTCCCTAAAACATTACAAACATCATTTATTTGCAGACGACATGCAGATCTACTTTCACTCAGACAAATATTTTTTAAATGATGCGGTAACCAAAATTAATGAGGATCCTGACTCACTAATGGCGTGGACAGAGAAATATGGACTTCAATTAAATCCTAGAAAGACACAAGCAATCATTATGGGCCATCAGAGACTATTATCCTCAATTAATACAAATGCAGTATTACATGTGTCACTTAATAGGGTTCAGATTCCTTATAGTGAGACAGTAAAAAATCTAGGAGTATTTATGGATAAACATTTAATTTGGAATAGACAAATAAATAACATTTGCAAAAATATCTTCTCAAAAATACATTCATTAAATTGTATAAGAAATTGTTTACTGTTTGCTCTAAGGAAAATGTTAGTAGAAACACTTGCAATGCCCCATTTTGATTATTGTAATACTCTTTTCACTGACCTAAATACTGTTCTTACCCAAAGACTTCAACGTGTTCACAATTCTTGCATACGTTTTATTTGGGGTATATGTAGATTTGATTATGTTACACCATCCCTGGAACAATTGTCATGGCTTCGTCTACAGGATCGTAGAACCATCCATTTCCTATGCCTTCTGTATAACATATTACACACATCATTACCTTATTATTTATCACACCGCTTCACTAGACTCTCTGATACACATAAATTAGATACCCGATCTCTTGAGCGCAGTGTCCTTTATATCCCTCCTCATCATACTACCTATTATTCAAAATCTTTTACAATTTCTCTTGTTAGAACATGGAATTCCCTTCCACCCTATGTCAGAGACTGCCAAACTTTACCATCTTTCAGAAACAAATTGAAAATAAAATTACTAACAGAAACAACTCACTAATATCACTTTTTAAAAATTAATAATGTGTTTTTTCATTACTTAATAAAAATAGATTTAAGATATGTTAATATGTTTACCTAATGCCTTGTATAAAAAACATAGATTAATTCATTGTAGTTTATTATTTTCTTTGTATTTTTTTTCTATCTTTTCTTTTTATGTATAGTAGATTCAAGCTGTTATTCCTTTCTGTATTCATTATATCATTAATTTAATTTTAATTGTATTTAATTTAATTGTATTATTAGACATTATTTTCATTATTATTCAATTTGACAGATAATTAATTGTTTAGTATGACTATTGTTGTAATTTTTTATATTTATATGTAACATATGTTTGTCCTGGTGAGTGGAAGAGAAGGCCACATGGCCTTAACTCCACCAGGCTAAATAAATAAATAAATAAATAAAGATTGTAGGCTTTGGACGTTTGGCACAGGAAGATGGCAGCAACTGTAAAAACCCAAAGATAGATAAATAGAAGAGTTTCAGTGCCTTATTTTAGATTAACAACAGGACATGACTACAAGAGAACATCTTCATAAATTTGCATCTATAGAAGATAATTTCTGTAATTTTTTTTGGTGTATAATAAGTTTAAATTATGAATATTTCTTTAACTTATATTTGAAGAGAAAAATCCTCGCCTAGACCGGGACTCGAACCCGGGACCCTTGGCTTTCCGGGCCAAGTGCTCTACCAACTGAGCTACCGAGGTGAGTTACGATTCAGACGCAAATTTTTTTCTTATGTACGTTGTAATTCCCTCGCGCCAAATGCTTGAAACCATAGCTTCTATCTTTGCAAATGGAGGCTTCTTAGTTAAGAAGACATTTATTGGGAATTTAACACTACTTTATAGCCAGTAGGGCTGTTCAGAGATAATTGAACATAAATTGGCTGCTTAGGAAAAAACTGACATAATTGAAATCCTGCATAATACATCAACAATAAAACTAAAAAAAGAATAAATATAGGTTTCTTAATTTCTGTAATAAATACAAGGGGCATACTGAAAGTCATATAACCTATTGTTAAAATTAAAATTCCAACGACCACAGGATTGTAATCTACAGACTATAAACCACATGTTGTCAAGTTGTGACATCATTAGCTTGTATCTCATGACCACACTCAGTAATTCCAAAATGGCAGACATCAGTGTTTCATTGTGACAGCATGCTGTCATGGAATTCCTAATTAAAGAGGAACAATCAGCTGCTGACATTCATCTCAGACTTCAACGTGCATATGGAGATGCCTGCATGGGTGCCAGCAGTATTAGGAGATGCGCTCATTAGAGACGACAGGCATATCACTGTGCATGAAATAGCTACGCAACTTGCCGTAGGACATAGTGCAGTGCAAGGAATGATTCACAGCTTGGATTACCAAAAAGTTTGTGCTCGTTGGGTTCCACGCTTGTTGACCAAAGACCACAATTTCAGACCTTCTTCAGAGATTTCAAATTGAAGGTGATGATTTTTTATGAGTATTGTGACAGGTGATGAAAACTGGTTTCATCATTATTAGCCTGAAACAAAACGCTGAAGTATGGAATGGCACTATTTGAATTTCTCATCAAAGAAAAAAGTGAAGACAGTGCAATCTGCTGGGAAAATTATGGGGAGTGTTTTTGTGAATGCACAGGGTTGCATTCTGATTGAATTTTTTAACATGGATAAACCATAAATGCTGCCCGTTATGTCCAGACACTTGTGAAACTCCATTGTGAATTGCACAACAAACAACCTGGAAAGAAGGTCATTCTCCAACATGATAACACACATCTTCACACTGCTTGTGCCACTGTGGAGAAGATCAGGAAATTTTGGTGAGAAACTCTTTTACATCCTTCCTACAGTCCCAACTTGGCACCTTCTGACTATCATCTTTTTGGTGCTGTGAAGGATCAGTTGCTAAGCCAGCGCTAGAAGACATTGGAGGATATTCGGAAAGTGTCTTCGAGCAGCTGGAACGGACTTCTACCATAAAGGTATTTTCAAGCTTGTAGAATGATGGGAAAAAATGTGTGCAAAGAAATGGATACTATGTTGAAAAGTGACACAAAAGTCTGTAGATTCCGATGATGTACTTGGTTTGTCTAAAATAAATATTGTTTTTTTTTTTTAATGTTGCTCATGACTTTTAGTATGCCCCTCGTATTCATAGTCTATTTAGAGGAAGAGAGAAGTGATGTGATGGTTTCAAGATCTCTTTTGGTTCTAATACAGTGCTGTTCTTTCTTTAAACATACTCCTAGAAAAATGTTTTAATTTTGCTTCTTATTAGAATAAAAATATTGTTAATTATAAGGGGTGGATGACCTTAAATAACAACCATCTTCATCTTCCTCATGGATTAAACTCAAAAAGGTTCATTCCGGTCTCATGCAGAAAACTGATCCCTACATTGTGTTCTTGGCTGTCCTATGCACCTATAACCCTTGGCTTATATGTGAATAATCCCAAGTCTCTTATTCCTCAATATCAAAACACTTTTCTGCATTATTTGTTCAATAGTACAAAGGTACCTTTGTACTCATAAAAAATAAAAAAGTGAGACTTAGTCGTCATATGAAAAACCTTACCCAAATACTGCATGAGAACTGTGAGTAATAATAAATTCACTTGGTTGGTTACAAACACGTGCAAGGTAGAAGAATGATGGGATTGTCATCTAGAGGCATTTCTTCAAGTCTGTTTGTGTACCACCTCCAACATGGAGGGTTGCCCCTCCCTTGTATATCACTCCAACCTTTGAGGTCTTCACCTGTATCCCAGGGCAGGGACTCTCATTATATCCTGGGAGACAGGACTTAGTCGCTATAATTAATATAGTATCCACTCCCCTGCAACTAGGACATGCCTGCCAAGAATTACCTAGTTATATATAGTTTTAGCAAAAGCCTCCTGCTGAGTTAATAGCCTTGTATGAAACCAAGGCTAAAGTCAATTTTAATACTCCTTTATTTAATTTACAATAATTGTTCTTTACAATTCTTCTTCTATCAGTTTTAGGTGGTTCACAGTTCACTCATGTCTCTAGCCTTCGTTGAAACACTTAAATTCTCATTAACACTTAAATTGTTGCTTCCCAAATCACTACTGTAACTGTAACTCTTCCACACACAACACATACAGAAAAATGCACGATCTAGGGGGACAAAATTAATTCTCAAACTTCCTACGAAATGTGAAAAAAGGTAGTGAAACATATGCTATATGAATCAAAGTTTTAAACTGTGTGCTTGTTTTGATGATGCACCATTGCTACAGTCAATGGAAGTTATTGCTCAGAATGCATTGTGCAGAGAGTCATTTAAAGACAAAATTCACAGTTAGTTATTTTCCTACAGTATTCATGTTTCTTCATCACATGAATGATCTCTAAGCATGGATTCTGTTACAAAAAGAATGCTCTTTTAAATATACTATTTTCCATTTTATAATTTTTGTATTAATTTATTAAACATTTTATAAAGTGTTGTAATTACATAAAATTATAATCAAAGAATAAGATTTGACAAGGGTTACAAAAAATTTGTTCTTTCTATGCCCGGCTGTGTTATATACTCAATGAGATTATTATAAAAAAATTATATAACACTTTTAATCACTTTCTTAAATAAAGCCTTTTCTTTACAGCATGCATTGACATTAGTGGTTCAGAGAATAGTATCAAATCATAAAATATGAATATTTATCTATCTAAAGACAACAAATTATTTAAATTATCCCCTATCAGGTTGTTTCCAAAAGTATTTAATTTTTTTTAGTCAAATTTAGAGTAAATCAGTGCTCTTATGAGGAAGAAAATGTTTAAAATGTAAGGTGAGTGTGTTTATATCAATCCTAATTGTGTGGAAGACAAGAAGGCAAATAGATGACAAATTCACGAAGAAAACCTATCAGTGATTACACACAGATATAAACATAGAGATATGAATCAACAGTATAAAGCAAAACAAGGAAGACCAAGGAAACTTTTTAGTGAAAATTCCGAGGATAAAGACAAGGACTGTATCACCACTAGTGTCAATCATATCTCCTGAAAACTTACTTATGCTACTCAGAAGAGTCTTATGAAGAGTGGGTAAAGAATATCAGCTGAAATAGTGAAGCTTGCCACAATTACATCACAATAAAAATATAAGAGTAGGCTTTTTGGTGTTATTTTTTAGTAAAAATATTTTGCGATCGGGAATTAACAATGTATAAGAGAAAAATTTCTATTTAGATTGGAATTCTCAGATAGCTCAGTGGTAGAACATTGGCCTAGAAAGCCAAAAGTCATGGGTTCAAATCTCAGTCTGAGCATATAATTTTTCTCTTCAAATATATATATTTTTTTTGTCTAGCTAGATCAAACTGTGTTTTCCTATCAGACATGCAGAAAATGTCATGCGTTTAATCTTTCGTGAAAATATGTGTAGGGAAGTTATAAATTTTATAATATTTCACCCTCCTGTAAGGGACAGTTTTTTTTTTCAATAAAAGTAATGGGAGTTTCTACACATGGAGAAAATGTCACGATTAAAAAGTTTTATGAAAATATGTATAATAGAAGAAAAGTTGTAAATTTTATAAAATTTCACCCTGTTGTAAGGAGTTTATTTTTTTTTTGTTCAACAAAAGTAATGATAGTAAATACATGTGCAGAAAATGCCATGATTAATAATTGTACAGAGTTTCGTGAAAATATGTCTAATAGAATGGAAGTTGTAAATTTTATAAAATTTCAATGTTGTGTAAGGTGTGGTTTTTTCCAACAAAACTTAATGGGTGTTTCTACATATACAAAAAATGAAATGGTTAACAACTATGTAAAGTTTTGTGAAAATATGTTAATAGGAGAGAAGTTGTAAATTTTATGAAATTTCACTCTTTTGTAAGGGGTGTTTTTTTCTAAGAAAAGTAATGGAAGTTTCTGCATATGCAGAAAATGCCTTGATTAAAAACTGTGTAAAGTTTCATGACAATATGTCTAATAGGAGTTATGTAATTAATTTTGTCCAGGTAGATCATGCATTTTTCTGTATTATAACTCCAATTATAACTGGCTGCTGTAACCATTGGCATCTACCTGTAATACCTGAGGGGGAAGATGATGTATTTTCATGTACTGGTACTACTTTTGAAGTATCAGTATTCGAGTTGGATACACTATGCAAGTTATGTTCAACTGGTCATTGAAGTGCCTTACCTTCCTTGCAGGAAGACCAGCACTGCAGCAAACTATCCTCTGAATTCAATTTTATACGGGGTGAATCATAAATATGGCTATACGTTTGATCGCGTTGTGTGATGAAAATATTACCATTACAGTAAATAGAAATTACCATTGGAAAGGCAATTATTCAAATTACAACAATGGAATAAAACAAAACAGTATACAACTTACGTCGTTAGTCAAAATGACATTGAATATGCAACAGCAAATTATAATTGCTGCATGGGCAATAACGTATGCTAATGATCGTGAGGCCACAAGATGGGCAAGACGTGAGTTTAACGTAGTGTTGCAGCTGTCGACTGTGGGGAAGTGGAGAAAACGACTGCTGGAAATGGGAAGGATGCAGAAAATCAAACCTCCTGGAAGGCCTTGCATTAGCACGGATGCAGAAACAACGAAGAGAATTGTGGAGGTGTTCAACACTAGTCCACAAAAATCAACCCGCCAAGCTGCTCGTGAGCTTCATATCAGTCAATCGAGTGTGTGTGGTGTTTTGAAGCGTGAAAAGTACCACCCCTTCAAACCGATTCATGTCCATGAACTTAATGAAGACAACCCTGACAGGCGGATGGAATTTTGTGAATTTGTTGTAAGGGAATCAGCAAATGACAAACATTGGTACAGAAAATTGCATTTTTCTGATGAAGCTGTTTTCCATGTGAATGGACATGTTAATCGACACAATTGTCACTATTATGGTAAAGAGAATCCTAACGTTATTGAAGAGACACGTTTAAGATGCAGGAAAGTCACTGTTTGGGCTATGATTGGATGGGAAGGACTCTTAGGAATGCGAATTTTGGATGAGACTGTTAATGGTGATCGGTATAGTGATATACTTAGACAAATTGTCCTGCCGGTAATGCAAAGTGCTGTACGTGAACAATGTTGGTTGGTTGGTTGGTATCTAATGTCGAGCACTTGATAATGAAATCATTCGCTCTCTTGCACTCCAATATTTAGCAGAAAGGCTGGTCTCTTGTACAAAAGCTGGACAACGGAGGAGATGGTTTCTTTCCATATCTTCATTTAAATTGCAAAAAGGGCATTTAGGTGAATCTGTTATGCCAAGTCTGTGTAGGTGTTTATTCAGGCAGTCATGTTCCGTTAGCAGTCTGAATGTTGATACTGCAGATTTTCTTTGTAATGTAGTAATGTCATAAGCTTGTAGATTTTCCCATTCCTTTCCAGATGTTTTGGTGGTGTATTCTTCTCTAAGTTTATTGATATATTTATTTGAGATAATTCTTTTGATAGAGTGAAAGGAAACTGGAGTAGAAGTTGGGTTTGAAACAATTTTGCTACCCTTCTTGGCCAGAAAATCGGCTATTTCATTGCCTGTCACTCCACAATGGGCCGGAATCCATTGAAGTACAACTTTTTTTATGTAGACGGGACAACTGTTTTATCATTTTGTGACATTCGATTTTGTCTCGTGTTATAGCGAGAATGGCTGCTTTGGAGTCACATAGAATTACAACTTTTGTAAATTTTTGGATGTGATATAAAAGATTTTGTAAACTTAAGAAAATTGCTAGAATTTCACCATCAAAGTTTGTTGAATTTGTGTTTAGTTTACAATAAAAAGGAAAAAAGTGGACATACTGCACCAGTGCCACCGTCATTTGGTAGGCTGGAGCCATCTGTAAAAATATGTATCCATTCAGGAGCAGGGTATCTTAGATTTATTATTTCCAGTGACATTTGTTTTAAAATATATGCGGGAGTTTCAGATTTCTTGATGTCTTCTATTAAATGAAGGTTATATTCAATTTCCAAAAATTCTAGAGGGTTGTTTCTCATCTGCATATTTTCTTTTGAATGTGGAAGTTGCAATTTCAGTTTGATTTCTTGTACTATGCTTAAGAAGCTTTGCTGAGATTTTAAACATACTTGTGGTTTTCTTTGGGTCCAGTTATTATGGGGTAGCCTTAAAAATTTTTCATACTGTGTGATTGCTGTTTTCTCAATTTCAAATGCTATGTTTGGGTTATTTGTTAAGATTTGCATGGCAGTGATTGGTGTTGTTTTAACAGCTCCTGTTATCAGACGGAGGATTTTGTTCTGCAATTTATTAAGTTTTTCCACTTTTGTAGTTACTAGGATTTCTTCACAATAATGAAGTATAGGTTTTATGTACATTTGGTAGAAGGTAGGTGTTTAGGGTTTGTGTGTTGCAACCCCACTTTTCCCCTGCTAATCGTTTTAATAACAGTAACCGTGTTTTTATCTTTGTACATATATTCTCTATGTGTTTCTTCCATGTTAATTTTGTGTCCAGAGTTATTCCTAAATATTTTGCTTCATGTGTTTGAATTAATAATTCACCCTCCAATTTCAGGCAGTGGTTTCTTTCTTAATGTAAATAGTTGATAATTTGTCTTCTGTATATTTATATTCCAGCAAGATGGTGCACCTCCTCACTATGCAATTGCAGTGAGGGAAATTTTGGATGATTATTTGCAAAACAGGTGGGTGGGAAGAAGAGGCCCCATTGAATGGCCAGCCCATTCCCCTGATCTCACAGCATGTGACTATTGATTGTGGGGTTATTTGAAGGAGAAGGTTTAGGCCCGGAAACCTCGACGTTGACATGCTGAAATTAGTGATTGAGGAAGAAATTAGAGCTAAACATGTATCATAACACAATGAATGACTTCCCAAAGTTTTGCCAATTATGCTTGGATGTAAACGGCAAACAGTTTGAAGCAATAGTGTTGTTGTAAGTGATTTGTATTGTAATTTGAAGGATTCCCTTTCCAATGATATCATATTTCCTTTAATAATAATGTTTTCATCACAAAATGTAATCAAACGTATAGCCATATTTCTGAATCACACTGTATATAAATCAAATTGATATTGAGTTACCTTGTCATTGGTAATTTCCTGACTCGGTAATCCCTGATATTTAGAGCTTCTTTTTTAAATTTGATACCTTAAAAGTGAACATCCACCTCCTGGATTTATATTTTCAACCTATTGCAATTAGATAGCAGACCCATTTTTTTCAAATTATTTGGATACTAAGTTACCAAGGTTTTAATTTTACCAAGTGATACTCAAGGGTTCTTTTACATGTGCTATACTTTCATAACCTATATAAATGAATGATTCAAAGCCTGATTGCCTTCATCTTTCTCACTTGATTCAAGAGAACACCTTGCAGTATGTCTTGTGATATAGTTATATTATTTCCAGCTACAAGACATATTGCAAACAGAAGTTCACATGCACAACTGTGATGTATAACTGGTACAAAGACTTTCGACAATAGACAACAAATTCAAACTTTAACATTGAGCAAAATCAAACAAAATTTAAATGCATATATATAATAATGAAATGGTCAAATTGGCCATATTCATGGTCCATGATAAAGCATCTGTAATACTTTAATATATGAGTTGGAGAAAATGTTTTAAAGTATAGTATTACTTTTGAAACTGGTATCGTGAAGACACGAGGTGAGATGTTAAAACATTTTCTCCAACTCATTTATTAATGTAAATACCTCATAGTGTTTCCTCCCACTGTAATTTTAATTAAACATCTGTAATACCTCTGTAATAATTGATGTCAAGAGAGAAAAAAAAATTGCTATATCAAAAATGGTACTTACCAGAGAAGTCATAAAACTGTTAAGAAACTGAAGGAGTTAGATATTACCTAACATATGAGGTGAGTCAAAATACAACTCATATTTAATTAGATATACCTAAATTTGAAAAACAGTTACATCTTCAAATATAACAAAAATTGTCAAGAGAGTTTATGCATTGATGATTATTGAATCACATGTCACATTATACTCGCTATACACAAAATAAACTGAAGTACTCTTATACTACTGTTACATCATGTCTGTCCACATAAAAAAACAACCAGGCATTTTCCAACAGAAATGCCACCGTGATTCTTTCCTTCCTTTCTCATGTTATACACTAGACAAAATCATTATTTTCATTAATATTTAAAGGAAGAAAGGAAGTATTGAAACATGTCCTCGAGAAATCTAGAATTATGAGGTAGGGTGTTAAATTCTAACTCATTTATTAATTAAAATTGTTATTCCCATGCAAGCTTCCTGAAGGGCAACAACATCATGCCTTTTACCATAGGGGGGGGGGGTTTGAAGACAGTTTCTGGAAGGTAAAAATGAATGACTTTCATTAACTAATATTCATACAATCCATGCCGCATTCTGACTATTGTAGCATTCTACTAACTGACATAAGTGACAGATTATCGAACAAACTGCAGCGTGTCCATAATATGTGTATCAGATTCATATTTAATGTTCGAAAATACGATCACATTTCTCCATTATTCCACGAATTGTCATGACTACATCTAAAAGAGAGAAGAAAATCACACTGTCTAATTCTCTTATTTAAGATCCTACATACCTCGATTCCCAATTATCATCCCGTTTCCAGTATCTATCCTCAAACCATCACTTAAACACAAGATCACAACATAGTCTCTTGCTTAATATACCGCAACATAGGACATCACATCACTCTATGTCATATACCATCTCCACTTCTCGCAACTGAAATTCCCTACCACAAGAAATAAGGGGCTGCCGGACATTGGCATCTTTTAAAAGAAATTTAAATTTACATTTGCTCTAACCTCGACTTTATTACCCAGTGTAAGGTATATATATTAATTGGTGTTTCTTATATAATTTATCATACTTATATTATTATTATTATTATTATTATTACTATTATTATCGTAAGTAGTATTATTATTGCTATTATCCTATAAAATGTTGTTTGTGCATGCCATAGCGTAGTGGTTAAGGCACTGTGCTACAAATCGGAAGGTCGAGGGTTCAAGTCCCGGTGGGGTCAGGATTTTTAAACTGACCAAAACCTTCTGGCGGCACTATGGCCCTGGGGTTGACTCAGCCTCTAACGGAAATGAGTACCAGGCGCTTGTTCTGGGGGTAAAGGCGGCCGTCACGCAGGGCTGACCACCCGGCTGACATCAAGTGCCGATTGTCTAGAAAAATTGGGAGCCTTAACCTCCTTCTACCCCAAAGGCCTCCCGAGGCCTGTCGTGGGACTACTTTACTTTACATCAAATTTACATTGCTGCATTTAATGTATCTTTAACTGTTTATAATTAGTATAGTGTATCTTTAACTGTTTATAATTAGTATAGTGTATATCTATATTTGTCAAATATTTATTTGTATTTGTGCTGGTTGAGTGGAAGAGAAGGCCTTATGACCTTAACTCTGCCAGAATAAGTAAAGCATTATTATTATCTTATAAAGAGAGCTAATTTAAAATTTTCATATTCATCACACATCAATATGATCAATTTAGTAAAAAAAAAAAATTTTCTTTAAGAGACATTTTCAACTAGTGTAGATGTCTCACTGAGGCAACATGCTAATCACATGTCACTCATATCTGTAGGGAAATAAGTGTAACTAAATAAGATTGGTCAAGAAACCCCAAAGGGGTAGAAAAGTTAGGCTCAAAGGGCCGTGAAGCCAAAGAGGAGGTGAAGGAGAAGGAGGAATAGTGTTAAGATTTAAATTAAAATGTTTTATATCTGACCTCATATTCAATTTTCTAATTATACTGGTTTCGAAGCCTGGGCAGCTTCATCTTCAGTAATTTCTTATTGACTGATGTTATGTCGATCAGGAGAACTGTTTCTTCCTGCCTCTGTTGGTGGACCGATGAACCTCTGGATCAAATTAGAATCCCCAGTAATTAAGTTCATAAGTTTTTCTTTCTTTTTTTTATGTGGATTTTTTTTCCCAAACCACGAGTTCTTTCTGTTTTTCTATTTGTTTAATTAGACTGGCTATTGTATCAATTAGATGTTTTTCAGACCAAGCATGAGCAGCTACTGCTGACTTTCCATTTCTCCATTTTTGACATTACTAAGATGTTCTTTCACCCTTGTTTTCAAATTTCTTATTGTTTTTCCTGTGTAAATTTTGTCACAATCTCTGCATTTCATCTGATAAATTCCTGATTTGTTTTCTTCTTCAATTTTTTTAATTTTTGTTGGTGTTAATTATCCTGTTTAGGCAGTATTTATTCTTCGGTGCCAATCTTATATTAAACTTTTTAAAAATGTTTTGAAACTTGTTGTGTTTCAATGGATGGTAAGTGAATTTCTTGAATTGTATGTTCTCTTCTGTTTGTTTTATAAGTGTGCTTTCATTAATTAATGTTTTTCTTTTAAAATTGTTTATTTTCTTGTGTACCATATTTTCTTCAAAACCGTTTTTCTGTTGCTACATTAATTATGTATTCTTTTTCTTTTTCATAATTTTTTTTGCTCATAGGTATATTTACTAATCTGTATGTCAAACTATTGAACATTACCTCTTTTTGAGCAAAATAGTTAATCCCGAGGCTTTAATGTAGTTATCTTTCTATATATTCCAGATTCTATCTTTGTTTTCTTCATTTTTTGTTAACCTGTAAGCGTGAAGGTATGTGACATGTACACATCATGTTAAATTCTTCTGCTGGTGCGGAGATAAGTGACGTGTACGCTAGCTGCACACACCGATTTAAACTGTTATTATGAAATTTGTGTTTACATTATCTATTTCCTGTTTATATAACTTTTATGTAGAGACTTCAAAGTTTTCATTAGTGCATATTATTAATTGATGACAGCCCTGAGTAAAAAGTTAAAATAATTTTATATTTGCATTTATTTTTGTGGCCTCTGACATTCTTTTTATATTTATAACTTGATAAAGGATTTCTTAGAAAAATAAATCAGCCTTTGTTGTAGATTAGCTTGTCAATCAATTTGAATATATTTGCAAATTTCTTCATCTTTAACAATAATGACACAAATTTTACTACATGTAAAGGCCCAAAAAAGTTATTTCCGATTTATGCTATAGTACAGTACCTCAACAGTAAATTTCAGATGACACATATACCAAAACAAAATATTCCAATTGACGATACCCTTACATTATGGAAAGGCAGTATACTATTCACCCAGTATCTAAAAGGTAAGTGGTCCCACTACAAGCCTTAGGAGTCCCTTGGGCTCCCATATTTTATAGACAATCGGCACATGATGTAAGCTCGGTTCTTATCTCTGCCTGAAGGCTGTCGTTACCCCCATAACAAGTATCTGGTACTCATTTCCATTAGAAACTGAGTCCATCCCAGGATCACAGTACTGCCAGAAGGTTTGGTTCAGTTTAAAAATCCTGACCCATCAGGACTTGAATCCTCAATCTTCTGGCTTGTAGCATGTTGATCTTTCAAATCCATGCATCCCATGAAATTATAGGCATATATCATCAACTGGTTTCACATTGGAAACCAGAAGGAAGACTAATTGAAATTTAGAGTTGATGAAGAGCTTTTAGCACAACAGGAATATGTGTAGAAAGAAAATTCTCTCAAGGCACACAATCTAAAATAATGTTTCCAGAGTGTTAGAAAGACACATCGGAGAAGATTGCCCTAAAGGAAAGAAGGCCAAAACCCATAAAAGCAACGTGTTTGTACTAATCATTGAAAAGGAAAAAAAAAATCCACTTATTGGTGCCCGAGTGTCAAACTGGTTTATGCGTTGAAGATTTATCATGCCAAACTAATTTCTCAAGCCCGTTCCAGTTTTTTTTTTGAAGACCCATTTCTTCTCTTTGTGTAAATATTTCATTGTGTTCTAGGTAGCGGCGGTTCTCTGAATTCTTCAAAGAATTCATAGTGCAATTCACTGTTTCATTTATGTGAGAAACTTGCATATAGGGCCTATTTCAACTGTGGCACAACAATCTTAAATAAAACTACATATGCAGAGATGTTACATGAGAACCATAATAAATTTAATGAATTAAATATTACATTAATGGTACATGATAAATGAATCACAAAATCATTTAAATTACTCAAGATATTTACAATATAAAATAGAATACCTGAGATCTCAACTTTGGATGCAGGATGTGGAGTACTTTCGAAGATATGCTTCATCTTCAGCTTGTAAATCAGTACTGATGTGGAGTACTTTCAAAGCATATGCTTCGAAAGTACTCCACATCCTACATCCAAAGTTGAGGAAGACTGAGATCTCAGGTATTCTATTTTATATTGTAAATTTTATATAGTAACCTCAATGGTGTTTTATCATGAATTTTAAAAGTATATACTCAAGATATATCCATTTAAATGCATTATTGGATTACTCGCAATGAACGGCTGGATTTAAATCCCCGTTAAAACTCCTCCCACAATGAGGGTATGGACAGCCATTTAACTGCAACTGCTTTGAGGGGTTAAATTTAGATCTAAAAATAGGATTTGTCTTTCAATTTCAGTTTCCATGGTACATTTTATAGTTCTACTCTGAATGTTCAAAAGCTTTAAAGCATCATCTATTTGTTTATGATTCACAATAGCAATTACATCATCAACATATCTGCACCAAAATTTGAAAATTAAAGGGTGTCCACTTGTTATTTTCTGCACAAAACTTCCCATAAATAAATTATCCAAAAAAGGGTGATAGGGATTTCCCAAAGAAAGTCCAGAACTTTATAATATTTTCCATTATATGTAAAAAAAATTGTCCAATGCATAATTTGGTTAAAATTATATATTCATATATTCCTTTATGTTTTCTTCTTCTAATTTGCTTTTGTTTAACCATTTTTCCAAAATTTTGATAGTGGTTTCTCTAGGGACAGTGGGAAACAATGAAACTACATCAAATGACACTAATCTGTCTCTAGGTTCCAACTGTATGTTCTCTAATGTTTCTACCAATTGAAAGATAATCAAATCCTGCCATTTTCTTGTATTCACTACATAACTATTTGGATATTAGATATGTAGGTGAACCTATACTGTTAATAATGGGCCTCATTTTGTTTCCACCCTTATGAGTTTTTGGGAGACCATGCATTTTTGGATTTTTAGGGTTTGAAACCTTCAGCTTGTTTTGTTAAAATTTTATATATTTTTTCAAGGTGTTGTCAACTTCTTTAATACTTATGGGAAGTGGGTCTGATTTTATTTCATTGTAATCTGTGGATTACAAAAGTTTGTCCATTCTATTTTTATAATCTTCAATATCCAAAATTACCAACTGATTGTCTTTATCTGCTTTGGTAATGTTTACATTTTTATTATTGATTTCTTTTATTATTTTCATGCAAGCGATGTCATTACAAACAATGCAGAAGATGAACAAGATCATTGAACGAACTGATAAAAGACAAATCATAAACCTAAACTTAATGCTCTTTCGAGTGCCACTTACCTACTTATTATTATTATTATTATTATTTATTACTTTCATGTTTTCCAGTCCCGTTTTATTTCCTGGAATTTCATTAATGTCTTCTATTATTTTTCTACATACAAGCAGTAGCTGCTCATGCTTGGTCTGAAAAGCAACTAATTGATAGAAAGCCAGTCTAATTAAACAAATAGAAAAACAAAAGAACTCACGGTTTGGGGAAAAAAATCTACATAAAAAACAAAGAAAAACTTATGAACTTCTAAATTCCCGGGGATTCTGATTTTATCTGGAGGTTCATTGGTCCACCAACAGAGGGAGGAAGAAGCAGTTCTCCTGATTGACATAACATCAGTCGACAAGAAATTACTGAAGATGATGCTGCCCAGGCTTCGAAACTGGTATAATTACAAGACTGGAAATGAGATGAGGTATAAAACATTTTAATTTAAGTCTTGAATTAAACCTATAGTGATTTTTTCCTAGTTCTTTCCTAAGTTCAATATAAGGAATAGTGTTATCTAATTAATAAAACTTAAAACATAGTTATAGTCAATAACTGGCTTTAAGATACACCATACATATGAAGGGCATAATATAATTATCAAAAATACATTTTAAACATCTTTTGAATCTAAAATACTGTTATGTTTTGTTGATTTCAGAAGGAAGCTCAAGAAAGAAGTTGACCAATTAGAACTTAAGAATGAGGATGTATTGTCTGGTAAGTCAAATTTATAAAATCCATAATTAAATATAGTATAACTCCAATTTTCCATTTCCCTTTAAATCAATCCTAGGTTTATCTGTCTCTTTTTTTAATTTTAATTTTTTAAAAGCTGTTCCATGACAGTTTTGTCAGTACTGTACAATATGTAATGTTTTACTAGTTGGAATGCTGTTATTACTGACTACAACATATTGTATTACATGCTACCTGTTACCTCAGAACTTCCATGCAATTGTAAATCTGTGCTTCACTGAGTTCCTGTTTTATTGTATGTCTAACCACACATGTGTAACTTCTCTAAGAAATGTCTTCCTTAAAAGGAGACATGTACCAAATGTTGAAAATAATTGAGCGATTTCAGAAGGGAGAAACAGTATCTTATTTCACATTAGAATATGATATTGGGATAACATTGGGATGTGGCATTTAATTAAAAGCAAGGACAAAATACTTCACTTTGCCTCTACGTCAGTGAATTAAAGATTAGAAAAGCTGTGAAAGTTTCCACTTTGAAAACTTTAGATGAAGCTTTAAAGTTGTGGTTCCAGCAAAAAAAAGAGCTGAGATATTCATATTAATGGGGCAATGTTAATGAAACAGGCATAGATCTATCATGATAAATTGAGGCTAATACAACCATTTGTGGCGTTAAATGGATGGTTGTAAGTTCATATCTCATCATGGAATTTGTGGACTTTCTCTAGCAGGAGAAAAACTTAGTACTGACACAGATGCTGAAGAATGTTTAAAAATTAATTCATATGTATTATTGAAGGACACCAACTTGTGTAAGATCAAATTTATAATTTTTCTGAAAATGTCTTCCAAGTAAAATCTTGAAAAAAGGCAGCCCCTAAACAAAAGTTCAGTAAAGAACATATAACATTATATTTGAAGAGAAAAATATACGCTCAGACTGCGATTTTCAACCCAGGACCTTTTGCTTTCTATGTGAATGCTCTACCAACTGAGCTACGTGAGAAACTCCAATCTAAATACAAATTTTTTTCTAAGAATCGTTGCTTGGATCAATTAACAGTGATCGGATATTAACATGTGTATATAAGAGAAAACTTTGCATTTAGATTGGAGTTCCTCAGGTAGCTCAGTTGGTAGAGCATTGACATAGAAAGCAAAAGGTCCTGGGTTCAAACCCCAATCTGAGTGTATATTTTTCTGATGTTTTTTTTTTATTATTAATTTAACATTTAACATATATAAGAGAAAAATTTGCGTCTATATTGCAACTCGCCTCGGTAGCTCAGTTGGTAGAGCATTTGGCCCAGCAAGCCAAAGGTCCCGGGTTCTAGTCTCGGTCTAGGCGAAAATTTTTCTCTTCAAATATAATTTATCTTTCAGTGAGAAATGTTAAATTAATAATAAAAAAAAATCATTAGAAGCCTTACTAGCTTTATAAAGTAATGTTAAATTCTCAATAAATGTCTTCTTAACTAAGAAGCCACCATTTGCAAAGAGAGAAACAATGGTTTCAAAAGCATTTGGTGAGAGAGAATTACGACGTATATAAGAGAAAAATTTGCATCTATATCGCAACTCGCCTCGGTAGCTCAGTTGGTAGAGTGTTTGGCCTGGCAAGCCAAAGGTCCCGGGTTCGAGTCTCGGTCTAGACGAAAATTTTTCTCTTCAAATATAATTTATCTTTCAGTGAGAAATGTTAAATTAATAATAAAAAAAACATCATTAGAACCCATACTAGCTTTATAAAGTAATGTTAAATTCCCAATATATGTCTTCTTAACTAAGAAGCCGCCATTTGCAAAGATAGAAGCAATGGTTTCAAAAGCATTTGGTGAGAGGGAATTACAAGGTATATAAGAGAAAAATTTGCATCTATATCGCAACTCGCCTCAGTAGCTCAGTTGGTAGAGCGTTTGGCCCGGCAAGCCAAAGGTCCCGGGTTTGAGTCTTGGTCTAGGCGAAAATTTTTCTCTTCAAATATAAAGTATATTTTTCTCTTCAAATATAATTTATCCATCACTGAAATGTATGAAGTGAATAATAAAAAGATTGAACATGTAACATGTTGTGCAAATCTATGTGGAGAGCATAAAATGAAGCTATTGTGCATATGAATGGCTTCTTGATTATCTAAAGATATGACATTTTTTCTGCTTAATACTATAATACCAAATCAACATGTATGATACACGACATTTTTAAATCTTAGTTTGATTCCAAGTTTGTGCCCAAATCAACATGGATGACACACGACATTTTTAAATCTTAGTTTGATTCCAAGTTTGTTCCCCGAGTTAGTTTTCCTTTGAAATATGTGGGATTGCCTATAAAAGCTATTCCATTTATTGACAATACACCCTCCCATCCCAATGAGACAGAATTGAAATCAGCTGATGGGAAAATTTTCATTTTTTTCCTCCTGGTTTACATCAGATCAATTCTCCAGCTAGTGGATCAGGGGAACAATGAAGCACAATTATAGCAGGGAACTTTTGAGTCTATTTGCTTTGGAAGATGGGTCATTGATTGATTTCTGAAATAAATTGTTTAATTTAAAGAAGACTGCTTATCTAGCAGCTAAGGCTTGGAAAATAATTTCAAATCAGATCATAGAGATTGTAGACAAGTGTTGAGGAATTAGCAGATATCCTGCATCTGATGATGATGAATAGATGTTCAGAGACTCTTTGCAAAATGATTGAAAACAATAATGATGTGGATGAAAAAACTTGCAAGAAATATTTAATACTGACATTGCATTATCAGGATATGAAGTAAAAAGTGGTAATGGGATTTTTGCCAGTGATAATTAACAGTGTGAGAACTCTGATTCTGACCAGGAAGAGGAAGAGAATAGTCACTGGAAAGAGCAAGTTAAGCCCTTTAATCAGCAGAAAGTTTATTAGAATTTCAAGAGGAAGATAATTATATTCTGTTTCCTGATATCCTTGCAATCAGGAAAATGAGAATGAATATCAAGGTAAAGTAAAGTGATCCCACTACAGGCCTCAGGAGGCCCTTGGGGTAGTAGGAGGTTAAGGCTCCCACTATTTCTTGACAATCGGCACTTCATGTCAGCTGGGTTGTCAGCCCTGCGTGACGGCCGCCTTTACCCCAGAACAAGCGTCTGGTACTCATTTCAGTTAGAGGCTGAGTCGACCCCAGGGCCATAGTGCCGCCAGAAGGTTTGGGTCAGTTTAAAAATCCTGACCACACCAGGACTCGAACCCTCGACCTTCCGGCTTGTAGCGCATTGCCTTAACCACTACGCTACGACATGCCCCGAATGAATATCAAGACAAAATTAAATTAATTTGAAGTTCAAAAAAAAAAAATTATAAATGTTTCATATCAGAGAATTATAATAAGATGTGTAAGAAATGCAATTATGTACCAAATGTTTTGTTGTATTCATAATTCAAACCCCAGTCTGAGCGTATATTTTTCTCTTCAAACATAATTAAGTGTTCATTATGTTTAATAAATATATGTAGGTAGGAAATAACACTATGAGGTTCATTTTAATTAAATTTGAGTTTTTTTTTTATGTTGAGTTGTTTTTGACTCACCTCATACTTCTAAACTCCCTCGCAGACTCAAATTTCTTCACTGCATTTGTGACATTGTCAATACTGTATCACATTCACAACTGACGTCCAACGGCCTCCTCTCCTACAGACTAACCTCAGTGCCATCTGATGGCTGACTGACGAACTTTCAAATCAATCCCCTCTTCTTATCACTGGGTATTTCAAAATTCATAGTTATTCTTGCAAGAATAAAAACATAACTATGAATTTTGAAATACCTGGTGATAAGGAGAGGGATTGATTTGGAAGTTCGTCGGTCAGCCATCAGATGGTACGTACGGAGGTCAGTCTGCAGGAGAGGAGGCCGTTGGACGTCAGTTGTGAATGTGATACAGCATTGACAATGTCACAAATGCAATGAAGAAACTCAAGTCTGTGAGGGAGTTAAGAAGTATGAGATGAGTCAAAAACAACTCAACATAAATTAAAATAAACCTCATAGCTTAATTGAGTTTTTTTTTTACTCACCTCATATTTCTTGATTTTTATGCAGACTCGAGTTTTGTCACTGAATTTGTGACATTGTCAATGCATCACAAAACATTTGGTACATAATTGCATTTCTTACACATCTTATTATAATTCTCTGATGTGAAACATTTATAATTTTTTTTTGAACTTCAAATTAATTTAATTTTGTCTTGATATTCATTCTCATTTTCCTGATTGCAAGGATATCAGGAAACAGAATATAATTATCTTCCTCTTGTAATTCTAATAAACTTTCTGCTAATTAAAGAGCTTAAATTATATTTGTAGAAGTGTTAAATTAATAATAAAAATCGTCAAAGAGCTTAACTTGCTCTTTCCAGTGACTATTCTCTTCCTCTTCCTGGTCAGAATCAGAGTTCTCACACTGTTAATTATCACTGGCAAAAATCCCATTACCACTTTTTACTTCATATCCTGATAATGCAATGTCAGTATTAAATATTTCTTGCAAGTTTTTTCATCCACATCATTATTGTTTTCAATCATTTTGCAAAGGGTCTCTGAACATCTATTCATCATCATCAGATGCAGGATATCTGCTAATTCCTCAACACTTGTCTACAATCTCTATGATCTGATTTGAAATTATTTTCCAAGCCTTAGCTGCTAGATAAGCAGTCTTCTTTAAATTAAACAATTTATTTCAGAAATCAATCAATGACTCATCTTCCAAAGCAAATAGACTCAAAAGTTCCCTGCTATAATTGTGCTTCATTGTTCCCCTGATCTACTAGCTGGAGAATTGATCTGATGTAAACCAGGAGGAAAAAAATGAAAATTTTCCCATCAGCTGATTTCAATTCTGTCTCATTGGGATGGGAGGGTGTATTGTCAATAAATGGAATAGCTTTTATAGGCAATCCCACATATTTCAAAGGAAAACTAACTCTGGGAACAAACTTGGAATCAAACTAAGATTTAAAAATGTCGTGTGTCATCCATGTTGATTTGGGCACAAACTTGAAATCAAAAAATATGAGGTGAGTCAAAAAACAACTCAAATTTAATTCATTACGTTTATTAGTTATATCATAAATAGTACAGTGTAATGTGCAGTATGGAGGTGGCAATGGTTGTAGCACAACAAGAAATTCAAATTATAAAACTCTTCAGTATCTGGACACTTACTTTTTAAAACTATTTTATGATACAGATTGTGTGATTTTTTCGATTTACCATTCAACCCATCCCCTTCATTGCAACGGATAATAGAGATTCCATTGTATACGTAAATTTAGTACAGTTGTGAACTGTTTATTTTTCAATTATGTGTGTTACATGTTCCAGTATTGCCACTACTACTGCTACCACTGCCTTTACTACTATTATTAAGATGGAATATATGCTGAACACTTGAAAGACACAGTCCGAGACCTGGCGGAACCGCTAGCGTGCCTTTTCAGAGAATGTTTCAAGAATAATTCAATCCCAAAACAGTGGAGGAGCACACTGATAACTGTGCTTTACAAAGGCAAAGGACGAAAGGACGATCCAAATTCATATAGGGGAATAGCCCTGGAAAACGTCATGTTTAAACTTTTCAGTAGACTTCTACTGAGGCGAATTGAACCAAGATTACGTGCTATCATACCCATGAATCAGTATGGCTTCACCCCGGGCAGATCAACGCTACACGCTGTACATGAAATTATAAAAGAAATAACAATGACCTTGGCGCAACCCACCACCCCTCTGTACGCAATCTTCATAGATTACGCTAAAGCCTTCGATAGCATCAACAGGAATATACTCGTTCAAAAGCTAGAAAGCGTACTAGGTAGGACTAGCAATGAACTACAAATAATCGCGTCTGTGCTAACCGCAAACTCTGTGGCTATACACGACGGCATAACTACGTCGAAAAATATCATCCAGACAAGAAGAGTACTACAAGGAGACCCGCTGATCCTGATACTCTTTAACGTCATGACGGCGGACATCGGTCAGGTGATAGACACAAGGAACGTCAAACTCCTTATGTACGCAGATGACATGGCTATCCTCTCCAGGAGCCTAGAAGACCTACAAGCAGCCATGGAGAAGATCAGGAAATGGGCACTAGAAAATTCAATGGTAATAAATAGCTCAAAGACCAAAGCTATGAAATTTAGGAGAGGAGGAAGACTATCCAAGAGAGATCACCTCACATGCGACGGGTCAACTCTAGAATTCGTTAGCAGCTTCAAATACCTAGGAATAACATTACAGACTACCGGAACAGTATTCTCGATGCATATACAAGAGCGTGCTACAGCTGCCACAAAAGCCATTTATGACATTCCAAAGTTACAAAACCTATCCCTACCAACGGCAATAGCATTATTCAACATCAAAGTTATGCCGGTTGCCACTTATGGAATCCAGCTAATATGGACATATCTCACAGCCAAAAATTTCATGAAACTTGAAAGCATAAAAGCGAGATTCCTAAAACGGGCTCTTTCAATTTCAAAATTCACAAGACATAGCTATGCCTACATAATAGCAAAGGAGTCTTACTTCATAGAAGACATCCGAAAACACTTCGATCTACCAGAAACGCAGGCATACAAAACAGCAATCGAGGAGAGACAGAGAAAAGCCAGAGAGATTCCGAACGAAATCACGGAAACGGAAGCGTTAAACACAGACGAATGGAAAGGACCAAATTTTCGACTTCGCCACTTATACACATGCTTTGCCGCTCACGGCTTCCATGGCAAAATATGTCATAAACAAAGTTACCATGAACCTGAGGAGTCCTGCATCTGTAAACTCTGTAGCAAACCGTGCCCAAAGTATCACTTAGTGAAGTGCGAAAACAGAACCAAAACAATTCACGAATTAATAGCAAAATTGTAAACCATGTATATAATATTAGTGTACACATTGTGTTTAATAAATATATAAAAAAAATTAAGACTACTACCACACCACATCACTACTACCACTGACACCACCATTGATGTTCTGATGTAGGCCAAGGTGGTCTAGTGATTATATTCCTTATCTCTAATCCCCAGGGTTATGAGTTTAAACCTTGACTGGAGTACATGGATTTTTTAGGATGGAAAAAATCCAAGGAACAAGTCCTCCAGGAGGGACTTTAAAGCCATGGATCCCGAGTCTGAGGATTTTCAGTCATATAAAAGAACCTTAAACCTGAAAAAAGAGACCTCTAAGCAGATTTTTACCAACCATCATCTAAGTAATACTTAGTTGTCTGCTAGAGGTCTCATTGGGTCAGTATGCTGACCACATACCATTCATAACATTTGTAGGGAAATAAGCATAACTAAATTAGCTTGGTCTAGAAACTGCTAATTAAAGGAGAAGCTATGACTAAACTCAAGGTCAATAAGTAAGTAAGGACATTTGATAATATTATGGCTATGAATTATGTATTTTATGTAAACACATTCAAAGTAAAATTTTGTTTGTGTTTGTTTATATGTATCTAATGGTGAACAGTTGGCATTGATGCCACTCTCTGGCACAGTAACATAAATGTAACTTTTAACTATGGAAGATTGGTGAATCTTTGGCTGTTATGTCACCCTTATTCAGTGTAGCATTTCCTCTATACAAGTTTTAACAGTTAAATCATTGTGATTCAGTCACCAGGGCCTTATTAATGAAAACAGGTTATAGCTCAGGAAGGTGATGATGAGATTAAGCTGGGAGAGGTCAATTCAAAACATATTAAGTGCTAAAAATCAAATTTTACAGGAAGCATGGAAACATTTCATGGCTACAATAATGAAAAAAAAGTCAACATTCGAACACTATGTACCAAATGTATTAACAATAATTTTTATACGTGTTATAATAAAAAATTATCAATTAAAGTTTATACCTATTATCTTTTGCACCATTACAATGGATTTAATACATTTTGAAGTTCTTTGTGGTGACATAATTTGTTTTGAATTTATGTCAATTAATGCTCCAGCAGCTACTATTTTTTCGACCAAACACAGCATATAACAATCATTTAAGAAAAGTACGATCAAGTTCATTAACCAGCAAAATCAGACCATAATGAATCAAAAACTAGAAAATTGCTCTTTGCAATGAAACTCAGTATATGCCATTGCAATAAAACAAGAAAGATATTATCAGAAAATGAGTAAATTCGACCATTAGAAGAGGATGTTTAACCTGGAAGTTAAAATTTAAAAATTGCTTTAGTGGCTGCCATCTTTGTTTTCTCATACTTACTTACTTACTTACTTACTCACTCACTGGCACTATCGAACCCGTAGGTTCATGGCCACACGGACATAAGCTTTCCATACATCCCTATCCTGAGCTAATGCTTTCCAATCATTCCCTGTATAATCTACTTCCCTCCAATCATAGTTAATGTTATTCTCCCACCTCATTATTGGTCTACCAACTGGGCGTTTTCCCTCTGGCTTTCCTACAAGAAGCTTCCATGCAAGTCTTTCATTTCCCATACGTGCAACATGTCATGCCCATGGCAGTCTAAGAGACTTAACTGTTCTTATTATATCTGGCTTCCTATAAAGACCATGTAGTTCACTGTTATGTAGTCTTCTCCATTCGCCTGTCTGTTCATCTCTCTTTGGTCCAAAAATTTTCCTAAGTACTTTATTCTCAAATACTCGTAATCTGCTTTCCTCCCTTAAAGTAAGAGTCCATGTTTCGCACCTATATCATATAACTGGTAGAATAATAGTTTTATATATTTTCAGTTTAACGTTTTTTGAAAGGAGTTGGGACATCAAGAGTCTCTGCAATGCATAATAGCATGCATTTCCAGAATTGAGCCTATGTTTAATTTCTTTGTGCATCTCATTCCTATTTGTGATTATTGTTCCTAGGTATTTGAATTCAACCACTTCCTCAAAATTTTGCCCATTTGTCATTAGCTGTCCATTTCCATTATATAATGAATTTCTACATGTGACCATATATTTAGTTTTATTGATATTTACTTCCAGTCCTAATTTCTTAGTGTTACTCAATAGTGTGTGCGTGTTGGCCTTTAGTATCTCCTCACTATCAGCCAGTAGTACTACATCATCAGCATAAACTAACTAACAGTTTATTACTACCATTCAGTTGTAAGCCTTCCTCATTCTCTAAAGATTTAATGGCATGCTCTAGTACAAAATTAAATAGTAGAGGAGATAGTGCATCTCCTTGCTTCAACCCATTGTAGATTTCAAAAGTGTCCAAAAACTGATTGCCTACACGCACCCTACTCTTTGTGCCATTTAGACACATCCGTATAAGTCTAACTTTTTAGGAATTCCGAACTCCAGCAGGATACTCTATAACTTCTCCCTTTTAATTGAACCATATGCTTTATTGAAGTCTACATATAGTTGATATATAGTACCATTATATTCCCATTTCTTTTCTAAAATCTGTCTTATACTAAAAATCTGATCTGTTGTAGACCTGTTTCTTCTAAATGCACATTGATGATCTCCTAGAATGTCATCAATATAGGGAGTAAGTCTGCTTACTAATATATTTGTTAGAATTTTATACGAAGTTGAAAGTAATGAGATGCCCCTGTAGTTGTTGCAATCACTTTTATCTCCTTTTATCTTATAAATTGTACGATAATTGATTCCTTTCATTCATCTGGAAGAGCTTCTTTTTCCCAAATCATACTAAGCAACCAGCGTATCTTGTCCATCAATTTTTCTCCCGCTGATTTTATCAGTTCTGCAGGGATCTCATCTGAACCTGATGCTTTATACATCTTCAATTTTTCAATCGCCATTTCAATCTCTAATGCACTTGGTTCTGCGACTAGCAATTTTGCTGTCTGTAAATTATCCTCCTCAATGTCCTTTTCTGTTTGTACATTTAATAGCTGATTAAAATAACTTTTCCATCTATTTAATATACTCCTAGAATCTGCAATCATATCCCCATTTTCATTCCGAATTATGTTTCTTCTAGCCTGAAACCCTTTCTTCTCTATACTGATTCTCTGATATAATTCTCTAATGTTCCTATTTTTTGCTTTCATTTCAAGATCATTAATCTTCTCTCTCAAATATTCCCTCTTTTTACTCTTTAGTAACTTGGTGGTTTCCCGTCTAACACTACCCAATTGCTCTAAATTTACCTCATGTGGCTCGTGTAACCATTTCATTTTTGCTAGCTTTCTTTTCTTTACAATGTTGGCACATTCCTCATCAAACCATTTCTTGTTTTGCCTCTTTTTTAAACAACCAGTGCCTTCTGATGCTGACAATGTAATAGTATCTCTTATAGCCTTCCATTCTTTACTTATATCAGTTTGTTCTTCGTTTGCCACATTGTCATCTGAAGATTCCAGTACTTCAAATCTATTAGCAATTTTTATTTGGTAATCTTGCCGCATTTCATCATTTTTCAAGTTTTTTAATTCAAATTTTACAGAATCATCTTTAGCGTTTGTTCCTCTCATAAGCGATAGCCGTTGTCTGATTTTCACTCTGACCAGATGATGATCCGAATTGCAGTCTGTCCCTCTAACTGATCTAACATCGATGATGCTACTGTGCCAGCATTTATCCACTAATACATGATCTATCTTGTTCCGAGTTTGTCCATCTGGAGACGTCCAGGTGTATGTATGAATATCCTTATGCTGAAATGTTGTGCTCTTAACAATGAGATTCTTCAATGTGGCAAATGTGACTAATGTAACCCCGTTGTCGTTAGTATCTTCATGAAGACTGAATATGCCTATTGTTAGTTTGAATATATCTTCCCGCCCCACTTTTGCATTAAAATCTCCTAAGACAATTTTCATATGATATCGTGAAAGGCTATCAAATAAGCATTCTAATTCTTCATAGAACTCATCCTTGATCTTGTCATCTTTATCTTCTGTGGGGGCATGTACATTTACAATTATAAAATCATGTTGTTTACCCTTTAGAATTATGTATGATATCCTATCACTAACAAACTTAAAATCTCAGATAGCGGATAGGATCCTCCTTCTGTCTAAAAACAATTTAATTAACAATAGAAAGATAATTTAATAAAATTACTAGGCAAGATAAACTATGAAATAAATTATCTATTTATATAAATGAATTGAATATTTTTACATCTTACTTCATAAAACATCTGTAATTTTCACCAGACCAGTTTCAGAAGAAGTCTAGCTGAAACCAGTCTGGTGAAAGTCACAGATGTTTTATAAAATGAGATGTAAAAAAATCTGATTCATTTACATAAATTAAATAGAAAGGAATATTCTGTAAACCAGCAAAATCGAACCATAAATTCGACTTACTGTGGAATTTCCTTAGTTTGCACAGTCCCTGCATGTCCAATTTTTTTCCATTTCTCGCTTCCTTTTTTATTATTACTTTTTTCTGCTGTCAACATATTAATCATCAACAAGCATAAGGCCATCCATGATATACTACCAACAGTAACATTGATAACAGTTACCAACAATTTACCAAAACCAGCACTAAATGTACTTAATAACACAATGGATTCACCACATTTTGAGACTTGTACATAATATGATTTAACACACCATTTTAATCATTGAAATAAAATGGGAAAAATTATGATTTGATCCAATGTGATACTTGAACATTCTGGGCTATAAGACCATGGTCCATAACTGGTGTTTCTCCCAGAAGTTTCTTCCTCGGCTACGGAAGGAGAATAAAAAAGATGAAGTTATAAAACTGGCTAAAGCCTGGTATCACATATTAAATAAGTAAGCCTACATAATAATGAACAGACAGGAATAAACCAATCAGATTCTAGATTGACAATGGCTGTCCAATCAACTTCGACTTCGTCCAGCCATTCAGGGACCAGCAAAAGTATAAATACCAGATTTCACCAGTCTGCTGCTCGTACACAGCCAAGCTTCTGACCAAGGATCACCACCACAGAGTACACAGAGGAGAAAGTGGGCAAGTTTTGCGTATATGCCACAAGCGGTGCTAGTGTAGAACTGCTGACATCTAATTTTTTGCAATGGTACTAGTATCAGAGACTATATTACAGATATATACTCTTTAAAAATTTTCCAATACTGTTATTTTAACACAGTTCCAATAATGGATCATATTATAATGATATTGTGAAAAGAAAAATTAATGTCTGAACTAGAGGTCCACGGTTTGATTCCTGGTTCAGATATTAATTTTTCTTTTCACAATATCATTATAATATTATAATATGACCCATTATTGGAACTGTGTTAAAATAACAGTATTGGAAAATGTTAAATAACATTGTTTACTGCTTCCTGTTGTTAGTGTTTGTGCCAGGTCTAGAATGGTTAGTGGGCTGTACACTAGTCTAGAGAATTAGAGGTCCACGGTTTGATTCCTGGTTCAGACATTAATTTTTCTTTTCACAATATCATTATAATGAGATGTATACTCTATGACTAATATCACAGAGTATTATAACATATACTCAGTGACTATGAAATTCAGCACTGTCTGGTGGTAAAATTATGAATTATAATTATACAACACCATTTGGTGAATAATTATGGAATTATTAGTACTCAGACCTCTTTTTTAATATATTTTTTTTTAATTTTAATTTTAACAGAAGGGAAGAATGGAAATAAATAAAACATGTTAATTTATTTTTGTTTATTTAAATTTAGAAACAGGTATTATGAGCTCTTTTGTTAATGAACAATTGACCTATCGCTTTATTCTCACATACATAGTTTATACAATATGTATTATGTGGTATACAATATTTATTACAGAACCTTAGCCATGACATACATCTGAAATCCATTTTTTAAATGTTTATTAGAAATGGATGTATACTAACATCACTCTTCCTCACCTAACAATTAGAAATGCATGTACACTAACATCACTCTTCCTAACCTAACAAATCTTATAACTTTATCATATCTAGTAGGTTTATCTTTGAAAATAGATTCACATTAAAAACGTAAACAAGTTTGAATTTATTAATAGTGAGTGGAGAACATATTTTAATCGACTCACCTCATACATTTTCAAACTTCTTTGATACCGACGGTTTCAGACAAAATCATGTCCTTCTTCAGTCATGATTTTGTCTGAAACCGTCGGTATCAAAGAAATTTGAAAATGTATGAGGTGAGTCGATTAAAATATGTTCTCCACTCACTATTAATGATATAACCTCATAATGTTTACTTCCCAATATTAATTTAAATATAAGTTTCAATTTACTTACGAATTAGAGTAAAATAAAATCTAAGTAATGATTTTTAACTTTCGACAATATACACTGCTCAAAACAATTAGGGGAACACTATGAAATATGCAAATATTTTTTCATTGGATAAAGGTACAAATAAGAAATTAGTAAAGTTCATTATTTGTGGTTATTTATTTATTTATTTATTGCTCATGTCAGTAAAAACAAATGAATAATGCTGACAATTAACTTTTCAAATAATTCTGCTATGTAAGCAATTGAATCTTGTGCTTATTTTTCAAAGTTAAACACTCGTTATATAGAGTTAGTATCGTTTATGGCCTCCACGACATTCAATGACACTTTGGCACCTTCGTGGCATGCTCCCAATAAGATTCTGGATTTCCTCTTGTGGGATATTCTCCCATTCCTCCTTCAGAGCATCTCCAAGTTGCTGCAGAGTTTGTGGAGTTTGATGTCGGTTCCTGACCTTCCTGTCTAGAAGATCCCACAAGTGTTCAATAGGGTTGAGGTCTGGGCTGACCGCTGGCCACTCCATTACCTCAATTTCATTCCTCCTCAGGAAATCCCTGGTGACAGCCGCAGAATATGCCCTGGCATTATCCTGCATAAACAGAAATCCAGGGCCTACTCCAATGGCAGCAGGTACTACATGCTCTTCCAGAACGTGCTCGATATACCGGACAGCATTCAGTCGCTGGGGAACAAGTACAAGGTCCATACGATTGTTGTACATAACTCCGGCCCACACCATTATGGAACCTCCTCCGAATCTATCAATTTCCTGTATGGCCTCTGCAGAAAATCTTGCTCCTGGCCATCACCACACCATCAATCGACCATCACAACATGTAAGACGATACCTGGGTTCGTCCGAGAAGAGCACAGACTCCCACTGGTTCAGGTTCCAATCACCATGGTTTTCAGATACGTACGTCTTGCTGCCTTATGCCCATTTGTTAAGTGTGGTTTTTTAATGGGCCTTTATGGACGAATATTCTCTTTCCTTAATCTGTTCCTTATGGTTTGGTCTGAAACCCGGATTCCGGAAGCCATATGAAGGTCATTCTGCAGGTCTTTTGCAGTTTTTGTACGCTGTCAAAGAGCAGAAAGAACAACGTATCTGTCATCCTGGGGGCTTGTTTTAAATTTACGGCCCTGGCCACGTCTTCTACAATACTGACCTGTCTCTCTGTGCCTGTTGCGTAACCTGGACGCCACGGAAGGAGAAACCCCAAGCTCTCTAGCCACTTGTCACAGAGATTGACCTTGTCGTAAAAGATGTAGAGCATGATACACTTCAAACTCATTTCAATGCCTCATTTTGTCAGAGACTTCAATAAACAAGGCAATAATCAACATTTGCCACTATAGCAACATCAGGAAGCTTACCAATTAGAAGTGGCCAGTGCCTTCCAAAATAAAAAATTTCTCTATATTTGTTATTTGAGGTACTTTCTTTATATTTAGGCCATGGATCTTTAAAATTCGTATCCAATGATAAAATTAATAATTCAATTTACATATTGTCCAACTTTCAGCATCACAGCTTTAAAAAACAATTACTTGTTTATTTTTTTATTTCACTCACCTCATACTTCATAACTCCTAGCATACCCAGGGTTTCGTCACATCCTTTGTGACATTCTCAATGCTGTGTCACGTTCACAACTGACGTCCGACTGCCTTCTATCCTGCAGACTGACCTCCGCGCCATCTGATGGCTGACCGACGAACTTCCAAATCAGTCCTCTCTCCTTATAACCGGGTATTTCAAAATTCATAGCTGTATTTTCATTCTTGCATATGTAAATTTTTTCCAAATTGTGAGTTCCTTCGGTTTTTCCAATTGTTTAAATAATTTTGTTTTGGTTTCTATTCTATGTTTTTCTGACCAGGCATGTGCAGCTATTGCAGATTTTTCCATTTCTCCATTTTAACATTTCTGAGGTGTTCCTTTAATCTTGTATTTAGATTCCTCTTTGTTTTTCCTATGTACATCTTTTCACAATCTTTACAATTAATTTGATAAATTCCCGATTTTTTGCAGTCTTCAATCTTTTCATTTTTGTTGGTTTTTATTAAATTACCTAAGCTGTAATCATTTTTCGGTGCTAATTTAATGTTGAATTTGTTGAAGATTTTTTTAAAGTTGTCAAATACTAAAGGATGGTATGTGAACTTCTTGAATTTTTTACCAATATTTTTATCTGTCTGAAGAGTACTTTCATTAATCATTTTTTGTTCTTTAAATTTATTTATTTTCTTGTGTATCATCTTCTCTTGAAAACCATTATCCTTCGAAATTTTTATGATGTGTTCTTTCTCTTTATTGTAATTTTCTTTGCTCATGGGGACGTTCACAGGTCTGTGTGTTAAACTATTAAATACTACCTCAGAAATGTTAAAAATGGAGAAACCAAAAAATCTGCTGCACATGCCTGATCAGAAAAACATAGAATAGAAACCAAAACAAAATTATTTAAACAATTGGAAAAACCGAAGGAACTCACAATTTGGGAAAAAATTTACATATGCAAGAATGAAAATACAACTATGAATTTTGAAATACCCGGTTATAAGGAGAGAGGATTGATTTGGAAGTTCGTCGGTCCGCCATCAGATGGCGCGGAGGTCAGTCTGCAGGATAGAAGGCAGCCGGACGTCAGTTGTGAACGTAACACAGCATTGAGAATGTCACAAAGGATGTGACGAAACCCTGGGTATGCTAGGAGTTATGAAGTATGAGGTGAGTGAAATAAAAAAAAATAAACAATATTAAAAAAACCTCATAGTGTTATTTCCTGTCTACGTAACTTAAACAATTACTTATTCAATTTATTACAAGTGTTCCTCTAATTATTTTTAGCAGTGTATAACTTTTACAGTACCGTCTACATAGAAACAAAAGGATGGCAGTTAAAAATTTCAATTTATAGAATGGCTAATTTCCCGTAATTCTGAGTGAACACACCATGTGCCTTGCATATGTTTTATGTAGTTACATATTCTGTTACTACAAAACAAAAGTGCTATCACCACTCTTTGGCTACCATTGTAGTTTGCTCATTGTTTTTGTTTTGTCTAATGCCACCAGGTTGTCTTTTATGACATTTCTGGTTTTCCCCCTGGCATTGGCGTAATTGTAACCCACTTCTGAAGTTGGGGTGCCTAGAAGGTGGAGTTACATTACCCCGATGATATGATGGGTGATAAATGATAATGAAGTGCCAGAAGAGTTCTTAACCTAAATTCCAGACCATGGGCAACCACAGAAATAATTCTCTTTAAGGAAAAATTCTTATGCTTTGACTGGGTATTGAACCAGGGACCTCATGAACAGTAGTCAGAAACGCTGACCACTAGCCCATGAGGCTGGTCTGTTTGCTCATTGTAGTTCATCATAAATTTTTAGGTGTCACTGTACACAGTTTCTCTTCTGTATGTTTAATACTCTGTTATGTCACCACCTCAAAGAATTCACCACTGAAGATGCCCTCCATAACCGACGGAGAAACGTCTAGGAGAAACACTGTTATGGATCATGGCCTTATAGCCCAGAATGTTCAAATACCATGACTACTGGCTGTGAAAGCCTGCATTCTACACTTTGGTCTAATATGTTATTATAATCTTAAAAATTACAGTCTCGTGTACACAAAATAGCTTAAAAATAAATTTTGACCATAGGTGGATTTAATATGATTTGATCTGACTCTCCACATATGTATAATGTCACTATCTCTTGCAAGTCTCAATATAAAAAGGTGTTTCATATTGCTTTTCCTATGTTCTGTATGAAAGGCAGAACAAAAATGGAGAGGCACAGGACCCGATGGCTTGATATAAGAAAGAAGGGTTATAACTGGGAACAAATCCAAGAATAGGAAATGTGTTTAGGTATAATTTTTAATCACTCACCTCATATTATTCTTCTTATTTAATTATAACCTAGTTTCGGAACTTAGTTTAAAAAATTTTACCTAAATGTATATACTGGTACCTCATAGTGTGAATTCCTAAAATAAATAATAGAAAATGTGGTTGGGTAGAACTTTATGTTTCAAGAAGACTCACACATAAGTGGAAACATCTGATCATCATGATGTACTGGGTAAAAATTACGCTGATACTTATCACCATTGTGTGTCAAGTTATATATATATATATATATATATATATTTTTTTTTTTTCCAGGGAAAACTGTAGTTTGTCTATAAGATATTTTGATTGTATTTACTCCAAAAAATGCATATGTATTGTTTGCACACTTATATACACTTATATCTTATATAAATTTGACGTTATTGGTATATGGACGTTGCTTGTATATTTTTTTCAGAAATAACTAACTTACTCACTGGCAACTAATGAACCTGTAGGTTCATGGCCACGCGGACATAAGCTCTCCATACATCCCTTTCCTAAAGTATGTTTTCCAATCATCCCCTGCATAATCTACTTCCCTCAAATCATGTTTATTGTTATTCTCCCACCTCATTTTTGGTCTACCAACTGGGCATTTTCCCTCTGGTTTTCCTACAAGAAGCTTCTATGCAATTATTTCATTCCCCATTCGTTCCACATGTCCTGCCCATCGCACTCTACGAGACTTAACTGTTCTCATTATATCTGGCTTCCTATAAAGACCACGTAATTCACCTGTCTCTTCATCTCTCTTTGGCCCAACAATTTTCCTAAGAACTTTATTCTCAAATACCCGTAATCTCCTTTCCTCCCTTAAAGTAAGAGTCCATGTTTTACATCCATATAATAGAACTGGTAGAATAATAGTTTTATATATTTTCAGTTTAACATTTTTTTAAAGGAGTTGGGAAGTCAAGAGTCTCTGCAATGCATAATAGCATGCATTTCCAGAATTGAGCCTATGTTTAATTTCTTTGTGCATTTCATTCCTGTTTGTGATTATTGTTCCTAGGTATTTGAATTCAGCCACTTCCTCAAAATTTCCCTCATTTGTCATTAGCTGTCCATTTCCATTATATAATGTATTTCTATGTGTGACCATATATTTAGTTTTATTTAAATTTATTTCCAGTCCCAATTACTTAGTATTACTCAGTAGTGTGTGCCTGTTGGCCTTTAGTATCTCCTTGCTATCGCCCAACAGTACTACATCATCGGGCATAAACCAACAACTTATTAATACCATTGAGTTGTAGGCCTTCTTCATCCTCTAGAGATTTGATGGCATGCTCTAGTACAAAATTAAATAGTAGAGGAGATAGTGCATCTCCTTGCTTCAACTCATTGTGGATTTCAAAAGTGTCCGAAAATTGTTTGCCAACACACACCCTACTCTTTTTGCCATTTAGACACATTCGTATAAGTCTAACTAACTTTTTAGGAATTCCGAACTCCAGCAGGATACTATATAACTTCTCCCTCTTAATTGAAGCATACACCTTTTTGAAGTCTACGTATAGTTGATCTACAGTACCATTATATTCCCATTTCTTTTCTAAAATCTGTCTTATACTAAAAATCTGATCTGCTGTAGACCTGTTTCTTCTAAATGCATATTGATGATTTCCTAGAATGTCACCAATATATGGAGTAAGTCTGCTTACTAATATAATTGTTAGAATTTTGTACGAAGTTGAAAGTAATGAGATGCCCCTGTAGTTGTTGCAATCAGTTTTATCTCCTTTTATCTTATAAATTGGCACGATAATCGATTCTTTCCATTCATCTGGAAGAGCTTCTTTATCCCAAATCATATTAAGCAACTGGTGTATCTTGTGCATCAATTTTTCTCCCCCTGATTTTATCTGTTCTTCTGGGATCTCATCTGAACCTGATGCTTTATACAGGTTCAATTTTTCTATCGCCATTTCAACCTCTAATGCATTTGATTCTACAATTAGCATTTCTGCTGTCTGTAAATTATCCTTTTCAATATCCTGTTCTGTATGTACATTTAATAGTTGATTAAAGTAACTTTTCCATCTATTTAATATACTCCTAGAATCTGCAATCATATCCCAATTTTCATTCCTAATTATGTTTGTTCTAGTCTGAAACGCATTCTTCTCTATCCTAATTCCTTGATATAATTCTCTAATGTTCCTATTTTTGGCATTCATTTCAAGATCATTAATCTTCTCTCTCAAATATTCCCTCTTTTTACTCTTTAGTAACCTCGTGGTTTCCCATCTAACACTACCCAATTGCTCCAAATTTACCTCATTTGGCTCATGTAACAATTTCATTTTTGCTAGATTTCTATTCTTTTCAATGTCGGCACATTCCTCATCAAAGCATTTCTTGTTTTGCCTCTTTTATAAATAACCAATGCTTTCTGATGCTGACAATTTAATAGGAACTCCTATAACCTCCCATTCTTTATTTATATCAGTTTCTTATTCGTTTGCCACATTGTCATCTGAAAATTTCAGTACTTCAAATCTATTAGCAATTTTAATTTGGTATTCTTGCCGCATTGCATAATTTTTCAAGTTTTTTAAATCAAATTTTTCAGAATCGTCTTTAGCGTTTGTTTCTCTCATAAGCGATAGCCATTTTCTGATTTTCACCCTGACCAGATGATGATCCAAATTGCAGTCTGTCCTTCTAACTGATCTGACATCGATGATGCTATTGCGCCAGCGTTTGTCCACTAATACATGTTCTATCTGGTTTCGAGTTTTGCCATCTGGAGACGTCCAGGTGTATTTATGAATATCCTTATGCTGAAATGTTGTGCTCTTAACAATGAGATTCTTTGATGTGGCAAATGTGACTAATCTAACCCCGTTGTCGTTACTATCTTCACGAAGACTGAATTTGCCTATTGTTGGTTTGAATATATCTTCCCGCCCCACTTTTGCATTAAAATCTCCTAAGAAAATTTTCATATGATATCGTGAAAGGGTATCAAATACGCATTCTAATTCTTCATAGAACTCGTCCTTGATCTTGTCATCTTTATCTTCTGTGGGAGCATGTACATTTACGATTACAAAATCATGCCGTTTACCTTTAGAATTATGTATGATATCCTATCACTGGCAAACTTAACATCTCGGATAGCGGATAGGATCCTCCTTCGGACAAAAAACCCGTACCAAATTCAGGTCTTTCTGCACCCCCATAGTATAATGCAAAGCTTCCTGATTCCTGACTACCTTCTCCTGTCCATCTAACTTCCTGTAAAGCGACTACATCCAAGGGTGATTTATCTAACTCACTGGTTAATTCCTCTAGCGCCCCCTATTGTATGAAGTCCTAACATTCGATGTTCCTAGGAACATGTCCCTATGTTTGAGCCTTTGGCATGGGTTCTCTGACGTACGAGAGTGAATCAAATATAAATTGGAATTATTGTTTACAATTTTATTGAATTAACAAAAAAATACAAAACCGCCACCTCATTTTTCTACATAGTCTCCTGCATTTCCAACACACTTTTGCTATCGAGTTGGCAACTTTTTGATGCCGTCCTTGAAGAATGAGGGATGACGTGTAGTCAGCCAGTTGTGCACAAACTCCTCTACAGCTGCATTGTCACTAAACCGCCTTCCTCCCAGGTCTTCTTTCAGTGACCCATACAAATAGTAGTCACAGGGTGACAAATCTGGACTGTAAGGAGGATGTTCCAGAGGTGTCCAATCTATTTTCATCAGTGTTTTTGTCAATTTTTTTGTTACTGGCTGAGGAGCTGAGGAACCCACCTGGCAGACAATTTTCGGAATTTGAGTTCATCACTGATGATGGCTTGAACACATCCGAAGCTTATTCCAACGTGTGAAGCAATTTCAGAAATTGTTACGCCCCGATCCTCCTCAATAAGGTCCCGTGCAGCACGAATGTTGTCTGCAGTGATGCTTGTTCATTGTCGTCTTTGGTGGGGCTCATTTTCCACTGAATCCCGGCCCGCTAATTTTTTTTTTGCGCCAATCATACACCTGCGTCTTCGAAAGGGTTGCTTCCCCGAACTGTGTATGCAGCCTTCTCAAAATTTCAGAAGGTTTTGTGCCTTCTTTCGCCAAAAACTTAATAATAATGCGTTGTGCAACAGATGTATGTACCTCTTGCTCGCTCATTGCGTACTGAAGCAAGCGGCTGCTCTTCGGAGTGCGACACATCAAGATCCCTACTCCAGACACCCCCACTAACTTCCCCTCCAAACCGCAACATTTGCAGTTTGCTATCAGAGCCTCCAGATACAAAATTCCGGTTTATATTTGATCCACCCTTGTAGTCCCCACCCAGAGAACCTCAGAAATAAAAAAAATAATTATGACTGCAAAATAAAATCAATTGATAACTTATATCAGGATTGTGTAGAAATCACAGAAACAAAAAAGTAATCTGTCATTTGGGGATTGAATGTTAAATAAATAGCAAGAAATCATAATGTAAAAAGACTTTTTGAAACAATTTAGTTGTGCTTATCAGAGTCGAAGCTTTTACATTTTTTTTTTCAAAATTAAATGATACAAAGTAATTGAATAAATCATTCATTTTCATTACATTGTTTCATTATTTGAATAAGTTTGTGATAAATATTTTGAAAAAAATGAATGTTTAATCCTATTTTTATAGGGAATAGTCAAAATGGCACAGGAGATGTAATTATTATCCCAGATATGGAGTCAGAAGAAATGCCAGATGGACCAATATTGCCTCCATCACAGAGATTCAGCCACAGGATTGCTATTGAGGGTTTGGCACAGTATGTGAAGTCAGGACTTTCATCAGGGGAACTTCAGCGTCAGCATGCAGTAAGTAATCCATTTATTGTCAAAATAATCTCCTAATAATGAAACAAGTTTACCAAACAATAACTTACTCTGATCTCTGAACTATGACAGATTACCTCACATTCTTCACTTACAAAATTAAAATAACACATTGGTGAACAACAGCTGTCACCCCTCCTTGACCAGACATTTCTAGGATTTTTAAAATTTAATATTTAATTTTAGGAAGTGATATTTTGAGGTTATTTTAATTAAATTATTTTCAGTCTGATCATCTTACCTCAATATTAATGTTGATTTGTTCTTGGACATGTTTCAAAACAATTCTGTTTTATCGTCCGCTTGTCCAGACTCGTTAGATTTATGTTCCACACCCTGGATGTCAATGTCAGCTCCATCCTGTGGTTGGCCAGAGAACCTCCAAACAAGGTCACGTTCCGTCGGTATTTCAAAATTCATAACTCTGTTTTTGTTCTTTAGAATATAGATTTTTTCCCAAATAGTCAGCTCTTTTGTATTTTCTAACTGTTGTAATAATTTAGTGTCTGAATTTATATTGTGTTTTTCAGACCAAACATGAGCAGCAACTGCAGATTTTCTATTTCCCCATTTTTAATATTTCTTATGTGTGGTTCTAATTTTAGGTTTCTTTTTGTTTTTCCTATATATATCTTTTCACAACCCATGCATTCAATTTGATATATTCCTGATTTTTTATTTTTACCAGTTTTTTCATTTTTGTTGGTTTTTATTAGTTTATTTAAACTGTAGTTATTTTTCAGTGCTAATTTAATATTAAACTTCTCAAATATCTTTTGGAATTTATTGTGTACCGAAGGGTGATATGTGAATTTCCTATATTTTTTCACAGGTAGTTCTTCTTTTTCAAGAGTACTTCTGTTTATACTTTTCTATCCTTTTGTGTACCATTTTTTCATCAAACCCGTTTTCTCTTGCTACTTAGATTATGTGTTTTTTTCTCCTGTTTGAAATCTTCTTCGTTTAAGGGTAAGTTTAGCAATCTATGAGTTAAACTATTAAAGGCTGCTAATTTATGTCCAATTCGATTGAACCCTGTTGATTTTATAAAATTTTCCGCCTATGAGTTTTTTTCCTATGAATCCCAAATTCAATTTTTCTTTTTTCTTCGTTTCTGACCAATTTAAGATCCAAAAAACGTGTTTTTATTTTCTTCTATTTCTTTGGTAAATTTTATGTTTGTACTCTGTAAATTTAACAGTTTTAGGGAATCTTCTACATGTTTTTCTTTTACAATACAAATTATATCATCTACATATCTTAAATTGGTCACAAACGAAGAAAAAACAAAAATTGAATTTGGGACTCATAGGAAAGAAACTCATATGGAAAATTTTATTAAATCAATAGGGTTCAATCCAATTGTACATAAATTAGCAGCCTTTAATAGTTTAACTCATAGATTGGTGAACTTATCCTTAAACGAAGAAGATTTCAAAGAGGAGAAAAATCACATCATCTAAGTAGCAAGAGAAAACGGGTTTGATGAAAAAATGGTACACAAAAGGATAGAAAAGTATAAAAAACAAAAAAAATGATAAACAGAAGTACTCTTGAAAAGAAGAACCACCTATGAAAAAATATAGGAAATTCACATGTTACCCTTCGGTACACAATAAATTCCAAAATATATTTGAGAAGTTTAATATTAAATTAGCACTGAAAAATAACTACCGTAAAGCTGGAGTTCCACAGGGCTCAGTGCTCGGCCCATTGCTTTTTTCAATCTATATAAACGACATATCTGACTCCCTAAAACATTGCAAACATCATTTATTTGCGGACGACATGCAGATCTACCTTCACTCAGACAAATATTCTTTAAATGACGCGGTAACCAAAATTAATGAGGACCTTGACTCGCTAACGGCGTGGACAGAGAAATATGGACTTCAATTAAATCCTAGAAAGACACAAGCAATCATTATGGGCCATCAGAGACTATTATCCTCAATTAACACAAATGCAATATTACATGTGTCACTTAATGGGGTTCAGATCCCTTATAGTGAGACAGTAAAAAATCTAGGAGTGTTTATGGATAAACATTTAATTTGGAATAAACAAATAAATAACATTTGCAAAACTATCTTCTCAATAATACACTCATTAAATCGTATAAGAAATTGTTTACCGTTTTCTCTAAGAAAAATGTGTAGTAGAAACACTTGCAATGCCCCATTTTGATTATTGTGATACTCTTTTTACTGACCTAAATACTGTTCTTATCCAAAGACTTCAACGTGTTCACAATTCTTGCATACGTTTATTTGTGGTATACGTAGATTTGATACACATTACACCATCCCTGGAACAATTGTCATGGCTTCGTCTACAAGATCGTAGAACCATCCATTCCCTATGCCTTCTCTATAATATATTACACACATCATTACCTTATTATTTATCACACCGCTTCACTAAACTCTCTGATACACATAACTTAGATACCCGATCCCTTGAGCACAGTGTCCTATATATCCCTCCTCATCATACTACCTATTATTCTAAATCTTTTACAGTTTCTCTTGCTAGAACATGGAATTCACTTCCACCCTATGTCAGAGACTGCCAAACTTTACCATCTTTCAGAAACAAATTGAAAATAAAATTACTAACAGAAACAACTCACTAATATTACTTTTTAAGAATTAATAATGCGTTTTTGCATTATTTAATAAAAATAAACTTAGGATTTGTTAATATATTTACCTAATGCCTTGTATAAAAAACGTAGATTAATTCCTTGTAGTTTATTACTTTCTGTGTATTTTTTTTCTTTTCTTTTTACATATAGTAGATTCGAGCTGTTATTCCTTTTTTTTATTCATTGTATCATTAATTTAATTTTAATTGTATTTAATTTTATTGTATTATTAGACATTATTTTCATTATTATTCAATATGACATAATTAATTGTTCAATGTCTATTATTGTAACTTTTTTTTGTATTCATATGAAACATATGTTTGTCATGTTTAATATGACTATTATTGTATTTTTTTTGTATTCATATGTAACATATGTTTGTCCTGTTTAATATGACTATTATTGTAATTTTTTTGTATTCATATGTAACATATGTTTGTTCTGGTGAGTGGAAGAGAAGGCCACATGGCCTTAACTCCACCAGGCTAAATAAATAAATCTAAATAAAAATAAATCTAAATAAACTAATAAAAAACCAACAAAAATGAAAAAACTGATAAAAATAAAAAATCAGGAATATATCAAATTGAATGCATGGGTTGTGAAAAGATATATATACAAAAAACAAAAAGAAACCTAAAAATTAGAACCAAAGAACACATAAGAAATAGTAAAAATGGGGAAATAGAAAAATCTGCAGTTGCTGCTCATGTTTGGTCTGAAAAACACAATATAAATTCGGACACTAAATTTTTAAAACAGTTAGAAAATACAAAAGAGCTGACTATTTGGGAAAAAATCTATATTCAGAAGAACAAAAACAGAGTTACAAATTTTGAAATACCGACGGAGTGTGACCTTGTTTGGAGGTTCTTTGGCCAACCACAGGATGGAGCTGACATCGACATCCAGGGTGTGCAACATAATGTAACATAAATCAAACCAGTATGGACAAGCTGACGATAAAACAGAATTGTTTTGAAACATTTCGAAGAACAAATCAACATTAATATTGAGGTAAGATGATCAGACTGAAAATAATTTAATTTAAAATTTAAACCGTGTTAACACAATATTGTTTCTAAATCAATATGTTTACACTCACTAGCAATATTATTTATGTAATCCATTATTAGTGTACTCATCGGACGTTCTAGTAGAACTTGAGAGTATGATAGTGTTTGGAACATTCTCTTTAATATGAAGGCACAGAGCAAAAGTAGCATGTATAGTGACTTTTCTTTGTCTTCTCATGTTCACTATAAATATGGTAGTGGTTTGGAGGGATATTTCTTATTTGCAGTTACACCTTGCTCATAATTTATGTTTCTCCTCGTGTCTCCAGACAGCCTTCCTGGTGGGTCTTGACTTGGTGACTTAGGGAGGTTGCCTTTTCTCACACTTTTCTTCCTCTTATCCATCATGTGTTCCTGCATTTTCTAGCAAAAGTGCTTTTGTATGAAAGTTTTGCTGTTAGGGTTTCAAAATTTATAGACCCTAATAGCGTTAAAGAGTGCACAATTTAGAAGCCACAACTCAAAGATCTTGCTCCATTTCTCTGTTTTTCTGAGGATTGAGCTACTGGTCAGTCCTTTTATGTACTTCATATATTTGTTATACTGAAGTATACAAGAGGGTTTCATTAGAACTTTACCCCTCCCATCTATGTCTTTTCACTGTTGCTTGATCCAATGTGCTGATCATTTTTACTTCGCTTTTGTCTTTTCATGTTTGCAGCAAAATTCCCCCCTTCCCTCAAAACACATTCTCTTTACTTTGAGTTTATTTCCTGCTTCCATTAATGATTTTGGAAGCTCCCTATTACTGTCTATTCTTCCAAAAACTCTTGTCTTGCTTTCTAGGAAATGTCACATTAATATAATTGTCCTAGTAGATATAGGTCCAGATTCAGCCCAGAAAGGAAAATCATTGTTTTTTTTTATAATTTTTAATTTTTTGAGGGAGATAAATTATACAGGGACAATTGAAAAATATTAACTCTGGATAGGAATGTATGGGGAGCTTATAACCACATGGCTATGAACCTCTGGTTTTGATAGTGCCAGTGAGTTATTTAGTTTGTTACATGCAATTCAAAACCATATTTAACATCTTAAAGTATGTTCATATTATTCGTTTTTAAACATCGTAATGATGGACAAATTATATTTGAAAAGAAAAATATACGCCTAGACTGGGGTTTGAACTCAGGACCTTTGACTCTCTATGTCAATGCTCTATCCAAGTGAGCTACCTGGAGGCCTAGGTAGCTCACTTAGATAGAGCATTGACATAGAGAGTCAAAGGTCCTGGGTTCAAACCCCAGTCTAGGCATATATTTTTCTTTTCAAAGTATGTTGATTTGTATAGATTATGAATAAACAAAGATCTATAGATTGAAATCCTGTAAAGAAAATTCAAATGAATGAAAATCCAGTTCTTACTAACTTACACTAACTAACTTTAAAATACTTTTTTCAGTCAATTGGAAATTTTAAAGGAAAGAGAGGGGTACAAAGACTTCTAATAATTGATTGTACAGTGAGAAAAAACAAAAGTTCATGCCTCTTTCAAAAACTAAGAGACAGATAATCATGTCACATGTAAAAATGGAAATCCCCATGGCTGGTCATCTAGCGCTGGACATTAGTGTGACTGAAAAAAATGATGGTTGAGATCCTGAAGGGGAATTTTTTTTTTATTTTATTTTTTTTTTTAATTTGCAAATGAAGGGGACACGCCATAGCGTAGTGGTTAAGGCACTGTGCTACAAGCTGGAAGGTCGAGGGTTCGAGCCCCGTGGGGGTCAGGATTTTAAACTGACCCAAATCCTCTGGCGGCACTATGGTCCTGGGGTCGACTCAGCCTCTGACGGAAATGAGTACCAGACGCTTGTTCTGGGGGTAAAGGCGGCCGTCACGCAGGGCTGACAACCCGGCTGGCATCAAGTGCCGATTGTCTAGAAAAGTGGGAGCCTTAACCTCCTACTACCCCAAGGGCCTCCTGAGGCCTGTCGTGGGATCACTTTACTTTTTATTTGCAAATGAAACCATTCTATATTAAAAATAAGGATATATATATATATATATATATATATATATATATATATATATACAGCTTAAGACATAAAATCTGGCTGCTCTCCTGCACTCAGGAAATTATCAAAGTTTACATTCAGATAACTTTAATTAATGTGTGTTTCATATGTTCGTACAAATACAAATTCTGAGTCAACTATCCTTTGTTTTTACAATAACCTCATGTTATCTATTCTCTCTCTATAATGACATAGCCCATTGTTGAGCAATAGCCTTTCCTTTGTAATGAATTACTAGGCCAAGTTAATTTTTAGTTACCTTATTTGCTCATATATGTCATGGATGGCATGCGGTCAACACACCAACCCAATGAGATATCTAACAGGCAACTACAGTATTACTAGAACGTTGATGTCAGTAAATTTTGCTTAGAGGCCTCGTTATTTAGGCTTAAGGATCTTTTATGAGCCTGAAAATCTTCATTCTCTGGGCCCACAGCTTAACCCTTCTCTAGTGGCGATTTTTTTTGGCCGAGGGCACGAGGTAAATTTTGCAAATAATTAATTTCATATAAATGTTAATAAATGCTACTTAAATTGTGCATTTACTTATAATAAAACATATACCTTGTGTTTTTGTTGAAATCCATCACTGATATGCCTCAAAATGATGTTTTATTATTTTACGTAAATAATGTCACTGCAAAAATGGCATAAGTCTTACTGGCCTGTTTAATTGTACACCTTTTGATCACTCTATATTAGTAAGTTATTGTATGAAAAGTTCCTTCACAAAATACTCACAATAATAGCAATATGAATAAATAATAATATGTATAAATAATACCGATAATAATAATAATAACAATAATAATAATAATAATAATAATAATAATAATAATGTAAATAGTGCACCTAAATAAGAAAGAGTTTTCATAACTGTTATAGGTCTATTTATGGTTTCTTATTTTTCTATGAATGATGTAAAGAAAGATTGGAGATATTTAAATTAATATCGGGAAGTAAACATTATGAGGTTATATCATTAATAATGAATGGAGAACATATTTTAATTGACTCACCTCATACATTTTCAAACTTCTTTGATACCGACGGTTTCAGAAAAAATCATGTCCTTCATCAGTCATGGCGTCCATTGATGAAATTCCGTGATTGTTGATTTCTTTAGTGACATCACCTCTTGTGCTGCCATCTTTCGTTGGGATTATAAATTTTGTAATTAAATTTTTATCCACCGGAATATCGAAATTCATAGATCGATATTTATTCTTCTGAATGAATATCAATTGGGAATTGATATTCATTCAGAAGAATAAATATCGATCTATGAATTTCGATATTCCGGTGGATAAAAATTTAATTACAAAATTTATAATCCCAACGAAAGATGGCAGCACAAGAGGTGATGTCACTAAAGAAATCAACAATCACGGAATTTCATCAATGGACGCCATGACTGATGAAGGACATGATTTTGTCTGAAACCGTCGGTATCAAAGAAGTTTGAAAATGTATGAGGTGAGTCAATTAAAATATGTTCTCCATTCATTATTAAAGATTGGAGAGTTTGTTTTGTTCCTAAAAATTCTCCTCTGTATGATAAATTTTGAAACACATCTGGACGTAGGGCAGGTTTTGACACACAAGTTACAGAAATAAATTGTCTTTTTCTTCTCACTTTTTTGTTCTGCATACAACACAGGGATTTGCCCAAGAACTTTTGGCGTTCTTCCCATGAAATGTAGTAAGCCATCTAATCTTTGCAGTGTTGGGTCTTGTGACCTTTACCGGACTTACTGGGGGTTTTATGGGTACTCATTCATTCAGAAACCAGAAACTTACAATGCTTTTCTGTATTCTTTGTGTGATAGAGGAGTCTTATTGTATCTTTTTAGGTTCCTGGTGTACAACAAATACAAATTTACAATAGACACCTCCAAGAGCAAAAAAAAAAAAAAATGTTCCTATACCATTTGTGAGTGCATCTACAAAACTGGTACTGTGCAATATAATTATCTGTCCTATTAAATCCACCCATGTGCTTGGTGTAGTCCAGAACTAAATTTGGCTTCATTGTTGTTGGTTGATTATGATACTTTGAAGGTACTGCAGTCATTTCATTTTTGTCCCCTTTATGGTAAGTACTCACAAAAGTTACAGTTCTTTTATCTCTCCATATGAGAGCCAGTTTTTCTTCTCTTCTAAAACTAATTACATCCCCCTTTTTCATCTTTTTTTATTTTATTTGGCTTTAGAGAATCTGACCTATTTTTTCTATTGCTCAGGACTGTACCTGTTGTGACCATATTCATCTTCCATAATTCATCTGCTAATTTAGTTGAAGTATACTTGTCAGTATACATATGGAAACCTTGAGGTGGATCCATAGAGGTCACGTCCTTGACAACTTTGTTGGTTTTGAGATCAGAATCCAATTGAGTTTTTCCCATATAGGGCTGAATTATAATTCAGGTATGCATTGGAACTGTCTGAGAGTGAAAATACTTTCATTCCAAATGTTGCTGGTTTATTTGGGTTGTAGATTTTGAATTTCACTCTCCCCTTGAAGCTGATAGTGCTTTCATCGACAGATCTGGAAGGTCCAGGTGAGTAAAGAGAGAACACTCGTGCCTTATTTTTTTCCATCACATTCTTGTATCAATTCCTCTTTAGCTAACTTTTTGTTACCTTCAGCATGGGCAAAATGTAGATTCCAAAACAAGAGGAGAAATTCATCTCTTGGAAAAACATCACCAAAAAAAAAGGGAAATTTGTCTATCCAGCTTTTGGAAAAGTAATCTTTGATATCAGGGGTGGGGTGAAACCCCATGTTTATCACCATCCCGAAAAACACTTTTATATCAGAAACTTTCGGGGAGACCATGATGCAATTCTAGCTCTTTTAGTCAAGGGTGTTGATTTTTGTTTGTTTGTTTCCCCTTGAATGCAGGTTTCCTTTGTTATTATGTCAAAAATGTCATTGTCAAAAAAAGGTGAAAATATTCCACTGGAGCGGTATCCTGATCAAAATGAGATGGTAATACCGGCCCCTGCTGAATTTTATATATTGGTATATTAGAAGTTGGACAGGGATCTAAATTACTCACCTCTACCCAGCTACATGCTTTATTGTCGGCAGTGTCACTTATGTCATTCTCACATTCACTTGCACTACTAGATGATATTTCATAAGAATCGCCTTCACTGTCACTAAATGACAATTCTGAAACTTCACTACCACTTTCATTCACTACTTTTCTATTTCCTCACTTGTATTCAGATTTCTTTTTGCCATTTTACCAAAAAAAAAAATCAGGATAAATATGTTACGTATGAACCACCATAATATGCAGTGACATACTACCCAAGAACTCCACTGATTACCTCACAAGAAAATGTTCCTAACAGAATTAAAAAGGAAATTCCCCCATTCACAATGTAGAAAGAACATCCTCCTGCCTTCTCTTGAAAAATATATGGAACTACGTGGACCAGAACTGCCGGCAAAGTAGGATGTAGTTTTCCTACCCATATATGGGTTTTCACCCGTGAAGTGTTAAAGTCCATTCCAGAGGACTTGCTCCTTGGATTTTTCTGTCCTAAAAAAATCCATCGACCCTGGCCTGGTTTGAACCCGCGACCCTCGGAACTAGAGGCAAGGAGCATGACCACTAGTCCACCAAGGCCCACATGTTATCTATTAGATGGTTTAATGAAGGATTTCCTTGTTGCCATGCAATATGTTGGTTCATTAGTGTGACTGACAAGAATGGTGGTTGAGGTCTCGGTGAACTTTTATTTAAAAATGCAACCATTCTATATCCATACAACTACCTTCAGACTATTACTATATGTCCCTATGTTGTTGTCGTCCTCTTATTGTGTCCTTCTTGTGGAAAATTGACCCAAATAGGTCTCCATGTTTATCACTTTCTCTTTATAATTATCTCCATGTTCCTTAAAACTTTTCTAAATGTAGTTTATCCATCTTCCCCTTGTTTTCACTTTGGACCCCTTTAAATTCAATATTATTTTTGTTATTATTGTTGTTACTGTTGTTTTTGTTTTACGTATAAACAGATTTATAAAATATATACTTAATACCTTCCTGTCACAAATGTTTACAGTATTATTCTCCAGTTTACAGTCTCCAGTTTCTCTCTTCCCTTTTCCCCTTTTGTAGATATTTTTCTTCATTGTCTTCTTCACTTGCTGCTACCATATGTGTTGAGGTTTACATAATTGTCTCCTTCCCAATGGAATCCATTCTAAAACCTTTATTGCATTATTTCATAGTTATTTGTAGTTATTATGTATCACATTAAACAGCTGGTGTTTAATTAATATGATTTACTAAGTGCATTTTGAAAGCATGAAGAATGCAATGACTGGTATTAAATGCTGTACATTATTTTAAATAGGTACGTCGGCCATGGTGGTCTAGTGGTTATGTTCCTTGCCCCAAGTCCCAAGGGTCATTGGTTCAAACCCGGCTGGGGTCAATAGATTTTTAGGATGAAAAATTCAAAGCACAAGTCCTCCAGGATGGACTTTAAGCTGTGGGTCCCGAGTCTGAAGATTTTCAGGCTCATAAAAGAACTGCAAGTCTGAATAAAAACACCTCTGTGCAAAATTTAACTGACCTTCATCCATCCAAGTAATACCTTGGTTACCTACTAGATGTCTCATTGTGGTAATGTACTAACTACATGTCACTTGTTGGCATCTATAGGTAATAAGCAAATTAAAATAGCTTGGTTAAGAAACTCCTGCTAGGGAGCACCTATCGCCATGTGGGACGTATGGGGTACATACACAGGTCAATAATATTTTCACAGATAGAGGTATTGATGGAAAACAGTCAAATTTCTTTAACCCTTTGCCAGCCCTAACGCTCCAAAGCGCTTGAGATTTAAATGTCTCCTGCCGGCCTAAACGCTCTAAAGCGCTCTTGATGAAAGCATCTTAAAAATATTGTGTCGTGCGTACAGAACACGCGATCTCTTTATGCAGGTGTGATGAAATCACTTAGTAGGCATTCCTGCACGTGTGTAAATATGAACCAAGGATAAACACTTATATAGGGCACAGATAATGAAGTGAGGGCTCAGTTGAAGTTGAAATCATGACATCTACATCTCGCACATCACTTAAAAGAGTAAGCGATGTGGATATTTTACAAGTTTTAGCAGAAAGTACTGATAGTGATGTGTCAATATTTTCGTCGGAGGAAGATGAGGATGATAATGAATCCTGCAGTGATGAAGATGGAAAGATTATGCAAGACAACTTTGAAAGAATTCAAGATAGAGGCCCCGGTCCTAGCTGCGGAAAAACTCCCCAGCTGAATTGGAAAAATGCAGCAAATTTCAAAGAATTAGAAAAGTACGAACATTTTTCAGGGCCTATACACAGTCTACCAGTTGGCAGCAGTGAAAAAGAATTTTTTGAGTTATTTGTTTCTAATGATTTTTACAACAAAGTTGCAGAAGAAACAAATAAGTATGCAGCTTTATTGCAAAGAAAAGCTGGAAAAATCGATAACAACTGGGAAGAAACAAATGCAGAAGAAATACAAGCCTATATAGGAATTCTGATTTATATGGGCCTTGTTGACCTTACAGAAATTGACAATTATTTTCAAGGTGAGTTCTGTGTCTGCCCTTTAGTAAGACAAGCCATGACACTAAAACGGTTAAAAAAATTGTGCCAATATTTACATCTGAATGATGATGAACAAAGACCTGACCAGCAGAGCAAAAATTTTGACATTTTGTATAAAGCAAGACCAGCTCTATATCTAATGGAAAAATTCAGACAGATATACATACCAGCCTATGGACGAGGCAATGATCGGTTTCAAGGGGAGGTTTTTTCTGAAACAATATCTACCTGGAAAGCCAACTAAATGGGGGATCAAGGCTTGGGGCCTAGCTGACAGTGCCAATAGTTATCTTCTGAAATGTGAAATTTATAAAGGGAAAAAAGAAATTTGACAACAGGATTTTTTACTAGGGGAACAGGTTGTACTACAACTTACAGAAAATTTCTGGGGAAAATGGCATCACATTTATTTTGACAGCAGCACAAATCTTACGAAAATGTTACTGGCGGAAGACACTTATAGCTGTGGAACTACAAGGGCGAACAGAAAGAATTGGCCAGCCGAATTTAGAAAACCAACTCTTTTGAAATTGTGAAATTGAAAAGAGGCGAGTCCAGAAAAATGCAGCATGAAGATGTGACGGCGGTAGTGTGGCAAGACAAACGTGTTGTTCTTCTCCTTTCCATGAATTCCGATCCCTGGACTGATGGTTCAGTCACAAGAAAAACAGGAAAAGGCAATGAAGAAATTGAAGTTCCATGTCCTACTGCCGTCATAAATTACACGAAGCACATGCGAGGCATGGATATAAATGATCAGAAACGCGAATATTATGGTGTTGTCTGATCTTCAAAAAAGTGGTGGAAGTTTCTATTACATTTTGTCCTAACCTAAATGTGTGTATTGTGAACTGTTTCATTTTATATGACCTGACAAACCAGCCTTCGAGTACAGCACACGGAAACAAGCAAGTGACCTTAAGATGAAACTTGATGCATCAGCTAATAAGTACGTTCACATCTCAAAAGCGTACAGGCAGGAAGAGAAGTTTGCCCATCGGAACTGCATCCCCTAAACTTTTTCATTCTTTGGAAAAAATATCAGGCCGTGCAAAAGTGTGTACTTTGTGTATAGAGAAAATTAAAAAAAGCTCAATCTGGAAGGGGTAAACAGACAACATTTAAGTGCAAACAGTGTGACTTTCCATTGTGCCATGTGGGGTGTTTTTTGGAATACCACCAGCAGCGAAATGTGGAGATGCAAAATTAGGTGAGTACGTTATTACATGCATAAATATATTAGGAATTAGATAAAAAAATAATTATGATCCTATCTTTTTCAGTTTAATTTTTATGATTTTTTTCTTAAGGGGGGACATAGATTCTGCTATAGGCATTTAAATTTAAGTGCCCATTTAAAAACCTGTCCTAGTAGGAGGACGGTAAATGGGAGCGGCCGAGGGTTGAATTAACTTCACAGATTTAAGAAAAATTTTTATCACCTCACATTCCATCTTCTATCTAGACCGGTTTCAGAACCACATTGGTTCCATCTTCAACATTTTCAAAATGACCACTTCAAAACTAACCTCAATCTCAAATTTCAAAGAACTTTTTGGGTTAAATAAAAATATCAAAATATTCATATATTTGCAGGGAAAAAGAAGAAAAAAATTACCAACATTAAATTCATTAAGAAAAGTTTAGTTTTGAATTTAATACTCAATTTTGTCAGAAGAATAATCAAAGATAACAATGAGAGTAAAGAACAAATAATGATCAAAAATAAAGTTTTAAAAATGGAAAAAAGTAAATAATATGAAATAATAAGTAATCTTGATATGGAGTTATATTTTCTCCATCTAAAAATTACTAAATATGTAGGGAATTTTTATTGGGAAAGCCTAGAGGAGATTTTTCAACAAGCTAAATAATACTCGTATCATTAAACAGAAAATTGTAAGACAGAACAAGAAAATTGAAAATTTGAAACAAAAATCTGGAAAAGGGAAAAATATAAAGAAAAAGGTCATAAAAATACTGAAAGTGGAACCAATGTGGTTCTGAAAGTATGAGGTGTGGTGATAATTTATTTTATTAAATTTAATACATACCTCAAATAGTGTTACTTCCTCTAAAGTTTAACTTCACAGATGTTTACGTAAAATTTTCAAAATAACTTTATTTATTTCACAATATTTCTCTATGTGCAAACAATTTGTCTGCTGCTAATAGAGTCTCTTCTTTAATGTCTATCTTATAACTCAGTTCTCCATACCCACTGATGTTTTCAGTTAAAACAGTTTCCACTCTCAACGTGACTGGCTGATCTGACACCCTCACACCTTATTATATATGTGAGGGTAGGAACAATCTCGAGTTCCATTCTAAACTCCTCTTGAACAGAAAACTTGAGAACCAACTTTTCCAGAATGGACGTATAGACACATGTTGACATTTTTCCATGGGCTCATCGATCTTGAGTTACCAGCTCATGAATCTCCCTTTACCATACAAGGCAAGACCTGACTCTTGTTGTCATCCGTGAATTTCAAAAGCTAGGCCAACAATATATCTCAATATCAATAAAAATACATATACATACTCTTTCTTGATTTCAAAAAATTATTTTCGTACAAGTTTCAACCAATTTTATTCCATTTTCACTGATGTGTACAGACAAAATAAATGTTTATGTTTTCAGTATATTCTAATCAATCTGGCTTTGTTAATCAAATTTAATTTTTACTTTTTTTTTTTACAGTTGTTTCCAAGAGGACAAACTAGGCCATGGGATTATGGACAACTTCCAAAGAATAAGACAAAAAATCGTTATGGAAAACTTGCAGCATGTAAGTTCATTGGAAATTGCTTTGTCTATGAAAATACAATAATTATCTTGTATCCAGTTTTATCTAATATATAAAAATGAATGTTTGTTTGTTTGTTTATATTTTATGTGCTGCCATATCATTCATTCGATTGTTATGCAGCTTTTTGCAAAACATTCAGGAGTTTCCTGAGAAGATTATAGGCTATAAGAGAGTTGTAATTCTCAACCCCTTCATCTTTAAAAATCACCCTTTGATTAGAAAATGTGAAAAAAGTTGATTTTTGGACGCTTAAATGGCTTACGCTGCCTAAACCATAACAAATACACAAAATTAATGTACACATAATTGAATACCTCAAAAAACTTTACAAAAAATCCATTTATCTTTTACGGATAATTCACAATAACCTTTTTTATCTTTCATTGATAACAAGAAGACCGGGATAAGTACAATCTCGTAGGAGTGCACAGTGGGTATTCTTTTATGGATAACTCACAATAATGAATTTTGGCTTTCAGCTCATTTATGCCAAGAAGATTCCCAGGCAACACCAGGTAATCAGCACGGGGTTTCTTAAAATAATTACAATATAAATTTATAATTATTTTTCCTTTCACCTATTCCACTAAACATAAAACACATTAATTTTTGTATTTCAGCTAATTTATACCAAAAAGATTGGGATGCGTAGATTTCCAGTCAATGCCGAGTAATCAGCACGAGATATCTAAAAATAATTACGATAATTTTTTTTACCTTTACTTATTCAACTAAGCATAAAAACACATTCATTTTCACCTTTCAGCTTATTTATCTCAAAAAGATCGGGATAAGTAGATTCCCGGGCAGTGCCGGGTAATCAACACGGGGTATCTAAAAATAATTACGTTAAAAATTTTTCCTTCTACTTATTCAACTAAACATAAAAACATGTTAATTTTCTTCATTCAGCTCATTTATGTCAAGAAGATCGGGATAAGTATTTTCCCGGGCAATGCCGGGTAATCAGCACAGGGTATCTACAAATATTTACGATATAAATTTTTCCTATAACTAATTTAACTAAACATAAAAACACATTAATTTTCGTCTTTCAGCTCATTTATGCCAAGAAGATCAGGCTAAGTAGATTCCTGGGCAACACCGGGTAATCAGCACAGGGTATCAAAAAATAATTAACTAACTCACTGGCACTATCGAACCTGTAGGTTCTTGGCCTCACAGACATAAGCTCTCCATACATCCCTAACCTGAGCTAATGTTTTCCAATCATTTCCTGTATAATCTACTTCCCTCAAATCATAGTTAATGTTATTCTCCCACCTCATTCTTGGTCTACCAACTGGGCATTTTCCCTCTGGTTTTCCTACAAGAAGCTTCCATGCATGTCTCTCATTCCCCATTTGTGACACATGTCCTGCCCATCGCAGTCTACAAGTCTTAACTGTTCTTATTATATCTGGCTTCCTATAAAGACCATGTAGTTCACTGTTATGCAGTCTTCTCCATTCACTTGTCTGTTCATCTCTCTTTGGTCCAAAACTTTTTCTAAGTACTTTATTCTCAGATACTCATAATCTCCTTTCCTCCCTTAAAGTAAGAGTCCATGTTTCGCACCTATATAATATAACTGGTAGAATAATAGTTTTATATATTTTCAGTTTAACATTTTTTGAAAGGAGTTGGGACATCAAGAGTCTCTGCAATGCATAATAGCACGCATTTCCAGAATTGAGCCTATGTTTAATTTCTTTGTGCATCTCATTCCTATTTGTGATTATTGTTCCTAGGTATTTGAATTCAACCACTTCCTCAAAATTTTGCCCATTTGTCATTAGCTGTCCATTTCCATTATATAATGTAGTTTTATGTGTGACCATATATTCAGTTTTATTGATATTTACTTCCAGTCCCAGTTTTTTAGTACTACTCAATAGTGTGTGCGGTTGGCCTTTAGTATCTCCTCGCTATTGCCCAATAGTACTACATCATCAGCATAAACTAACAGCTTATTAATACCATTGAGCTGTAGGCCTTCTTCGTCCTCCAAAGATTTGATGGCATGCTCTAGTATAAAATGAAATAGTAGAAGAGATAGTGCATTTCCTAGCTTCAACCCATTCTGGATTTCAAAAGTACCTGAAAACTGTTTGCCTACACGCATCCTACTCTTTGTGCCATTTAGACACATTCGTTTAAGTCTTATCCAACTTGATGTTTTTATTATTAATTTAACACTTCTTCCTGAAGGATAAATTATATTTGAAGAGAACAATTTTCACCTAGACCGAGACTTGAACCCGGGACCTTTGGCTTTTTAGACCAATGCTCTACCACCTGAGCTACCGGGATGAGTTCCGATCTAGATGCAAATTTTTCTCTTATATACGTTATAATTCCCTCGTGCCAAATGCTATGAAACCTTTGCTTCTATCTTTCCAAATGGCAGCTTCTTAGTTAAGAAGATATTTATCGAGAATTTAATCACTACTTTATAAAGCCGCTAGGGCTTCAATTGATGTTTTTATTGTTAATTTAACACTTCTCCCTGAAGGATAAATTATATTTGAAGAGAAAAAATTTCACCCAGACCAAGACTCGAACCTGGGTCCTTTGGCTTTTTAGGCCAATGCTCTACCATCTCGGCATAACCGTTAATCTTGTGAACTGCGTTCTAGATAGTGTACTCTTTCAAGTTCTAAACTTTATTTATGAGTCGTGTTAAGGGAAGTGGGAGGAGAATGTAAACAAATAACAAAAGTAAAACAGCATATTATACAATTACTTACAGTACATCGGTACAATGTCTTTATGTTGAGTTGTTGATATTTGCATGTGTTTGTTTAGCAGAAGGAAATACTGTACTGTACAATCAGTCAGGAAGACGGTACACCAGTACAGTAGATTTAGAACCGTGTGATACCATTTTGTGAGCCAGAGAGGAGAAGGAGAGCACAAGTGAGTCATAGATGGGGTATTTGGTCGGAGACGTTGCAGGTGTCCTTCCGTTGCTTATCGCAAAACCGAGCGCACTACTAGGTAAAGCCTCCAAGTACAGCAGTGACTCGTCTGGTCTATGGCGCATCTTTCTGAACGGTAGAATGTTGTTGTTTACAAGCTGTACGCATCTACTGTATGCATGAATGTTTGAATTTGATATAGTGGAAAATGAGCTACACAAGAAATGAAAAAGTCGACATGCTGATTATTTTGGGCAAATGTCACAATAATAAAGAAGAAGTGAGCAGAGTGTATGCACTGCACTATCCTGACAGACTGCATCCTGTACCAGTGACGTTTCAAAGGGCAGAACAAAACTTCAGAAATGGAATTATCCACAGGAAACCTTATGTAAGACGTGCAGTTGCTACTAGTGAAGCAAATGTAGTGTTTGTGTTGGGGGCTGTGGTAGTAGACCCGCATGTAAGTACCCGTGATATTATTACAGTGGCAGGTATCAGTCAGTCATCGGTGTGGTGCATGGGCAATTCTTTTGGCTAAGGGAGGGTAGACAGTTCACCCAGTACCTGCCCCACTCTCAACTATTCTTCTTGCTAGGATAAACATGCATTCCACCTATATCACATATCCTTAGCCCAGGAACTACCTGGACATGATGTTAATTGTAGATTGCAGTTTTGTGAGTGAATTCAAACATCTGGTATTGAAGATCTGTTAGCATTCATATTGTTTTCAGATGAAGCTATTTTTACCAATCGTGATAAGGTAACATGCATTACTGGGCAGCGAAAAATCCTCACTGGGTAAGACATGTTGCTTATCAACAAAGATGGTCTGTGAATGTGTGGTGTGTGATTCCAGGTAGCTACGTGATAGGGCCGTATTTCTTGGACGGAAATATAACAGGACGAAGCTATGCACTTTTTCTGCAACATCATTTACCTCAACTGCTGGAAGAAGTAGATATACATACCTGGCAGACGATGTGGTTCCAGCACATCCGACCCATTCCAGTAATGTAGCAGTCCGTGTGCTTAACAGGACTTTCCCTAATAAATGGATTGGTACGAGAGGTCTTCATGACTGGTCTCCAAGATCATCCGAACTAACCTCACTGGATTATTTCTTATGGGGATATGTGAAACAACGTGTCTATGCCATGGAACCAACCACTCTTGACGATATGCACATCGGAACGGAAGCATGCCAGTCTATTTCAGTTTGCCAACTAGTCCTCATATGAGTTTCCTTTTGGAAACGTAATTGGGAATGTGTAAACAATGATCGTGGCACTTTCAAACCATCTACTTGGTGTTTAGACACCTGTTCCTGTAGTAATAGGGTAATATTTTGAAACAGGAAGTTTATACATTGGTACACAGCCCATGTGTAAAGCGGACTGCGTCTGCCCCTGCTAATTCAACATCCTGTAGAACTGTTCTAATATGGCATAACTAATTATTCAAATTGTATTTTAAAGTCAATAAATAGATCTTTCATTCCATCTAAAATAAAATATGAGGTTGCATTTAAAATATTAGTTGTCAATGTTGTATCTTTTCTACAAATGGATAGAAAATTTTCCTAAGTGTCTCCGCATACTCACAACATTATGTGATTCATCTTTCAAGTATCAAACTCATGATAAAATATATGGTTTTCACATAACAATAACTAACTAACTAACTCACTGGCACTATCAAACCTGTAGGTTCATGGTCACATGGACATAAGCTCTCCAAATATCCCTATCCTGAGCCAATGTTTTCCAATCATCCCCTGTATAATCTACTTCTCTCAAATCATACTTAATGTTATTCTTCCATCTCATTCTTGGTCTACCAACTGGGTGTATTCCCTCTGGTTTTCCTACAAGAAGCTTCCATGCACCTCTTTCATTACCCATTCATGCCACATGTCCTGCCCATCGCAGTCTATGAGACTTAACTGTTCTTATTATATCTGGCTTCCAATAAAGACCATGTAATTCACTGTTATGTAGTCTTCTCCATTCACCTGTCTGTTCATCTCTCTTTGGACCAAAAATTTTCCTAAGAACTTTATTCTCAAATACTCATAATCTCCTTTCCTCCCTTAAAGTAAGAGTCCATGTTTCGCACCCATATAATATAACTGGTAGAATAATAGTTTTATATATTTTCAGTTTAACGTTTTTTGAAAGGAGTTGGGAAGTCAAGAGTCTCTGCAATGCATAATAGCATGCATTTCCAGAATTGAGCCTATGTTTAATTTCCTTGTGCATCTCATTCCTGTTTGTGATTATTGTTCCTAGGTATTTGAATTCAGCCACTTCCTCAAATTTTCCTCATTTGTCATTAGCTGTCCATTTCCATTACATAATGTATTTTTATGTGTTACCATATATTAAGTTTTATTGATATTTACTTCCAGTCCTAATTTCTTAGTGTTACTCAATAGTGTGTGCGTGTTGGCCTTTAGTATCTCCTCGCTATCGCCAATAGTACTACATCATCAGCATAAACTAACAGCTTATTAATACCATTGAGCTGTAGGCCTTCTTTATCCTCTAAAGATTTGATGGCATGCTCTAGTATAAAATTAAATAGTAGAGGAGATAGTGCATCTCCTTGCTTCAACCCATTGTGCATTTCAAGTGTCCGAAATCTGTTTGCCAACATGCACCCTACTCTTTGTGCCATTTAGACACATTCATATAAGTCTAATTATCTTTTTAGGAATTCCGAACTCCAGCAGGATACTATATAACTTCTCCCTCTTAATTGAATCATAACGCCTTTTTGAAGTCTACGTATAGTTGATGTACAGTACGCATTATATTCCTATTTCTTTTTTTCTTTTCTAAACTCTGTCTTAAGCTAAAAATCCTGATCTGTTGTAGACCTGTTTTTCTAAATGCACATTGATGATCTCCTAGAATCTCATCAATATAAGGAGTAAGTCTGCTTACTAATATATTTGTTAGAATTTTGTACGAAGTTGAAAGTAATGAGATGCCCCTGTAGTTGTTGCAATCAGTTTTATCTCCTTTCTTGTAAATTGGTACGATAATAATCGATTCTTTCCATTCATCTGGAAGAGCTTCTTTATCCCAAATCATATTAAACAACTGGCGTCTCTTGTGCATCAATTTTTCTCCCCCTGATTTTATCACTTCTCTTCTGGGATCTCATCTGAACTTGATGCTTTATTACAGTTTCAATTTTTTTTTCTATCACCCATTTCAACCTCTAATGCACTTGGTTCTAACGATTAGCATTTCTGCTGTCTGTAAATTATCCTTTTCAATATCCTGTTCTTAAAGTAACTTTTCCATCTATTTAATATACTCCTACAATCTGCAATCATATCCCCATTTTCAGTCCTAATTATGTTTGTTCTAGCCTGAAACCCTTTCTTCTCTATCCTATTTCCCTGATATAATTCTCTAGTGTTCCTATTTTTGGGCATTCTTTTCAAGATCATTAATCTTCTCTCTCAAATATTCCCTCTTTTTACTCTTCAGTAACCTCGTGGTTTCCCATCTAACACTACCACAATTGCTCCAAATTTACCTCATTTTGCTCGTGTAACGATTTTTTCATTTTTGCTAGCTTTCTTTTCTTTACAATGTCGGCACTTTTTCATTTTCATCAAACCATTTCTTGTTTTGCCTCTTTTTAAAAACACCCAATTCTTTCTTTCTGATGCTGACAATTTAATAGTATATCTTGTAGCCTCCCATTCTTTATTATTATCAGTTTCTTCTTCGTTTGCCACATTGTCATCTGAAGATTTCAGTACTTCATATCTATTAGCAATTTTAATCTGGTATTCTTGCTGCATTTCATAATTTTTCAAGTTTTTTAAATCAAATAATTCAGAATCATCTTTAGTGTTTGTTCCTCCCATTAGCGATAGCCGTTGTTTGATTTTCACTCTGACCAGATGATGATCTGAATTGCAGTCTGTCCCTCTAATTGATCTATCATCGATAATGCAACTCTGCCAGCGTTTGTCCACTAATACGTGATCTAGCTGGTTTCGAGTTTTGCCATCTGGAGATGTACGGGTGTATTTATGAATATCCTTATGCTGAAATGTTGTACTCTTAATAATGAGATTCTTTGATGTGGCAAAGGTAACTAATCTAATCCCATTGTCGTTACTATCTTCATGAAGACTGAATTTGTCTATTGTTGGTTTCAATATATCTTCCCACCCTGCTTTTGCATTAAAATCTCCTAAGACAATTTTTATATGATATCGTGAAATCATATCAAATACGCATTCTAATTCTTCATAGAACTCATCCTTGATCTTGTCATCTTTTTCTTCTGTGGGGGCATGTACATTTACAATTACAAAAGCATGCCGTTTACCTTTAGAATTATGTATGATATCCTATCACTAACAAACTTAATATCTCGGATAGCGGATAGGATCCTCCTTCAGACTAAAATCCTGTTCCAAATGCAGGTCTTTCTGCACCCCTGTAGTATAATACAAAGTTTCCTGATTCTTGACTACCTTCTCCTGGCCATCTAACTTCCTGCAAAGCAACTATATCCAAGGGTGATTTATCTAATTCTTGGGTTAATACCTCCAGCGCCCCGCTTTTGTATAAAGTCCGAAGATTCCATGTTCCTAGGAACTTGTCCCTATGTTTGAGCCTTTGGCATAGGTTCCCTGAAGTAGTCCCTGCCTGGAGAACCGAATGGGGGACTATTTGACCTCTGGAAAATTTTCCCCAGTGAAACCCATGTCCACATTTCTTGACGGTTGTATTTTTACGGTGCAAGATCACTACTCTTTCGACCAAGGTAATATTTTCGTCTGGCTTATCACCTTCAACCAGTCCAGCATGGGTAACCCTATCGGCAGCAATGCTACTGCTGGCATAGCTCTCGGGATCGTTTAAGCACACAAGCCACTCCACCACGACAAGGTAAAGATACCTTGGGAGAGTTACATAACAATAGTAAACACAATTAGTGAATCACCCTGTATATATATATTTAGGAATAAACTGTTAGATATTTTAGTTGGGAACAATCTACCACAACAGCATATTTTAAATGTATACAATATCTATAAAACAAATTTGATTTTAGTTCGAATCATAACATACAAACAGAATGGACTGAAATTAATAGGGCTATAAGACAAGGATGTGGCCTCTCGCCCTTGCTCTTTGTCATATAATACTCCAAGATTGGTGACAGATGAGACACAGTTCTATCCAAATTAATAGAAACCTAAAAATAAACTCCTTGCTTTTTGCATTTGGTATTAACAGCTCCAACAGAAACAGATTTACATTATTCTGTACACAATTTTAATATAATTGCAAAAAAGGTACAATATGGAAATCAATACAAAGAAAACTAAGGTGATGGCCTTTTGTGGGAACTGCCCTATACCTAGCAAAATTGTTTTGGTTGATGAAATTTTAGAACGAGTAAATGGATTTAATTATTTGGGTTATAATTTAACATTTCAAGATGAAGCTGATATCAAAGAAAATCACAAATTCCACAAAAACAATGGGATAATTAACACTATAATTAAACCATCTTTAGTACAGAAGAACACAAGATTACCTTTTTATAAGGTTCTTGCAAGACCAGTATTAAGATATGGTAGTGAAGCATGGACAATACAAAGAAGAGATTAAAGCCGAATAACAGCAAATGAGATGTGATTTATGCGCCGTACAGCAGGCTATACAAAGTAGGACCATAAAAGAAATGAGGAAATTATGGAAGAGTTGGATGTAGAACCCATTCTTCATATATACAAAACTACCAGAACAACTGGAAAGCCCATCTTCAACAAATGCCATTTCATAGAATTCCGAAAGCCATGCTTTGTTACTGCCCCCAAGGCAAAAGATTGCTGGGACGTCCAAAAAAGTGCTGAATGGAAAACTCCTCTTTGAGACTGTAACAGGCCACATGGCCTAATACTTGCATGGATGATGATGATGATGATGATGATATATACAGGGTGTAACATATCTCAATGGCAAAATTTCAGGAATGAGTTCCTCATATGGAGAGAATAAAGAAAGTGTATTACAACATGGGTCCGGAAATTAATAATTGCAGAGTTATTCAAACTTTTATGAATGGCAACAAAATGCAAGGGAATTGTTGGTGCGCTCTGTTCTGTCAGATGAAATGTTCAAAGTGACCTCCTTGCGCCTCAATACAGGCTGCTGCTCTTCTTCACATTGAGTCTCCAACATGATAAAAAATGCCTCGTGTAGTACGTACTGTCTGACAGGCTGCCACAAAGCATGCACGGAGAGTTATTACATCATCCACAGGGCTTGAATACACCAAAGACGTGAGGTGTCCCCAAAGATAAAAGTCGAAGTGGTTTAAATCAGGAGATCGTGGTGGCCAAGAAATTGGTCCTCCTCTATCAATCCCCAGCGGAGACCAAATGTTCGATTAAGGTACTTGCGAGCAGACAGACTGAAATGTGCAGGAGCACCATCGTGCATGAAGGACATCAGCCATTGGAATACTAGTGGCATGTCTTCCAAGTAATGAGGTAATTGATTGTGCAAGGAACGTGTGTATTCACATCCATTGAGCCTGTTCGGAACAACGTAGGTTCCCAACAAACTATCACTAACAATGCCTGCCCAGATGTTAATTGAGAATCTCTGTTGGTGATGTGTTGCGATTGTTGCATTGAGATTCATGTCTGCCCACACGTGATGGTTGTGCAAATTCTGGATCCCATCCCTTGTGAATGTTGCCTCATCCGTGAACAACACGATAGCTCCAAAATTAGGATTCACACCGCATTGTTGGAAGAACCACTGGCAGCACATTACCCGTGCAGGATAATCCCAGGAGACAAGGCTTGTACATGCTGTAGATGATATGGATACAATTGTTGTTCCTTAGTAGTCTCCATACCGACATGTGTGGCAAATTAATCTGCAGTCCTAAGCGCCTTGTGCTTATTCCAGGATTTTTGTCTACTATGTTGAAAACAGTCTCCTCCTCTTCAGGCCTTACAACTGTTGGCCGTCCCATGGTCCTTGGTGGGCATGCAAAACTCCCGTATTTGCATAAACGGCGATGGATTCCTTCAAGAGTCTTACAATCTGGCAATCTCCGCATTGGGTATCGTTCCTGATACAAACGATGCGCCCTCAAAGCATTACCATCTGCCAAACCATAGATGAATGCATACAGGCATCTTCTTCATTAGTGTACATCACAGCAGCCTACAACCAACAGAAAACAGACTGTCAATAACTACTGTAAACCTTAATAACTCTGTAATTATCAATTTCCGGACCCATGTTGTAATACACTTTTTTTATTCTCTCCATATGAGGAACTCATTCCTGAAATTTTGCTGTTGAGTTATGTTACACCCTGTGTACATACATTGCTAACGTAATCTATCACATACTGCTACATTATTTTTTCTGTTTTGGTTTCTTTTTTTGGACTTATGTAGACTGATAGATGGCATATAATCCTACGGGTCGAATCTTTGAACGCATTAGACCGTAAAAGGCGTTCTCTGCTGAGAAAGTTTTATCCTAATACGATTTTGCTTACTCAGAAATATATTCATGCGATAATAATTCGTAAGCTACCTGACGAGGTAACTTAAGATCCTAGCTTAAGATAGAAACTTATCGTGAGAATCCCGAAGGGAACTGATGGTAATCAATGTAGTTTGAAACCTTGCCGCTTTATCCAAGATGTCGGACCTTGAAGACTTCGATCATGTTTTCGGTATACGTGGAAAGAGGAATTTGATAGAGTCTACCAAAGAATTCAACTGGAAGAACAGGAGAATTGGCGTAATATTGCACGATGCAGATGTCGTTGTATACGGTATTATTTGTGGGATGCAAGCGTAAATGCGTTCCTCTATAACAGACGAAAATAATGAAAGTGGTTTTAACGCTGAGAATTCTGGGTAATTTCTTGCCAATATTACAAAAACGACGACTTTCATGCATGACCAGTTTGTGGGTAGCTAATTCGATCTTTGCACTTGCTCACGGTGAGTCAGCTGACCAGTGATTGGAAGTAATTTGAGTAGAGACTAATGTATTTGCATGCGACCCATATTGTAGACCTATTTTAATTAACCTAGGTCACTGACACCCTTCTCCCCCCACATTCTCATTCCACTAGCTGCCACTGACGATAATTAAGGAGTTAAGTTTCATATATGTATATATATATATTTCAATTCCTTCTGGATTTTTTCGCGTTGAGACTTGAAAGTAGCTTTGAAGTTCCTTACGACAGGTTACTGGCCCGACGCTAAGTAGTCCAGTGGTAGGGCTGCTATCTTTTAGTCTCTGGACAGACTTAGGATACTGCATTTACTCAGTACCCGATGGAATGGTTATACCGCCGTGACTCGATCCTCAGAGCCTTGTTTGTGAAAATGGGTTGTATCATGAGAAGGTGAGGATGAGAATTGGGTAGGAGAGGTTATACGCACGTCACTACCCCTTACCAAATTTACTTCGGCAGAACATACAAAATATTTACAAAGACAACACCATAAAGATTAAATTAAATAACAGATTTTCTGAAGAAGGAATTATAAATCGTGGTGTGAGACAAGGCTGCCCCCCTATCCCCAGCACTCTTTGCAATTTATATCAATGAAGTAATATGTTGCTGGAACAAAAAATATAAATTTGGAATAAGAATATCAGAAAATAGAAAATTAAACACCATATTGTTTGCAGATGACCAAATAATAATAGCAAATTCCGAAGATAATCTAAAGAAAGGTCTGTATGAACTTAACAAAATTACAGAAGAATATGGATTAAAGATATCTACAGAGAAAACAAAAATTATGGCATTTTCAAGGTGTAGATCCTGTCAGAAGTAAAATTGTCCTGGACAATAAAATTTTGGAGCAGGTGAATAATTTTACATATCTAGGATGCAATATCTCATATGAAGAAGAAAAGGATGTAAATGCAAAAATATCTAAATTTTTAAGAATTTTAGGGTTAATAAATTCTATCTTCAAGCCACACAAGCATTCAAGACTGAAAGTGTATAAAACACTGGCTCTTCCAACTCTTTTGTATGGTAGCAAAGTATGGACGTTGAAACAGAAGGATATACAGAGACTTAGATCTGCTGAAATGAGATATCTTCGGAGGACTGCAGGATACACACTACTAGGTCACAAAAAAAAATGAAGACATCTTAGAAGATGGAATCTTTAGAAAACAAAATTTCTGATTATAAGTCAAGATGGATGCAACATATTCATCGAATGGAAGATCACAGAATACCCAAACAAATGTTAAGATATCAACCTGCAGGAAGAAGAGACGTCCACTCAAAAGACTTTTGGATGGTGTTTCTCTTGAGGCCGAAACAGGTTAACAAATGGTCTAAATTCGTGAATGTACTATGATGATAATGATGATGATGATATATATATCACACTGAGGTACAGACTCAGAGATCCGGGTTCGAATCCCGTCCAGGCATTTATTTTTCTTATCATACCATATATATATATATATATATATATATACATATGTATAACACCTTTGTTTTTGTAGTGTTACAAAATACAAAAAATAATACATCACTATATTTGAATTTCTACAAGCTTATGACATTACTACATTACAAAGAAAATCTGCAGTAGCAATATTCAGACTGCTAATGGGACATGACTGCCTGAATAAACACCTACACAAACTTGGCATTACAGATTCGCCTGAATGCCCTTTTTGCAATTTAAATGAAGATATGGATAGAGACCATCTCCTCCGTTGTCCAGCTTTTGTAGAAGAGACCAACCTTTCTGCTAAATATTGGAGTGCAGGAGAGTGAATGATTTCATTATCAAGTGCTCGACATTAGATATCAACCAACCAACCATATTTGAATTTCAATGGTCATGATACCTATAATGCTGTGATTCTTGAGCAAAAACATTGCATCTAGGTTAGTGATATCGAGACTATAATTTCAGTCTGACATAAAGAGTTATAAGTGTACACATGCACTCAGAATACAGTATCGAGGGATAGTATCGTGAAGGTTTGTTTTTCTTAAAATTTTATATAAACATTTAGTTTTTATTGAGCATAAGTGTGAGTCAAAACATTGTATGCTGTCTAGAAATATCCTGAAAATATGAAAACGCAACATACAACAAATGTTGGTAAATGTGTTTGGCTGTGAGTTCGTTACTGTTAAAGAGTGTAATATATTTGATAAAGTATATAATGTGGAAATAAGAGTAGACTTTTGTTAGTCACATTGTAATTCAAGATGATCATGTCATAAAATCTTTAGAGGATTTAGAAGGCCTACAACTCAATGGTATTAATAAGCTGCTAGTTTAGGCTAATGATGTAGTATGATTAGGTGATTGTGAGGAGATACTAAGGGCCAATACATACACTCTTTTGTGTAATACTAAGAAATTGGGACCGAAAATAAACATCAATAAAAATAAACATATGTTCACACATAGAAATACATTATATAATGGAAATGGACAGTTAATGACAAATGAGGGAAATTTTGAAGAAGTGGCTGAATTCAAATATCTTGGAACAATATTTAAAAATAGGAATGAAATGCAGAAAGAAATTAAACATAGGCTCAATTCTGGAAATGCATGTTATTATGCATGACCCTTGTTGTTCCAACTTCAATAGAAAGTGGGTTCTCTTCACTGTTATAGAAATATGAAAGTAGACATTTTGACTTATAATTCCGATTATCGGGCAAATATTCCTTCTGATAGAAAGCTTGGAAGAGTCTGCTACAAGTTAACTCCAATCTTTGACATAAAATTAACACTCAACTTGTGTGAGTAAAAATTGCTACTGGTATTTCATTGCTTTACGAGGTGGACTTAGAAATTAACATAATATTAAAAGAACTTTAAATTTTCTATAATATAACTAGCTAATACCCGGTGTGCACTGCTAGTCATAAATAAATGCTAATATGTTTTTACCAACAGCCATGCACTGTTCGGGAATCAGCTTATCCCGATATTCTTGGCATCAATGAAAGACAAAAATGGTTATTGTGAGTTATCCGTAGAAGATGCTGTCATGGACTTTTTTGTAGAGTTTTTTGAGATGTTCAATTCTGTGTACATTAATTTGGTGTATTTGTTACAGTTTAGGCAGCGTAAGCCAATTAAGCTTCAAAATAGGGACTTTATTTGACATTTTTAACAACAAAGGGTGATTTTTAGGGGTGAAGGGGTTGAATATCACAACTCCCTTATAGCCTATGTTCATCTCAGGAATCGTCTGAACATTTTGCAAAAAAAACCCCATCAAAATCAGATCAACGTGCATAGAATACGAACAAACAAACAAACCACCAAACATACAAACAAACAAACATTGATTTTTATATATAAGATATAAAACAAGAATTTGGAAAGGTATTAAAATAAATAAATAAAGGACTTAGTTTTAAAGAAATAATATAACAAGACCTAAAGTTAGATATGTAATATCGCCAGGAACTTAAATAACTTTATAGATTGAAAAAATAAAAATAGTTTTAGTTAGTAATTGACAAACTGAGCTCTCTTACTTACTCACTGGCACTATCGAAACCCGTAGGTTCATGGCCGCGCAGACATAAGCTCTCCATACATTCCTATCCTGAGCTAATGTTTTCCAAACATTCCCTGTATAATCTACTTCCCTCAAATCATAGTTATTGTTATTCTCCCATCTCATTCTTGGTCTACCAACTGGTTGTTTTCCCTCTGGTTTTCCTACAAGAAGCTTCCATGCACCTCTTTCATTCCCCATATATGCCACATGTCCTGCCTATCGCAGTCTATGAAACTTAACTGTTCTTATTATATCCTATAACCATCCATTTATAACAAAATTATTTGTAATAATTGTATTTTTGCTTTGTGAGATAGTCTTTGAAAATCTTTTCAAGTTTTTTTTTTTTTTTTTTTTTAGTATTCTATCAAATGTCTTATGATAATGTTTATTTATGAGTTATAATATATAAACCTGAAAACCTAGTGAATGGTTTATTTTAGGAAGTTATATTTTGAGGTTCTTTTAATCGAGTTTTTTTGAATCTGGAATCATCATACCTCAATTTAATGTTGATTTGTTCTCGAACATGTTTTGATATATCTTCTATATCATCATCAGCTTTGGCCAGACTGATGAGTTTTATGTTGTGATCCCTGGATGTTGATATCAGCTCCCTCTTCCAGCTCGCTGAAGAACCTCCGTACAAGGTCATATTCAGCAGGAATTTCGAAATTCATAACTCTATTTTTATTCTTCTGAATATACATTTTTTTTCCAAATGGTAGGTTCCTTTGTATTTTCTAACTGTTTTAATAATTTAGTATTCAAATTTACATTATTTTTTTTGGCCCAAACATCAGCAGCAACTGCAGATTTTTCTGTTTCCCCTTTTTTAATATTTCTTATATGTTCTTTGGTTCTAATTTTCAGGTTTCTTTTTTTTTTCCCCTGTATATCTTTTCACAACCAGTACATTCAATTTAATATATTCTTGATTTTTTACTTTGATTGATTTTTTCATTTTTGTTCAAAACAAAATATATATATATATATATATATATATATATATATATGTAGGGAAACAAAACGAAACCTGAAAATTAAAACCAAGGAACACATGAGAAATATTAAAAATGGTGAAATAGAAAAATCTGCAGTTGCTGCTGATGTTTCGGCCAAAAAACATATTGTACATTTTAATACTAAATTATTAAAACAGTTAGAAAATACAAAGGAACTCAACATTTGGGAAAAAATTTATATTCAGAAGAACTAAAATAGAGTTATGAATTTTGAAATTCCTGCTGAACGTGACCTTGTATGGAGGTTCTTCAGTCAGCCAGAAGAGGGAGCTGATATCGACATCCAGGGTTCACAACATAAAACTCATTAGTCTTGCCAAAGCTGATGATGATATCGAAGATATATTGAAACATGTTCGAGAACAAATCAACATTAAATTTAGGTAAGATGATTCCAGATTCAAAAAAGCTTGATTGAAAACCTAGATTTATTTTCTGCTTAATTATGATTAAATTCTTTGAAAGATGTATTATATGTGCAACATGGATGTGAAATTGCCTTATTCTCCTATCATTGTGATATAAACACCACAACTAATGGACCAATTTTGTTCACATGAAACCATCTTTATCCTTCATGCTTTCTCAAAGTTTATTTCAAAACTCTCTGCAATATTACAGTAGTAGTAGTAGTAGTATTCAAATGTTCTGAAGCTCTTAATTTGTCATCATTCGCTTGATTACATTTGAAGAGAAAAATGTTTGCCCGAACCGAGACTCAAACCTGGGACCTTTGACTTTCTAGGCCAATCCTCTACCATCTGAGCTATCAGGGCGAGTTCTGATCTAGATGTAAATTTCTCTCTTATATACGTTGTAATTCCCAACACCAAATGCTATGAAGCCTTTGCTTCTATCTTTGCAAATGGCGGCAATATGTCTCTGCAATATATGGGTGGTAAACTCCATCTAAGGCTAAATATGACCACGAGATTCTCTCTTATATATGTTGTAATTCCCAACACCAAATGCTATGAAGCCTTTGCTTCTATCTTTGCAAATGGCGGCAATATGTCTTTGCAATATATTGATTGATCTTATATCAATGATTTAAAATTCATTATGAACCACCATTGAGGTAGGTCACCATGTAAAAAGTTAAAACATTAAAACACATAATGATATCTCGGTCATCCCTTTGAAACATCTTGTAGGCCTTTTGGAATATGTTTCATCACCAGCTTTTAAAAAACATAAAATAAAAAATGTATTGAAATTAAGAGATGATGTGAAGTAACAGATGATCACAAAAAACACTATGATGTTATTTACCAAATAATCTAAACATGTGATAATGTAATATTTATGTACATTTCAGATGATGAGACCAGAGTAGTACTCAAGAAACTGCCAAATGATCCTTTTTCAGATTATATTAATGCAAATTATATTGATGTAAGTATCTTGCACAATTTATGAACTTACCATTACCATTATCAGTGGTTGTTACTGCATTATCAGTTTGGGTATACATTATCAGTGTCAAAATTTATTAGATCAGGAATTACTAAAAGAGTATGCAGTTTTAACATGACCATCTCCATGGTGTAACTCATCTCAGGGGTACTAGGTTTGATTCCCACCTATACCATACAATGTTTACTTTCAATATAGAGTGCGAGGACAACTGAGCACCAAACTTGATATAAGAAGTAGCAAAATCTGGATAAGAAAACTCAAAATATAAAATTAAGGGACTGTGTCATGTACTGTGTTGTGCTAGTCAATGAGAGCAATCTGTTCAGATAGCTTGGTTCATCAGAGCTATTATGCCATGGATTTTTCATATATTTTTTTATTTATAAATAACTATTTCTGTTTGGAAAATTATTCATGACTATTTAACTCATGCCCCAAATGGGAGTCAATGACCAATCACGTTTCAATGATTTCTGTTTTACAACCAATCAGAGTCGTGTTTCACCAAATATTTATCAGTGTTATAATTACCATATTAAAGAAAGCTTCTCCTTACAATATTGCGTTCCTTTGGCAATAAAAAGTATGATCTGGTTGCAGTGATAAACAAAAGAAGCAGTAGAAGCGTACCTATCGTTTCTCATTTGTTTTCAAACATCGCCGTTTACATTAAATATATAAATATTTTAAAATAACTATAGTTAAATAATGATTTGTGAGTAAACAGCTTAATTTTATTCGTTAAATAGTCCTAACAAATGCCACTCTTGATTTCCAAATTCTCTAGATAAATTCACTCCTCACTTCGTGAGTCGTGAATTTATCGATAATTTGGAAATCACTCGTGGCATTACTTATGATAATCCCTTTAGGATTGTTAACCCTTGCACAGTATCAGATGTATAAGTCTTGGACACTGTCGGCTGCATTTCCAACAAAACATACATTTTCAAAAGCACCAATCAGCATTCAGTCTTGGAGGATATGTATGCATATGCAAGAGTAATTACATGTTTGGAAAGCAAAAATGACTTTCAGAAAACTACATGTCATAGAAACCAAAATAGGGAAAAATAAGACAATGTTATTTCAATTTTTTTTTATTTGGGTGTGCACATGTTATTATGCAAATACCAATAGCAACCACTGACCATAACCTACGTCACTTGTCATTTATCACATGTCACATGCCTTCATCAAAGTCACCTATTGTCTACTGCCATCTGTGTAATGTACTATTACCTATGTCAACTCTCACCTAACCATGATCTGTATCTATCGTCACTCATTACCTATATCATCTACCGTACCTGTCATGTATCATCTCATATGAAGAATCAAAGGAAAAAGGAAGGTAAGGGAGTATGTGGGATAAATGAGTTATAAACACCTATGTATAGCCTGAGTGATGATGTTCTTGTGACTCAAAATCTGGAGAAAATGGGAAACTATTCATTAAGAAATTTCATTTAAAAATTTCCCTGTCAGGAAAAAAGTATTTTTGTTACAAACTTTAAATTATCCTGAGGTACTATACTGTAACCTTATCATTGGCCTTGGTGGTCTACGGGGTAGTTCCTTGCCTCTATTCTCAAGAATTGTGAGTTCAAAATGACCAAAGTTGATGTATTTTTTAGGATAGATTTTAAGCTATGAGTAAGAAAATATTCAGGCTCATAAAAGAACCTCAAGCTTAAATTAGAGCCTCTCAACAAAATTTAATCAGCCTTTCCCATCCAAAAATACCATAGTTGCCCACTGGATGTATCTTTGAGGGGACAAACTAACTACTTGTCACTTGCAACATCTTTATAAAAATAACCGTAACTCATTAAGTTATGTAGGTAGGACCAAAGAGAGATGAACAGACAGGTGAATGGAGAAGACTACATAACAATGAACTACATGATCTTTATAGGAAGTCAGATATAATAAGAACAGTTAAGTCTCATAGACTGCGATGGGCAGGACATGTTGTACATATGGGGAATGAAAGATTTGCATGGAAGCTTCTTGTAGGAAAGCCAAAGGGAAAACACCCAGTTGGTAGACCAAGAATGAGGTGGGAGAATAGCATTAACTATGATTTGAGGGAAGTAGATTATACAGGGAATGATTGGAAAGCATTAGGTCAGGATAGGGATGTATGGAGAGCTTATGTCTGCGCGGCCATGAACCTATGGGTTCGATAGTGCCAGTGAGTAAGTAAGTAAGGTAGGAAATAACACTATGAGGTTTATTTTAATTTATGTTGAGTTGTTTTTGACTCACCTCATACTTCTTAACTCCATCGCAGACTCGAGTTTCTTCACTGCATTTGTGACATTCTCAATGCTGTTCACAGTTGTGAACGTGATACAGCATTGAGAATGTCACTCCATTGAGAATGTATGAGGTGAGTCAAAAACAACTCAACATAAATTAAAATAATAAAAAAGCATAACTAAATTAACCTTGGTTAAGATCTCCTATAAGGCAGCACCCTTACCGAAGTGAGGACGTAAAGGTATAACCTTATTATCTAAATAACTTATACGTCATCACCTATCCTCCTACATTACAATCATCGTCAGTTGAATCACTCATTATATTTGCCATCATTTTCATCACCTGCATGAAATAAATAAATATTATATTAGACCAATTTTTTTTACCGTTTTACATCGGTCATGGTAATCATAATACTAACATGTGTCTAATGTGTTTTGTCTTCTATTATCTTCACTATCTGGTTTATCTCTAATCTTTTACTTCCTGTATTACTGTTATAAATAGTGAATATAAGTGTGTTTACATTCATTTAGGGTTACAAGTCACCCAAGTTCTACATTGCTACTCAAGGCCCAAAACGGAACACAGTTGTAGACTTCTGGAGGATGATTTGGCAAGAAAATGTACAAGTGATTGCTATGTTAGCAAACTTATTTGAAGATGGAAAGGTAAGTTTCCTTAAAAGAAGTTACTGAACATTTCCACATTTATGTATTTTATTTATTCTTTTCTTTTTCTGTGATGAATATTCAAGAACCATTAATAGCAGAATTAAATAATTTTGAAGACAAATAATTCATAGCTTCCTGTAAGAATTACCATCTAATTTCAAAATTTCACATAATTCTGAAATTGGCCACATATTTCATAAATTCTGTATCCTGACAGAGTTGTCTTCACTCTTTCTCTCTCTCTCTCTCTCTCTCTCTCTCTCTCTCTCTCTCTCTCTCCTCTCTCTCTCTCTCTCTCTCTCTCTCTCTCATATATATATATACAGAGTATAAATGAATTGTACCGCACAAATTTAACTACGTATAGAGGGGTATTATATAAGCATCTTTAGTTAATGAACTAATGGTCTATGAATAAAAATGTCCCAGTTATAATTTAATTTGTAAAATAGTTGGCATGCCACTGATTATTCCAAATTAAAATGGATGACTGTAACTTGTAACAAGTATGCACCTTTAGCTCAGTGGTTATAGCAGTCATACTACCGACGCAAATGTAAGATTCATGCATTATGTTCGAAACTACGTGCAGTACATGTACACTTTTTTTTTCTTTTCTTCCTTTATTATGTACATACTGTACATTAGTTATGTATGTAGATTTACTTCTGGTTTAATTGTTTATTCATTATTTTACAGAATACGGTATTGAAATGTTGGCGCAATACATGAGTTACAAAACTACCTATGTACATATTGTAAAGACAGTTGTTTGAAAGGTTGTAATAATAATACACATACTGTAGAGTACAATAGGTTTTACAAATAAAATGTGTAATTGTACTGTGCAGTACTTATGTATTAGATAAATGAGAGTGCAGTGTTCACAAGAGTAATAACATGAAGAGGTACAGTGTGTGTACACATGACATACATAATGTTATTGGAAAATAAAAAGCAATACATTTGAGTAAACCAGAAAAAAAGTAAAGCACCTTCAGACTCATTAGAGAAATTGTTCAAATTGGCCACCTCCACACCACAGACGACATCGATGACTAAAGGATTCTTGTGCCCCGTTCAAGATACCAGATGTCTCGCGGATCACATGCTGCGAATATGCGTGCAACTAACAGTTCATCTGCATGAACAGGGGTCGCATACACCAATGTTTTCAGGTGTCCCCACAAAAATAATTAAGTGGACAGAGATCTGGAGAGTGAGCTGGCCACACTACAGTTGACCTACGTCTTTCTATATCTAGCAGCCAGGATACACTTCATCCAAATGATTTCGCACATTCTGGCGTGATGTGAAGAGGAATTTCTTCTAGCAATCTAGTAGGACGTGCTCTAAAAATGTCTTATAAATGACACCATTTAATCTCTGGGGAAGAAGATAGGGGTCAATGATGTGGTCAGAAATGACGCCTACCCATATGTTCACCGAAAATCTCTGCTGGTGACCCCTCTCAAAGTTGGTATGAGGATTTTCATAATCCATCGTAGCTTTCAGTTTAGAACCAGCCCATCCGTATTAAATATTTCTTCATCAATGAATAACACCGAGGATAAGAAGTGTGGTGGCTGCAACAAAGCCCAATTACAAAATTGTACCCGTTGAGCGAAGTCCACTGGCATAAGCTTGTAATTTTTGTAGATGAAAGGGAGAGAGCTGGTCTTCTTGCAGGACTTCCCATACATTTTGATGGTTCGTGCCCTTACATGTGGGACAGCATGAGTACTATTAGAAGGACCATCACCCTATGGAGAACATTTTCTTCGAACTCTGCAGTGCGGCGCATACGTCTTTCACCGGCATCTACTCTGTTTACCTTCAACGTCCAATGCTCCCGCAAATCCCTATCAACAGACTCTAAGATTGTTCAGTGAGAATGGCGTCTGTTCAGATACCACTCTGCATACATGGCAGCAGCGCTTGCCCATTACCTTTTGCTGCATCATAAATCATATGCACTTCGGGAAGTTCAGCATAAGATATTAAATATAAAATTGGTACCTGGTACGTCACTCGTCCTCAACTAAAATGTTACACTTCAATAAGTAGTTCCAATATGGAGGCCTTTCAAAAACAATGTTTCATTTATATATTAAATTTGGGAATTTTTAACATTATGAGGTTCAATTAATAATAATTAAATGAATCGTGATTTCTTCTTACCTCATACTTCTATGTTTTTTAAACACAGCACTGCAGTATCGGCAACACGTTGTCGTCAACATCAGCTGTTTTCACGACTGTCAATTTTTTTCCCATTTGGCGGTAATTATCTAGACACCAGATGGCAGTCTAGATAATTACTGGCAAAAGGGAAAAAAATTGACAGTCGTGAAAACAGCTGACGATGATGACAATGTGTCGCCGATACTGCAGGGCTGTGTTTAAAAAAACATAGAAGTATGAGGTAAGAAGAAATCATGATTCATTTAATTATTATTAATGTTTCATTTACTGCATTAAAACTGGTTAAAATGCAGAAGATGAAACATTGGTTTTGAAAGGCCTCCATATTGGAACTACTTATTGAAGATTAATAATTTAGTTGAGGACAACTGACCTACCAGGTACCAATTTTATATTTAATATCTTGTTACATGACCTGAAGGTGCTTTAATATGAATTTTAAAAGTGTTGAAAGTTCAGCATATCTGTAAAGATGTTCCATGATGCTTTCATGTAATGCGACTGTTACTGAAGTAACTTCTAATCAGATGTTAATGTAATAACCAATATGTAATTTGCACAAGCCTATACTGAACAAAATTTCAGTGTCAATATATTACAGTACACATGCAAGGAATGAAAAAAGAAGAAGAAGAAGAAGGAAAGAAAATAAAAATGGCCTGCCGTGATTTGAACCTTCAGTGTTTGAACACAAATCCATGATTTTACCATTAAGCCATACGTTAACTATGCAGAATTCGCGTGTTTCACTCTGAGCTAAGGCTATCATTGTATTGATTCTGCTTTAACTAGTGCAGTGGTGTGCAATCATCTACTAAGTTCGAAATTTTAAGAAATTTGATAACCCAATATTTCATAAACGTTGTTGATTAATTATTATCAATCAGGATCCTAGAATTATTACCAAGATCTGAAGTTATTCTAGTGTAACTTTCTCTCCTACTTTGCTCTCCTATTGATTTATCTGTATTAATTGTTGATTACTTTGATTCCCTATAACTAGCCCATTTTCCCTCGTAGACCATTGGTTCCCTATTTCAAATTACTTGTATAATACCCCTCTGTAAGCAGTTAAATTTGTGCGGTACAATTCATTTATACCATGTATATATATACACATACACACACACACACACATATGCACCCACACTACTACACCATATCATTTTGAAAAAAAATTATATATAAATATATATATATAAGTAACTATAGTTACATTTTATGGAACAGTAAAAAAAAAATTTCTTTAGAATATTATTGCTTATGAAATATGTATATATTGGTGTTCCAATGCCTCCCCATTGCATTTTTCATACTCCAAATTCCACGCTTAGTGGATAGATGGTGTGTATGTGATCTATTTTCAATGTATGCACCACTTCAGCAGACCATATTATGTCGGCAATGTGTAGAATAGGAAGAGTAGTATGTCTATGTGTTTATATAATGTGGATATGTTATGTAAGAGGAGATGATGAAGAGAAGTGAGAAAATGAAACCCAGTTTGGCACTCCATTTTTAAAAGCACCATGAGGGCCCTAGGCTTAATATCTCCATCCCTCAGATGAATTGCTGTCGCATGTCTTTTCAACATATATGTTGCAGAGGGGATTCTGAATTTAATCCAGGCATTTGTTACACAATCTAACAAATAGAAATTATGCACCACTACCCTTTCTGTACAATATCCGAGCTAAGTTCCAGTTGTACTGTAAACAAACTCACGTAAGGTTCTATTTATTAGAGGAAACGTGGTGCTAATTTTACTCACCATATGACTGAATTGTATACAGAACTGTTATCTTAGGCAATAACATATTTCCAAGCCAGGTTGAAAAAGGGTGAGGGGGAGGAGTAACACCTCGTAAAAAAACCTTGGTTCAGCTTGCTCAGCTGATAGTACCTTGTGAGGGACCCTTGCCAGGGTTACGGTGAAGACCTCAACGGCAGATACAGCGGAGAATGAGTCCTTCGGTATGGTGTACCTGACAGAAGAGGCAACTCTACATCTACTGCCTTGTAGATTGACAAACGGGCGGATGGGGTTCATTAGTCCTGCAAGACAACCCATCTAGGAGAGACAACTCTGAAATAAAATGGGGCAGGCTGAGCTCTGGAGCTGGATGAAGGCAATCGGCCTAGGGAGGAAACCCCGAATAATAATCCCGCCATGAAAACGGGCTAGCAACCCACCTCAAGGTGTATCTTATACATTGCTCGCAGTCCCAATGATCAAGCCTCGGATGAAAGACGGAAACAAAATACGACAAACGCTAGGAAAAGGTCTACGATTTGGAAAAAGAAAAACATTAAGAATTGCTACTTGGAATGTTATGTCTTGGTTTAAAAGGAAAGAAGAAATAATACAAGAAATAAAAGAAAAAGATATAAAAATTTGATTATCAGAAACAAAAAAGAAAGGAAAAGGTATGACAAAAATTGATGATTATATATTTATATACAATGGGCAACCGAAAGAAAATAGAGCACAATCTGGAGTAGGCATGTTGCTACACCAAATGTTTGAAGAACGTATAGAAGATGTTGATTATATAAATGATAAAATTTTACATGTAAAAGTAAAGTTACAAAATAATATTATACATTTTATAAGTATATACGCACCTGATATATCTAAACCTTTGCAACAAAGAGAAGCATTCTATGAAACTCTTCAAAATGTTGTATCAAAAATAAACAATAGAGAAAAAATTATTATATTTGGAGACTTCAATGGAAGAATAGGGAAAAACTGTTTACCAGGCACTACACAAAGGTTTAATGAAGATGTCAGAAATGAAAATGGAGATATGCTCATTACATTTGCTGCAACGAATGCTTTAAGAATTAATAATAGATTTTTTGATCATCCAATGAAATATAAATACACCTTCCATAATAGCAGATCACAGGAGTCAGTAATTGACTATATTTTAACAAATAGAGAAATTAATTTTGATCAGATAATTGATGTCAGGACATTTAATTCCGCTGATATAGGAAGTGACCACAAATTAGTTTTATGCAAAATAAGAATACGATTGGCAAACATAAAGAAACGAAAGTCAACGTATATAACAAAATTTAATATTGAATCATTTATAAATGAAAGCACAAGACAACTATACCAGCAAAGATTAAAGGAAAAACTGCAACAAGTCCAAACGGATACACAAAATAGTATAGATCAACAATGGCAACAAATAAAAGACAGTATATTAAACACAGCTAAGGAAGTAATAGGACAAAGACAAGTAAATGTAAACAGCAATAAGAAGAGTACTCCATGGTTTGTACCTGAAATTAAGGAAATAACCAAAAAGAAAAAGGAATCATATTTACAATTTTTGAAAAATAAAACCCCTGAATCTTTGAAAACATACACAACAGAATGCAATATAGCAAACACTAAAATTAGAAAAATTAAGCAAGTTCATTGGGAAAAATATTCCAAAGATATGGAACATGATCTATATGGAGGCCAACGAAAAATATGGGGAACATTAAGAAGAAATAAAATGGAAATTAGGGATAGTATACAAACAAACAAATTGACAATGCAAGAATGGAATAATTATTTCCAGGAACTATATAAACAAGAAGAAAATAATCAGGATGTTTATGAATATCAAAATCAAGATGAATTAATTGAAATAACAATAGATGAAGTAACTGACACAGTACGGAGATTGAAAAATCGAAAGGCTGCAGGTCCTGATACGATAACAAATGAAATGCTGAAATATGGAGGAATACAACTGATAAATGAACTACAGAAGTTATTCCAAAATATCATAATAAGCGGTACCACCCCACTAGAATGGAAATCGAGTATAACTATCCCAATATTTAAAAAGGGTGATAAAACTAAACCAGAAAATGATCGTGGAATTACATTACTTAATAGTTCTCTAAAAGTATTCACAAAAACATTAAACAACAAATTCTTCCTCTTCCTTCCAAGTATTAGGCCAAGGCCTGTTACGATCCTATAGAAAATTTTCCCTCCAGTGTTTCATAGGACGGCCCAAGCTGATAAACAACAAATTAAATGCATTAATCCATATTAAAGAAAAACAACAAGGATTTTGGAAAAATAGATCCACATTAGATGCAATTTACATAGTTAGACAAATTGTGGAAAAATCATGGGAATTCAATAAACCAGTATTTTTATGTTTCATAGATATGAAGAAAGCTTTTGATAGAGTACAGCTTGAAGATGTTGTACATATCTTGAGAGAGAATGAAATTCCTAATGAACTGATTAGAGCAATAATATCAATTAATACACACTGCAAAACAGTAATCAAAGTAAAAGAACAGCAAACTGAAGAAATAACCCTCACAAAGGGCATCAGGCAAGGTGACTCTTTAAGTCCATTCTTATTTAATATTATGATGGATGAGATTATTGAAAACATACCACCACGTTTGGGAAACACTAGATTTCACTTAATATGTTACGCAGATGATTTCGTTCTCCTTTCAGAATCTGAAGATAATTTACAAAGATCTTTACATCAATTTAATATAAATGCCAGAAAATACAATATGGAAATTAACACGAATAAGACAAAATGCTTAACAATATCAAAAGAACCAGTAAGATGCAAATTAGAAGTGGAAAGAAAAATTATAGAACAAGTGTCAGAATTTAATTATTTAGGTGTATTAATAACAAACACTAAAAATTTAATAAAAGAAGTAAAGAAACAAGCTGATAAAGCAGCACAAATATCAGGGTATATGAAAGATTTAATTTGGTGCAACAAACATATGTCAATAGAAAGCAAAACCCGCATATACAAAACGATAGTTCGACCAGTTGTCGTATATGGAGCAGAAACTAGGGCTGATACAACAAAAACTAAACAAATAATAAGCACATGCGAAATGAAAATCTTAAGAACTATTCAGGGGAAAACATTATTTGATAAAATACACATCACAGAAATTAGGGACAAATGCCATATTCAAGACATAACCAAATTTATTATAGTTAGACGAAAATATTGGAAGGGTCATATAGAAAGAATGGAAGGAAACCAGCTTGCAAAAAGAGCTAAAGAAGATAGACCAATGGACGGTAGAAGAACAAGAGGAAGACCAGCCAGGAGATGGATAGACAGTGAATGCACATCCAATACATCTTCCTCCGAGGAGTGATTTTGGAAATAAACAGGATGAAAATCCTACAAATTAAGTTTAAGAAGAAGAAGACAGGAAATAAGATTGAATACAAGATAAGATGGTACCAGTAATTAGGAACTTCCATTTATTATTTATTCATGACAAAATAACTTATATGTGCCTAACTAATGAGGTGTTTATGCTTTTTCCACAATGTTGATATATATCCTTTATTTGCCATTTCATTATGGGCAGAATTTATGCTCTATTCTGACTCACCTGTAAATTCTACTGTTTTTTCACCACATCCTGATTGGCTAATGTAGGATATTTTTCACTAAACTTTTTGAAAATATTCCAAATAATTTGTTTCTCTATGCTTTTCAATGGTTTTCCTTTTTGATCCTTCAAAAATTGTATAGGAGAAGGTACCATTTGAAACATTGAAATTACAATGTATTCTGCTCTGAGCATATGTAAGAATTGAACAATGAAATGATCCAATGAAATATTAAGCTTTGCTATATAAAATTCTCATAAAAATTCTTAAATAGAAGCCGGCCATTTGGCCATTGGTAGCGATGTCTATCTGCCTTTGGACAATTTGAGAATTGTATATGAAGAGAAAAATGTTAACGTTTGTATTGTTGCTTGAATGGTGTAGTGGATAGCATTCTCATATGGAGAAGGAGAGTTGAAGTGTTAAAAGTCCTGGTTCAAGCATTACATTTTCTTTTCAAAATAATAGTAAAATGCTTTTATTTAGTTTAAGCAAAATTTTATCACTCACATTCTAAAATAAGTAATAATGAAATGCTTATTTATTTAATCTATTAAAATTGTAATTTTAAAGTTCTCCCATATAACTTATATAACTTTTTAGAGAGCAAACTAAATGTTCTTACATACTATACATGAAACAGTTATTTGATCAATGAAAATGCAGTCCATACATCTGGTTTGTTTACATTACAACTGGAACTTACCTTGGAAGAGGTATAGCTCCGAGATTGAAAATTTTTGACCAGCCTCATGGGCTAGTGGTCAGCGTTTCTGACTACAGTTCATGAAGGCCTGGGTTCAATTTCCAGTCGGGCCTAGGAATTTTTCCTTAAAGGGAATTATTCATGGTCTGAAAATTAAGGTAAATTTAAGTTAAGAACTCTCTCGGCACTTCATTATCATTTATCACCCATTGTATCATCAGGGTAACGTAACTGCACCTTCCAGGTGCCCCAACCTAAGAAATGAATTACAATTCTGCCAATGCAAGGAGAGAAAACCAGAAATGTCATAAAAGACCACCTAGTGGCATTAGAAAAAAAAGGGTATTGAACCCTGCACTAATACTCAGGAGGCAGACATGCTCCCATTGGGCAAATGCAACAGACTAAGATTGTTATTTCTGAGAATATTATATGATTTAAGATTGTACATATTAAAATAAAGCTGTAACCAATTGAACAACATATTGTAATTAGGCAGAGGTGACATTATATTATTTAGGACATAGTTTCACTAACATTTTCAATCATCCTTTTATTTGTTGCACAATTATCTTCTCTTTAAACTCACTTTTAATTATACTTCTATAAGTCTTTGACTTTCCATATTATGAAGGTGGGTTTTAGGTTTAAGTTGGAATTTTGGTTTGGGTGGAGGTAGAGCTGTAGATTCTCTTCTCAGGGTTCAGAGGATAATATACTGGAAACGCTTCTTTATAAAATCATTTTTTTATGAAGGAATAATTCAAGTTTATTTTCAATCTTGAATTTGCAAGTAGACTAAATAAAATTTTAGGGGATGATTCTTCACTATTTATAAATTAATTCTTCTCATTTGAATAATGTAGATTCTTCTTTGTTTCAAAATTTAAATATTCACTTCACTCTTCATAAATTGGAGAAAAAATACAAAAAATAATCTTGAGGAGCTAATTTTGTTTGTACTCAGATTGATAGTTGACACCAGAATGAATAAATTTGACATATTACTATTATAAAGTTTATTATTAGGTCACATGATTTATTTTAAAATTTCTATTGGTTAATAATTCTATTTAATATAAAATTAAATTAGATTGGTCATATTAGAAAGATAATTGCTTTTAGTTCCAATCTTACTTTTATTTATGAGAGTATAAAATTATTTAGTTGTACTTTTAAAGCTTAATACAAATGTTTTAAAATTTAGACAATAATGAATTAAAACAATTTTAAAAGAATTATTAAGAGTATCTTTAACTATTAAACTTAGGTTGATCAGTCTGGTTATTCACTTGATGGTTGCCAGTAATGTAAATGTCTCCTGGTCACGTTACAAGCATTATGCAGGACAAGTCTAGTGGTGGGGCTGCCACCTTAGAGCTTCTGGATGTGCTCTTCTGTGTATAATCCCCGCAGAAAGGGTTGCTCCTTCCGACTTAAGTCGTTGGAGACTTCACTCCTGTTACCCCGAGTATGGGCTCCTTTCAAACTCTGGAGAAAGAGTTGCCACTTCTGCCGAGTTGAAATTTTCCTCCTCTGCCAGTTCGGTCGAGTTGAAATATTTTCTTCCTCGCCTTTGCTGCCATTGTGGTCTTCATCCGTACAAGGGTAAAGCGTTATACCCCGCAATACTGGGTCCTTAGCAGAACTTAGTCATTGACTTAGAGTCAGGTCCACCCCCGCGTCGTGGACGCGCCTGCTAAGAGTTACCTAAGTGGGTTCAAGGAAGATGTCCATGGTTCCCCTTAGGTCGGGTTAATGTCCGTGTATGATGCCACGAACAAAGGCACTATTAAACTATTTTTATTATTAGTATAAGATTTTTATTCAACTATGATTTACAAGAAATATTAGGTTTCCATTTAAAACTAAATATTTTTAAAATACAAAATTATTTATTTATTTTAATTTTATTATTTAGGCAATATTAATATCCTGCTTTAATTATCACTAAAGCTTCTTTCTTCCGACTGCAGATGCTCTGATCACATGTTGACCACAACTTAGTTCCCACGCTAACTTCCAATTCTCAGCCATCTTGCATCCCTTATATTTCTGAGGATCAGATAATCTGGAAAACCTACTATGCCGGAACCTGAAGCCTTCAAGAAATAGATCCTTCTCGAGTCTAAATCTTAAGTGGCTGATTCTTCTAGAAAACATCTGAAAGACTCATTGAAAATACATGACAATTCATGTTTCGTGAATCTCTTATACCATATAAAGCAAGATTTGAAGCAATGGATGTCCATAAACATTAAAAAATGGCCCCTACAATGTGGGGCGTTTCTTAAAAGTCATCACAATATATGAACTCTATTAAATGCTAATTCAATATTAGGGCATTCAAGGTAATGTAATTATGTCTTCCATTATCATATATGGCAAAAAACTTGGACACTAATCAATTCTGATTTATGTAGACTTCAAACAAGAGAAATTAAATGTTAAATCAAAAAATAAAATAAAGCATTGCTTAAAAAATGAAATTATTGGAAAAATTAAGAGCAATTTCATTATTAAGTTAATATTAAGAAGCTAAAGCTGTTACTATGATTGAAATAAGTATATTAAAGTACACAACTAAATTATTGTAATGAAATGGTAAAGAGAAAAATTTATGCCTGAACCGGGAATCGAACCCCGAACCTTCAGCTTTCCCTGCTGATGCTCTTAACCATTGAGTATTTGTGAATGATGATTCATAGCATTTGAATGTGGGACCAAGCCAGTAAGGTAAAGGAAGGATTTATGCTTGGATGGGAAGGAAGCCTGGATTAGCTGAATGGTTAAGAGCATCAGCACGGAAAGCTGAAGGTTCGGGGTTCGATTCCCAGTTCAGGCATACATTTTTCTCTTTACCATTTGATTATAGTAATTTCATTATAAATAAAAATCCAGTTGAAATGATTTGGACACACGAAAGGAAGAATCAGCTAAGGATCTCTGGAAAAATAATATTGTAAGGAAGAGAACATTAAATAGACCACATGTATGATGGAGGGATCAGGTAGAGATGCATATAGGAAGAAAAGTTGGAATTAAAACACAGTGTTAAAAGATGAATTGTAGATAATGGAGATCAAACTGGCTTTGCACTTAAACAATCACATTACTGGATATTTGTAATGAAAATGATATATTTTTTATCAAGTGTAGAACATGGTATTTTATTATCCTTTAACAGTATATTGGAGAGAAACACATTTTTCTTATGGTACTGATTATATGAAGGGGTATATGACATAGTGGTCTAAGTCATTTTTCTTCATATTGAGAAAAATGGTGTTTTATTTGTCAGTATACAAAGAATCAAGTTGGCTTCATATTGATAATCATGGATATATTTATTGTCCTAAGTTGCAATATTAACATTGTTGATGTATCTAAAAAACTGATTTACACCACTATGCCATATACCCCTGCATATGTCAACAGATTTATTCTGATAGCTACATGTGTACTGAGGGAAAAAAAGTATTATCCATGTTTTATTTTTTTATGGTATGAGGATCAGTCAAAAAGTAGTGCCTCCTATTTTTTCTCTTTTAATTGTGAAGATATATAAATGCACTTTACACACCATGAAACCCATATAAATGCACTTTACACACCATGAAACCCACAACATTGAAGATTAATTTGTCACTTTCCAATATAATATCCACCCTTTTCCACTGCTTTTGTCATCTTTTAACAAGAGCATGTATTACATTGTGATGAAAAACATGGTCTTGCTTCCTGAGCCATCAAAGCACGGATGTTTTTTATGGCCTCCTCATCCTCACAATGAGCTTCCTGTAGTGGCCTGAACAGATGGAAGTCTGGGTTATAAGGTGGATGATTCAGAGTTTATTGTTTTTCTCGTCTCTTTATTTTGGTAGTTTAACATTCATGGTACCCACCATGAACAAACTTTTGGGTACCCCAGTTGTTGATTGATCTTCATCACACTACCTTTACTGTTGACGAGAATGAGACACAATTCATCTGTTGTTACCCAGTGGTCTTCATGAATGTTGCATGCAGTCACTGATGTTCCCTGGCCTTCCGCTCCGCTTTGATCAGTGAATTGTGTTTGTCCTTCAGCTTTGTTACAGTGACGAACCCATTATCTAACAGTACTGACATCCACTGTTGAATCTCCATTCATATTTTTCAACCGTTCATGAATGCATAAGGGTGTTTCATCTTCTGCATTCAAGAATTCAATCACAGAACGCTATCTAATATATACGTCAATGTCAGCCATTTTGCAAGATGATGCAGTGCTGCCACCCATTGACTTTGGAAGTTATTACTGCAGTGGATTGGAGAATAATGTTCGAGGAATTGTGCCGAATTGAAATTTTTCACATAACCAATTTGTTAAAAGAGGAAAAAATAGGAGGCATTAAATTTTGACTAACCCACGTATATACTACTTTTTACACAACTGGAACTATAGTGTCACATTATCTTCCTCAACTTATTATTTGAATTTCCTGTATCTATTTTATTGATAATATATGCACAGATTCAATATAAACATTAAATAAACTTTTTTTTATTTATGTAGATTATATTTACAATTTGTATAATTAGTGATATTACTAATTACTCCATAGGAAGAAATATTTTGTTTTCTAATTTTGATAACTAGAAATTATTTCCAACTGTGGAAAAAATACAAGCTGTCAAATACATTTCTAACATTTATTTATTGTTTAATTTCAGGTGAAGTGTGAGAAATACTGGCCTGATCTTGGCCAGGAATCAACTCATGGAAGTGTTACAATTATGAATATTTCAGATAAAATATTTGCAGATTTCACCTACCGAATTTTGAATGTATCTTCAAAAGGAAAATCAAGAAAGGTATATATGCAAATATATGAATAATAACCATGACTATGACTACACATATGACTATATCGACGATAAGAGGTGGTAGTTTCCAGATGAAATTGAAGATAATGGAATAAGATGATACGGCCACATTAAAAGAATGAATACTGAAGAATGCCAAGAAAGCACATTGGAATTTAGATTTAGGGGAAGAAAACCAAGAGATCACCTGAGATATAGATGGGAACAAAAAGTTAAGAAGAATGTCAAGGAAAGAGGAATTGAATGGATGGAAATGATCAAAGAGAAGACATGGAATGACTTATAGAGATGGAGCTTTTGTCCAAAACTCAACCTCTGAAAAGGGACATGAGACTAGATGAAGAAGTAGTTACCTATGCTCAAATTATTAGATTTTCTCAATTTGCCTCCGTGCATCCCAGTAGTGTATTATCATCTATATGTTGTTTTCAACAATTTTCTTTATGACAAGTAAATTTGTCCAGGAAAATGTTCAGATTAATACGGAAAACACAATGAAGTGTCAGTCCATGTATGCTATGCAACATAACATCATATTTCCTCTAATCTAATATATACTGGTTATAACGGTATAAAGCATACAATGGCTGAAGCATTTAATACTAATATTTAATCGTGTATCTGAAGAACCAAACAAATTCTAGCAGAGACTTTTAAACCTCTTAACAGATACAGTATGTCTATGGCTGGGCCCATTACATAAACAAATTTCATTTCTCTTGCTGTGAACTACTAGTAGCATATAAATCATCATTATTCTCGAATATTCTAAACATTATTCTAATTTTGAATAACTTCTATCAATCACGAGCTTTTCAGGAATACTTATAATTACACACAACTCTACTCAGGTTCAAGGCCATACTATTCTAATAAGATGTAATACAAATAATATTAACTAAAAGATATATTAATATTGAGTGGAGAACATATTTTTAATAACTCACCTCATACAATTTCAATTTTATTTGATACCATTGGTTTCGAATGACTGAAGATGAATGAAAAATTCAAATTTATTTGATACCATTGGTTTTGAATGACTGAAGATGAATGAAAAATTCATTCAAAACTAATGGTATCAAATAAATTTGAAATTTTATTAGGTCAGTTATTAAAAATATGTTCTCCACTCAATATTAATGATATAACCTCATAATGTTTACTTCCCAACATTAATTTTAATATAAAGGATATATATGTAAACAAAAGATACAATTCATGTGTTCAAATATTTGAATAAAAAGTATAACTGTACTTAAATAACATGAATGAAAATAGAAATGAGTAAACAAAGAACATCTTGAACAGTCATAAACATAAGGTAATGGTAATATCAATAATAATACGTCCATGCAAAACTTAAATACTCTTTTAACAGCCATACGTCAAATGAAACGAAGCAATGCTCATCGCCAAGGGATCTATTCTCCTGAATCCCTGCCAACCATGGGCTACCAAATCTGGAAAAGACTGTTATAGGTTTGAGCTTTGCGTTTGGAGACATCGCGTACTGCTCAGGTACGTGAGGGAAGAAGGGGTAGAAAAGATGAAATGAAAGGATGGGAAGGCACAGATACCTAGAGTCACAGATAAAGTTACAGGCCACAAAAATGCACATGCACCACAGTGCAACAAAATAGTAAAAAAAATGTATATATATATATATATATATGTTATAATTAAATCTTTAACATTGAGCAATGCAAGCTTAATATGGTATGATAAGAAAAATAAATGCCTGGACGGGATTCGAACCCGGATCTCTGAGTCTGTACCTCAGCGTGATATCCATTACACTACCAGGCGAATCCAATTCAAACACTTATTTTTCTTATATATGTATTATACTCTCCATTATTACTAGATGTCGCGAGAACACTGTCTTCACTGCCATCTAGTAGCTGACTATATCAAGTAAGCAAATTAAAGAGAATATTTATTTTACTTTATAGCAGTGACGCTTTATCGATGTTATAATTAAATCTTTAACATTGAGCAATGCAAGCTTAATATGGTATGATAAGAAAAATAAATGCCTGGACGGGATTCGAACCCGGATCTCTGAGTCTGTACCTCAGCGTGATATCCATTACACTACCAGGCGAATCCAATTCAAACACTTATTTTTCTTATATATGTATTATACTCTCCATTATTACTAGATGTCGCGAGAACACTGTCTTCACTGCCATCTAGTAGCTGACTATATCAAGTAAGCAAATTAAAGAGAATATTTATTTTACTTTATAGCAGTGACGCTTTATCGATGTTATAATTAAATCTTTAACATTGAGCAATGCAAGCTTAATATGGTATGATAAGAAAAATAAATGCCTGGACGGGATTCGAACCCGGATCTCTGAGTCTGTACCTCAGCGTGATATCCATTACACTACCAGGCGAATCCAATTCAAACACTTATTTTTTCTTATATATGTATTATACTCTCCATTATTACTAGATGTCGCGAGAACACTGTCTTCACTGCCATCTAGTAGCTGACTATATCAAGTAAGCAAATTAAAGAGAATATTTATTTTACTTTATAGCAGTGACGCTTTATCGATGTTATAATTAAATCTTTAACATTGAGCAATGCAAGCTTAATATGGTATGATAAGAAAAATAAATGCCTGGACGGGATTCGAACCCGGATCTCTGAGTCTGTACCTCAGCGTGATATCCATTACACTACCAGGCGAATCCAATTCAAACACTTATTTTTCTTATATATGTATTATACTCTCCATTATTACTAGATGTCGCGAGAACACTGTCTTCACTGCCATCTAGTAGCTGACTATATCAAGTAAGCAAATTAAAGAGAATATTTATTTTACTTTATAGCAGTGACGCTTTATCGATGTTATAATTAAATCTTTAACATTGAGCAATGCAAGCTTAATATGGTATGATAAGAAAAATAAATGCCTGGACGGGATTCGAACCCAGATCTCTGAGTCTGTACCTCAGCGTGATATCCATTACACTACCAGGCGAATCCAATTCAAACACTTATTTTTCTTATATATGTATTATACTCTCCATTATTACTAGATGTCGCGAGAACACTGTCTTCACTGCCATCTAGTAGCTGACTATATCAAGTAAGCAAATTAAAGAGAATATTTATTTTACTTTATAGCAGTGACGCTTTATCGATGTTATAATTAAATCTTTAACATTGAGCAATGCAAGCTTAATATGGTATGATAAGAAAAATAAATGCCTGGACGGGATTCGAACCCGGATCTCTGAGTCTGTACCTCAGCGTGATATCCATTACACTACCAGGCGAATCCAATTCAAACACTTATTTTTCTTATATATGTATTATACTCTCCATTATTACTAGATGTCGCGAGAACACTGTCTTCACTGCCATCTAGTAGCTGACTATATCAAGTAAGCAAATTAAAGAGAATATTTATTTTACTTTATAGCAGTGACGCTTTATCGATGTTATAATTAAATCTTTAACATTGAGCAATGCAAGCTTAATATGGTATGATAAGAAAAATAAATGCCTGGACGGGATTCGAACCCGGATCTCTGAGTCTGTACCTCAGCGTGATATCCATTACACTACCAGGCGAATCCAATTCAAACACTTATTTTTTCTTATATATGTATTATACTCTCCATTATTACTAGATGTCGCGAGAACACTGTCTTCACTGCCATCTAGTAGCTGACTATATCAAGTAAGCAAATTAAAGAGAATATTTATTTTACTTTATAGCAGTGACGCTTTATCGATGTTATAATTAAATCTTTAACATTGAGCAATGCAAGCTTAATATGGTATGATAAGAAAAATAAATGCCTGGACGGGATTCGAACCCGGATCTCTGAGTCTGTACCTCAGCGTGATATCCATTACACTACCAGGCGAATCCAATTCAAACACTTATTTTTCTTATATATGTATTATACTCTCCATTATTACTAGATGTCGCGAGAACACTGTCTTCACTGCCATCTAGTAGCTGACTATATCAAGTAAGCAAATTAAAGAGAATATTTATTTTACTTTATAGCAGTGACGCTTTATCGATGTTATAATTAAATCTTTAACATTGAGCAATGCAAGCTTAATATGGTATGATAAGAAAATAAATGCCTGGACGGGATTCGAACCCGGATCTCTGAGTCTGTACCTCAGCGTGATATCCATTACACTACCAGGCGAATCCAATTCAAACACTTATTTTCTTATATATGTATTATACTCTCCATTATTACTAGATGTCGCGAGAACACTGTCTTCACTGCCATCTAGTAGCTGACTATATCAAGTAAGCAAATTAAAGAGAATATTTATTTTACTTTATAGCAGTGACGCTTATCGATGTTATAATTAAATCTTTAACATTGAGCAATGCAAGCTTAATATGGTATGATAAGAAAAATAAATGCCTGGACGGGATTCGAACCCGGATCTCTGAGTCTGTACCTCAGCGTGATATCCATTACACTACCAGGCGAATCCAATTCAAACACTTTATTTTTCTTATATATGTATTATACTCTCCATTATTACTAGATGTCGCGAGAACACTGTCTTCACTGCCATCTAGTAGCTGACTATATCAAGTAAGCAAATTAAAGAGAATATTTATTTTACTTTATAGCAGTGACGCTTTATCGATGTTATAATTAAATCTTTAACATTGAGCAATGCAAGCTTAATATGGTATGATAAGAAAAATAAATGCCTGGACGGGATTCGAACCCGGATCTCTGAGTCTGTACCTCAGCGTGATATCCATTACACTACCAGGCGAATCCAATTCAAACACTTATTTTTCTTATATATGTATTATACTCTCCATTATTACTAGATGTCGCGAGAACACTGTCTTCACTGCCATCTAGTAGCTGACTATATCAAGTAAGCAAATTAAAGAGAATATTTATTTTACTTTATAGCAGTGACGCTTTATCGATGTTATAATTAAATCTTTAACATTGAGCAATGCAAGCTTAATATGGTATGATAAGAAAAATAAATGCCTGGACGGGATTCGAACCCGGATCTCTGAGTCTGTACCTCAGCGTGATATCCATTACACTACCAGGCGAATCCAATTCAAACACTTATTTTTCTTATATATGTATTATACTCTCCATTATTACTAGATGTCGCGAGAACACTGTCTTCACTGCCATCTAGTAGCTGACTATATCAAGTAAGCAAATTAAAGAGAATATTTATTTTACTTTATAGCAGTGACGCTTTATCGATGTTATAATTAAATCTTTAACATTGAGCAATGCAAGCTTAATATGGTATGATAAGAAAAATAAATGCCTGGACGGGATTCGAACCCGGATCTCTGAGTCTGTACCTCAGCATGATATCCATTACACTACCAGGCGAATATTTTTCTTATTATACCATATTAAGCTTGCATTGCTCAATGTTAAAGATTTAATTATAACATCGATAAAGCGTCACTGCTATAAAGTAAAATAAATATTCTCTTTAATTTGCTTACTTGATATAGTCAGCTACTAGATGGCAGTGAAGACAGTGTTCTCGCGACATCTAGTAATAATGGAGAGTATAATACATATATAAGAAAAATAAGTGTTTGAATTGGATTCGCCTGGTAGTGTAATGGATATCACGCTGAGGTACAGACTCAGAGATCCGGGTTCGAATCCCGTCCAGGCATTTATTTTTCTTATCATACCATATTAAGCTTGCATTGCTCAATGTTAAAGATTTAATTATAACATCGATAAAGCGTCACTGCTATAAAGTAAAATAAATATTCTCTTTAATTTGCTTACTTGATATAGTCAGCTACTAGATGGCAGTGAAGACAGTGTTCTCGCGACATCTAGTAATAATGGAGAGTATAATACATATATAAGAAAAATAAGTGTTTGAATTGGATTCGCCTGGTAGTGTAATGGATATCACGCTGAGGTACAGACTCAGAGATCCGGGTTCGAATCCCGTCCAGGCATTTATTTTTCTTATCATACCATATTAAGCTTGCATTGCTCAATGTTAAAGATTTAATTATAACATCGATAAAGCGTCACTGCTATAAAGTAAAATAAATATTCTCTTTAATTTGCTTACTTGATATAGTCAGCTACTAGATGGCAGTGAAGACAGTGTTCTCGCGACATCTAGTAATAATGGAGAGTATAATACATATATAAGAAAAATAAGTGTTTGAATTGGATTCGCCTGGTAGTGTAATGGATATCACGCTGAGGTACAGACTCAGAGATCCGGGTTCGAATCCCGTCCAGGCATTTATTTTTCTTATCATACCATATTAAGCTTGCATTGCTCAATGTTAAAGATTTAATTATAACATCGATAAAGCGTCACTGCTATAAAGTAAAATAAATATTCTCTTTAATTTGCTTACTTGATATAGTCAGCTACTAGATGGCAGTGAAGACAGTGTTCTCGCGACATCTAGTAATAATGGAGAGTATAATACATATATAAGAAAAATAAGTGTTTGAATTGGATTCGCCTGGTAGTGTAATGGATATCACGCTGAGGTACAGACTCAGAGATCCGGGTTCGAATCCCATCCAGGCATTTATTTTTCTTATCATACCATATATAATATATATATATATATACACTTAATATTTAATTTTAATATATACACTACCTAATACCCGGCATGTACTGCTACTCCTAAATAAATGTTAACGTGTTCTTACCACCAGCCGTGCGCTGTTATACTCTACTTTTTGTAGAGTTTTTTTACATGTTCAATTCCATGTATATCAATTTGCGTATTTATTATGGTTTAGGCAGCGTAAGCCATTTAAGTTTAGGTTAACTCTCCTGGCGCTTCATTATCATTTATCATCCATCATATCATTGGGGTAATATAACTCCGCCTTCTAGCTCCCCAACTTCAGAAGTGGGTTACAATTACACCAATGCCTGGAGAGAACACCAGAAATGTCAAAATGACAACCTGGGGCATTGAATAAAAAATTTAAAATTTTTTTTCAGTGAATCCATTCTGTTTTACTGAGTCTTATTATGTGCACAGTTTCTCTCTTGTAAATTTCTCTGTTTATAGGGATACGTACTAGTCTATTCAAAACTTGATTAATTATTGCCTGATTGTGTGTGCTATCTGGTTGGAACTTGATGGTTTTTTTTGTTATTGTCTGTGTCTGATTCGATGGTTTTGTGTGATTGTCTGGGTTTGATTCCTCTGCCTGTATGTTTATCTATTGAGAAATTAAATAAAAAAACACACTAAAAAAACAACATGAAAGCAGAATAACGGCTTGTGAAATGAGATTCATGCGCAGAACAGCAGGTTACACCAGATGGGATCGGAAAAGGAACACCGATATCTTAAAAGAATTGAAGACTACGCCAATTTTGGAATATATTAAACAGTACCAACTAAATTGGAAACACCATCTTGAAAGAATGAGTTCAAATCGGATCCCCAAAGCTGTTTATAATTATATACCAAGAGGACGAAGATCACTGGGCCGTCCTATGAAACGCTGGAGGGAAAATTTTCTATAGGATCATAACAGGCCTTGGCCTAATACTTGGAAGGAAGAAGAAGAAGAAGAAATTAAATAAATTTTTTTAGAAATTTTATTTGATTCAATCAAGAATAAAATTTTCCAGAAGAAATAATTATCATACCACTCATTTTGCTGCATTTTTTAATTCTACAGATGATAATGTATTTATCACGTGTCATCAACATAGAATTTTTGTTTAATTAGGTATGAGAGACCATATGTTTCTTACATGAAATTGCTCAAGAATAACCTCCCAACATTTGTTTGTTGAGTTCCTAACCATCCTGTAGAAGGATTGTATAGTTTGGGAACCTAATGTTCCTCTTTTAACAGGATTATCTTTTTTAGAATCTTGTCCTGTCACCTCCACAAAATCTTAACAGATTACTTAATATCTCTTTTTACAGACTTTTGTCCTGTTAGATTTTTATTTTCTTAAATTCATAGCATGACTACATAACTGTATGATCAGAAATGTTGGTTTGTTATAATGTCAGTTGTTGAATTTGTTATCCCAGGGATGGATTGGTGCTGCATAAAGAATTTTTTCTCTCATGTGGAGAGAAGAAAAGACCCATTTAAATATCAATGCTGTGAAAGCAGTAATTGTGATCAATATCCACTTCAGAGAGAAACCAGGAATGTCGAAAGACAAACCTGGGGCATTTGAAAAAACTAAAAAAAATTTTGCATATTGAATATTGACTTTCATGAGAGAATACTGAAAGAAGAATACCTTTTAATGGACATAGTAGCTTTATACAAATATTGAGATAATTCTTATGTTGTTAACTAACTGAAATTATAAAGTTAGTTCCGGAGGGCAAGAGATTACAATATTTTCCTCTACTTGTGAGTTCAAACCCCGTTAAGTTTGATGGCTTTTTCACGGCAAAAGGTCCTGAGTATGGCTTCCTTTGGAAAGGAAGTAAAGCTATGGGTCCCAAGTCATAGATTTACAGTACATATAAAAACCTCAAGTATGAAACAAGAGGTCTCTAAGCAAAATTTGTTGGCCCTTAATGTCCAGATTTGAATAATTACACTGATGACCTGAGTAGCTAAAGAATATTCTTTAATAAAATAACTAACCATAAACAATTAATTTCTCCATTTAAGTTCAAAATAATTAAAAATAGTTATGTTATGTTTAATATTGAGTGGAGAACATATTTCTAATAACTCAATTCATACAATTTCAAATTTCTTTGATACATTGGTTTCAAACAAATTTTTCATTCATCTTCAGTCATGACTCTCCATATATATATATATATATATATATGGTAGTTATGTTATTCAACTTGTATATAGATTTCACGAGAAGTGTTATGTTTTTGTCCTTTTTGAGTGCTGAAAATTCAAAGTGTCAATTTTTTTAGTTTAAAATCTTGTCATCCTAGTGGATAGCATGATTCAGTGTATGTGTTTTTGTGTAATGAATAATGAGATGATATGAGCAGGAAGAAGTTGAAATCTGTTGCCAGCTTGTAGCATACACTTGTAAAAGAAGTTGCCAGGTTTAATGTTCCCAAAAATGACAGATAAATCACTATTAACAGTACCACATGCTTTCTTAATACAGGGCAAGTCAAAATGTTGTGCAGGTTTTCAGAAATTTATTATGTGAAATGTAATGAACATATAATATTGTGAGACATATTGTATGAAAGGTAAACTCTCAAAGTTTTTTTTTAACATTCACAGATGTTCTATGTGAGCGCCTTTTGTTACACGACAGATGTCAAGCCGATATTCAATCTCCTGCCAAACTTTCTGTAGCAGTCCGCGGTCGATATCAGCAATGGCTGCTGTGATGCGGGCACGCAGTTCATGCAGTGTTGTTGGAAGTGGTGGTACGTAAACATGATCCTTTACAAGACCCCACATGAAGAAATCACACGGGGTTAGATCTGGTGAACGAGGTGGCCAATGAATGAGTTGTTGATCACCCTGAGATGCACGGCCTATCCAGCGTTGTGGTAAAGCCGTATTCAAATGGTCTCGAACACTGCCATGGTAATGTGGAGGGGCACCATCCAACTGCAGAATGAAATCTGGACTATCCGCTTCAAGCTGCGGAAGGAGCCATTGTTGTAGCATATCAAGGAAAACATGTCCGTTCACAGTACGTTCATGAAAGAAAAAGGGCCCATAAACCTTTGCATGGGAAATGGCACAAAAGACATTCACTTTCGGAGAATCGCGTTGATGTTCCAGAGTTGCATGGGGGTTACCAGTTCCCCAAATCCTTACATTGTGTCTATTCACTTTTCCTGAAAGGTGGAAAGTCGCTTCATCACTGTAAACTACCCTCTCATGGAACTCATTCTCTTCCATTAATGCGAGAAAATCAACACAGAAGGATGCTCGCAAAGCATAATCGGCGGGTTTTAAGGCTTGAACCAGTTGCAAGTGGTAGGGTTTCATCTGTAAACGTTTCCGGAGAATCCGCCATACAGTTTTTTGTGGTAGTTGAAGTTCTGTCGCTCCCCGGTAGGTGGATTTCTGTGGACTCCGCACGAAGCATGTGCGAACACGTTTGACTGTCTCTTCACTCGTCGACGGACGGCCAGTCGATTTTCGTTTACAGATACAGCCTGAATCCCTAAATTGTGTGTACCACTTACGAATGGATCTCCCATCCGGCGGGTCTTTATCGTATCTGGTACGGAAATGTCGTTGAACACTAGTCACAGAGTTGTTTACATGGTAATCAAGCACACAGAAAGACTTCTGATCCCCAGTCAATGCCATTTTCCTTTACTGCTCTGCTGTTGACATCTTGCGGGTGAACGCGGAACTTTAGAAGTGGACAACTAAACTTTGAGAGTTTACCTTTCATACAATATGTCTCACGATATTATATGTCCATTACATTTCACATAATAAATTTCTGAAAACCTGCACAACATTTTGACTTGCCCTGTATATGTATAGTGGAAAAATTTTAAATTTAATTCAAGCATTTGGTCCATAATGAATAAGGTATTGTGTACCACTGCCCTTCCTAGCCCTGTGATTAAAATTGTCTTTCTGTTGTACTATTATAGGAAATATCACTATGAGATTTAATATCATAAAATCAAATTCTTTACATCTCACCTCTTATCAAGTCTTTTAATTAAACTGCCTAAGTTTTAAACTGGTTTAATTAGAAGACTGGATATGAGGTGAGGTGTAAAGAATTTTATTTTATTGTCTTTCTAACCTGGCCTTAACTCTACCAGATAAAATAAAGTTATTATTATTACTAAAATATCAAATTCTACCAGACATTGATCCTGTATTTGCTAGTCAGGAGGCAGATGTGTTACTATTTCAGCCAGCAAAGTGAACCACGATCATTTTCATGATGCAAAAAACTCATGTGTCCTAAATTTATTCAAGAAATTTTTTAAAAAGTCAAAAGATTAAAATTTATAAATTTTAAATTAACATTTATAACATCTCCAAATAACAGTGAAATAAAGAATCAGAACATACTGAAATACCCCTCTAGGCCAGCAACCCATTGGGCGAAAAAATTTACATTTGCTTTCAAGTCTCAAACCAAGCCTCGGATGAAAAGTATAATGAAACCATCTTTAGTACAGAAGAACACAAGATTACGGCTTTATAAGGTTCTCACAAGACCAGTATTAAGATACGGTAGTGAAGCATGGACAATACGAAGAACAGATGAAAGCCGAATAACAGCAAATGAGATGCGATTTATGCACCATACAGCAGGCTATACAAAGTGGGACCATAAAAGAAATGAGGAAATTATGGAAGAGTTGGATGTAGAACCCATTCTTCACCATATACAAAACTACCAGAAAAACTGGAAAGCCCATCTTCAACGAATGCCATCTCATAGAATTCCAAAAGCCATGCTTCGTTACTACCCCCAAGGCAAAAGATCGCTGACATGTCCAAAAAAGTGCTGGATGGAAAATTCCTCTTTGAGACCGTAACAGGCCACACGGCCTAATACTTGCTTGGATGATGATGATGAATGACATACTGAAATTAATTTACTTACTCAATTATATGTCAGCCACAATGGTCTGATGTTCCTTGCCTCTGGTCCTGAGAGTCATGGACTCTCCATCAGGATTGATGAATTTTTAGGATGGAAAAATCCAAGGGACCTGTTCTTGATGTCTCCTCAAAGGCAATGTACTAACCACATGTCTCTTGCTGACATCTGTAGGGAAATAAGCATAATTAAATTAGTCTGGTTAAGAAACTCCCTACCAGGGTAGCACCTATATCCTGAGTGGGACGAACAATCACTCAATTATATGCTTAATATTTTAATTTTATAAAGCCAGATTTTTTTCTGCTCTCACTAAAGTCTACCAAAATAATATTTCTTGAGCATTGTTCATCCAATCCTTAAAATGATAATACTTATCTCTCAACTCCATTTGATCATTATTATCCTGCCTACTACTGGAATCTTGATTATTGATTTTAAAATGATTCTGATGTTTGACAGATTTATCATTTTCACTTCACATCATGGCCAGACCATTCAGTACCAATGTACCCGCAGTCTGTTGCATCTTATCTTAAGAAAATTCTGGCAACTCCACCTGGTTCAGGACCTATTGTGATGCATTGCAGGTGAGATTTTTATTCCAAGCAAACATTTCTTAAATGCATTAGGATATTTACCATCACCACTACTTCTGTTGTCAATTTTGAAAATTAAAATTAAAAAGCTTTAATTTAAAAATGTGTTTAATAAATTAGAGTTGGAGGATAACCCGTGACATATCTTGTAGAGTTGGAGGATAACCCGTGACATATCTTGTAGAGTTGGAGGATAACCCGTGACATATCTTGTAGAGTTGGAGGATAACCCATGACATATCTTGTTTTTTTATTTTTATTATTGTATTTTTTAATCAATTGAGTTGGTTTTTTCTTGACGAAAATCCATACATATTAATTAAATAAAAATAAAACTTAGTTTTATTTGATTTACATATTTATTAAAATATAATTCAGTGACAGCTGTTTCTGTACACTGTACCTTCTTTCAGACATATCATAATTTATATTATTTATATTATTTTTAGTCTGATCATCTTACCTCAATATTAATGTTGATTTGTTCTTGAATATATTTCAAAACAATTCTGTTTTATCGTCAGATTGTCCAGACTGGTATGATTTATGTTGAATTATGTTGCACAACCTGGATGTCGATGTCAGTTCCATCCTGTGGTTGGCCAAAGAACCTCCTTACAAGGTCACGCTCCGTCGGTATTTCAAAATTCATAACTCTGTTTTTGTTCTTCTGAATATAAATTTTTTCCCAAATAGTGAGCTCTTTTGTATTTTCTAATTGTTTTAATAATTTAGTGTCTGGATTTATATTATGCTTTTCAGACCAAACATGAGCAGCAACTGCAGATTTTTCTATTTCCCCATTTTTAATATTTCTTATGTGTTCTTTGGCTCTAATTTTTAGGTTTCTTTTTGTTTTTCCTATATATATCTTTTCACAACCCATGCATTCAAGTTGATATATTGCTGATTTTTTATTTTTATCAGTTTTTTCATTTTTTTATAAGAATTTAATTAATCGTGATTATTTCTTACCCCATACGTCTATATTTCTTTAAATACAGCACTGTAGTATTGGCATCTTCTTGTCACCATCGTCAGCTGTTTTCACGATTGTCAATTATTACTTTTGTTGATAATTATCCAAACTGCCATCTGATGTTCTTTTAAAGAATTATTTCCTAAACTGACATCTGGTGTTCATTTTAATGAATCATTTTCTAATCATTTATAGACGTATGAGGCAAGAAATAATCACGATTAATTCAATTCTTATGAATTGAACTTCATAATGTTAAAAATACCCAAATTTAATATATAAATTTTTTCATTTTCGTTGGTTTTTTATTAGTTTATTTAAAGTGTGGTTATTTTTCGGTGCTAATTTAATATTAAACTTCTCAAATATCTTTTGGAATTTATTGTGTACCCAAGGGTGATATGTGAATATCCTATATTTTTTTCATAGGTGGTTCTTCTTTTTCAAGAGTACTTCTGTTTATCATTTTTTGTTTTTTATACTTTTCTATCCTTTTATGTACCACTTTTTCATCAAACCCGTTTTCTCTTGCTACTTTGATTATGTGTTTTTTCTCATGTTTGAAATCTTCTTCGTTTAAGGGTAAGTTTACCAATCTATGAGTTAAACTATTAAAGGCTGCTAATTTATGTCCAAATGGATTGAACCCTGTTGATTTAATAAAATTTTCTGTATGAGTTTCTTTCCTATGAATCCCAAATTCAATTTTTCTTTTTTCTTCGTTTCTGACCAATTTAAGATCCAAAAAAGGTATTTGTTTATTTTCTTCTATTTCTTTGATAAATTTGATGTTTGTACTCTGTAAATTTAACAGTTTTAGGGAATCTTCTATATGTTTTTCTTTTACAATACAAATTATATCATCTACATATCTGCTCCAAAATTTAAACATTGTGGGATGTGCTTTAGTGATTTTACATTCAAAATCGCTCATAAATAAATTTGCCAGGAAAGGTGATAATGGGTTTCCCATTGAGAGCCCTGATTTTTGTCTATAGAAACTCGCATTGAATGTGAAAAACATTTGGTCAGTTATTGTTTATTTTTTATTTCACTAAGTATGAGATGAGTGAAATAAAAAATAAACAATATTAAAAAACCTCATAGTGTTATTTCCTATCTACATAACTTAATAACTCAGTTAATTTCAAATAATGTTCTTTGATCTCTCTGTCTACGTTGTTTTTACTTAACCAGTTGTTCAATATCTCCAAAGTTTTTTGTTTCGGTACATTTGTAAATAATGAAACGAAATCAAAGGAAACTAATCTATCTGTAGATTTGATTTCTACTTTTTCTAATTTCTTAACTAATTCCAATGAATTTTAAATCTGCAGACTTTCAAAATTATTAATTCTTCTAAATTCATTATTCAGCCATTTTTTAAATTTTGTAGGTTAGTGATCCAATATTGTTAATTATTGGCCTAATTTTATTTCCAGGTTTGTGAATTTTTGGAAGTCCATGAATATTAGGGTTTCTTGGGTTGCTCACTTTTAATTGAGATTTTTCTTTCTCGGATAGAATTTTAACATGTTTAAGACAGTTTTCTACATTGTTTATGGTTTTGGGTAGGGGATCATTCTTAATTTTTTCATACTCTTTTTCTTCAGAAGTTCTTCCATTCTATATTGATAATCTTCTTTGTCCAGAATTATGATTTGGTTACCCTTATCTGATTTAGAAAATACAAAAGAGCTGACTATTTGGGAAAAAAATTTATATTCAGAAGAACAAAAACAGAGTTATGAATTTGTACCGAAATCAAGATTTCGATACAGGGATTACATCATACTGCGCAACTATACGTCATCGCGTCTCCATTTCGTCTGTGATCTTAGTGAACAGTGCCAAATTCTTTCCTACCTACACCCTCCTGTCCTATTTCGCGCCGTGATATCGCGCATACTTGCCTCTCCTAGTGAACTCTCATATAAAGCTATGCTTTTTAACATCAAATGATCATCTGTTTATCTACCGTTGGAGACAGGTTGATATAGCTCAGAAGAGCTAGTTTGGTTTATTAGTCCTTTAGGCCAGGGTGGGGCCACAAGGACCGTGTACCCCAACCCTTGGCTGGGCTAGTGTATATATAATATCGTATGTATGTTTGTTAATATTATTTTTGTATAGATGATCAATGATAGCATTATTTTCTTTGTCAAATTAATTATTTATTCATTTATTATTCAATGTTGTATCTGACTATCTTTTTTGAATTGCATTAAACTTTAGTTGTCTGATTTTATATAGTTATGCCAAATGATTTAGCAGCTGGTCTATGTCAGATGTGAAGGTAAAAGCTTACGCAAGCATATGTGAGTTCCTCTTTCCTTAAAGCTTCCATGATTATAGGCTGTGTAGCCTGCAACATATTACATGTTTAACTATTCATTAAGGAAAGTTGATTTAATCTTTGTCTTTTATGGGCCCGGGCAAAGATATCTTAATTTGAGCAATCTATGTTTTCTATTCAAAATATTTATCAACAACATTGGTACGATCCAGCACCAACAACACACGAAGCAAACTTTGGTAGTAGATCACGTGGTTAAGGGTTCAAGTCCCGGTGCAAATTTTGAAATACTGACGGAGCGTGACCTTGCTTGGAGGTTCTTTGGCCAACCACAGGATGGAGCTGACATCGACATCCAGGTTGTGCAACATAATTCAGCACAAATCAAACCAGTCTGGACAAGCTGACGATAAAACAGAATTGTTTTGAAACGTGTTCAAGAACAAATCAACATTAATATTGAGGTAAGATGATCAGACTAAAAATAATATAATTAAAATAACCTCAAAATATCACTTCCTAAAATGAAATATTAATTCATAATTTGTTAACATGTCTGAAGAAGGTACCGAAACAGCTGTCACTGAATTATATCTTAATAAATATGAAAATCAAATAAAACTAAATTTTATTTTTTATTTTAACTGTTTATGTACCACACCATGGTTGAGCAGTCTAAAGCATAATGCTTTGGTGCAGAGCTATAGGACACTTTAGTTTGAATCCCAGTGAAATGTTCTTATGGAATTTTAGTCAGTATAGGACTGTTGCCTATCCAGGACTATAAGGCATTTGGGTACTGAGATAAGCAATAGTTTCAGGTTAAAAAAAAAAACCAACTATGATGGCTGGGTGTCTCACACATCCTTACCACATGTCATCCTTGGTAGGCACCACATAATGTTATTAATGTACACCCAAAGATTAATTGCTATAAATTGCAATATAACCATTGATAGAAAAAAACTATTGAACCAAAAATTATTTAAAATAGTTTGGTTTATGGATCAAATAAATCTCAATTTAAAACAAAGTAAATAACTGTTATGTGACATATTGTTTGTTTGTTATTAGTAGTTTTTCTTATTCACATCGTTAAATTTTGTATCGATTCTTCAAAAGTTACATGCATGTTAATATTTATTTATTAAAATCATGGAATTCAACATAACTAACTACTATAATCAATTAACTCACTGGCACTATTGAACCTGGAGGTTCATGGCCATGTGTATATAATCTCTACATAAATCCCTATACTGAGCTATTGTTTTCCAACCATTCTATGTATAATTTACCTCCCTCAAATCATGGTTAATATTATTCTCCCACGTCATTCTTGACCTACCTACTGGGAGCTTTCCCCCTGGCTTTCCACAAGAAGTTTCCGTGCCCCTCTTTCATTTCCCATTTGTACCACATGTTTTGTTCATTGCAGTTCACAAAACTATGTAGTTTTCTTCATTCACCTGTCTGTTTGTCTCTCTTTGGCCCGAAAATATTCCTTAGCACTTTCTCTAATAGTCGTAATCTATTCTCCTCTCTTCAAGTAGGAGACAACATTTCTCATCCATATAGTATAACTAGAAGGTTAATGGTGTTTTATATTTTTAGTTTAACTTTTTTGAAAGGAGTTGGGATGACAAAAGTTCCTATTGTGCATAATAGGCATATTTTTCCAGAATTGTGCCTATGTTTAGTTTTTTTTTCTGCACCTCACTCCTGTTTATAATTATTGTTCCTAGGTATTTGAATTCCGCTCTTTCTTTAGAATTTCCCTCATTTGTTGTTAAGTGTCTATTCTTATTTAATAATGCATTTATATTTTAATAATGCACACATTTAATGTTATACTTTCAGTACCAGTTTCTTAGTCTTATTTAATAGAATGTGTGTTTGTCACTATTACCTAATAATACATCATCACCATATACCAACAGCCAATTAATACCACAGAGTTGTACGGTAACTTTTTCCTCTGAAGATTGTATTGCATGCTGTAGTAAAGAGTAGAATAATGGAGGAGATAATGCATCCCTTGCTTTAACCCATTAGAAATTTCAAAAGTATCTGAAAATTGTTTGGTTATCCATACCTACTCCTTGTGCCATTTAAACACATTCAAATAATCAAGTTTTTGTGAGAATGGGAAACATCTTACCTCAAATTATTGTTGGTTCAGTTTGAACATTTTTCGATATAATCATCTGGGCAAGATGACAATGGTATGGATGATTATATTGAAACATGTTCAAACTGAACCAACAATAATTTGAGGTAAGATATTTCCCATTCTCACAAAAACTTGTTTAAAAGAACCTCAAAATGTTACTTCCTAAAATAAACCATTACATTCAAATAAGTCTGACATAATATAAAATAATTTTTTTGTTGCAAGATTTGTGTTTTACACATTTTTTTCAAAATTCAGCCTCATCTGCAAACAACATAACTTATTCATAAGAACTCGTTTTCAGTCCTAGTAATGTATTTCACTATTATTGTCTAAACAACAAGATATCATGTTTTGTAAGTGTGCTTGTTTAACAGTTATTGTTTAAAATTCCTGATGATATCATTACGTTAATTACAACTTTAATTTATGTGAAATCTTAATCATCCTTAAAGTAATTATTTCTTTAATATTATGATTACTTAATAATAATGAGTTTTTGACCTATAATTTTTCATGGAATCTGAAAAACAGTATATGCCTATATCTTTCCTTCCTTCAATAACTAATTTTGTAAAAATGGAATTGTAATCAAGCTAGGAGCTTTTTCTTTAATCCCGAGCCTAATCTAATTGCAGTGCTGGAGTAGGCAGAACTGGTACCATTATACTGTCAGATATATGTCTGCGAATGGCAGCAGCAGAAGGAGCTGTAGACATTCTTGGATATTTGCAGCAAATCCGAGAACAAAGAGCAAACTTGGTGGATAATTTGGTATGTATACTTTTGATTAGAGATCCTTTTACTTTGTGTTAACTTTACAGTGACTTAGACTACATTGTAACAATATATGTTATTGCCATTATTACATTTTAGAGTAGATTCAACTATTGATGATTTCCTTAATTCTTACAAAGGTAAAAACTTAAAAAATCTTGCATTGTTTAAAATAAGTTTTTCCAATGATACATCCGATGTTTTAATATAATTTTCTTAATTCAAAAATAATAATTTATAATCTACTAGCTAGTATCCGGTGTGCACTGCTACACCTAAATAAATGAATATGTAAGAATTAAATTAATGTTTTTATTACCTCACCTCATATCCTTTTTCTTCTATACTGCAGTTTCGGAGCTTATCTCCATCATCAGTAGACTCTGGTCAACCGGTCTTATGTCGTTTCTTGGCAGTTTTCTTCTTACTTCTATAAGACTGGTTGACCTGTGTTATGTCGTTTCTTGGCAATTTTCTTCTTACTTCTATAAGTAAGATGAATACTGCCAAGAAACGACATAACACAGGTCGACCAGAGTCTACTGATGTTGGAGATAAGCTCCGAAACTGCAGTATAGAAGAAAAAGGATATGAGGTGGGGTAATAAAAACATTAATTTAATTCTTAAATTAAACCTCATAGTGTTCTTTCCCTGTGAAAGTTAAATAAATGAATATGTATTTAATCAAAATCAAAGTGGGAGGTAACACTATGAGTTATTTACATTTATGAATGAGTTGGAGAAAATGTTTTTAACATCTCACCTCATAAAGTTGTGTGTTTTCATGATACTGGTTTCAAAAGTATAACTTTACTTCCATCTTCAGTTAAATTATGGTCAATTGCTCAAAATCAAAACAAGAAAAAATGTTATTATATTATTTTTAGTATGGACATCTTACCTCAATATTAATGTTGATTTGTTCTTTAACATGTTTCAAAACAATTCTGTTTTATCGTCAGCTTTTCCAGACTGGTTTTATTTATGTTGCATTATGTTGCACAACCTGGATGTCGATGTCACCTCCATCCTGTGGTTGGCCAAAGAACCTCCAAACAAGGTCACGCTCGATCCCTGTTAGGTTCGTCTTCCGGGCATATAGGCCGTGGTCCAGTCGTTCTTCTACTCGACGTTTCGTCTACTGCTGCGGTAGACATCTTCAGGAGATACTGCGTGCTCTCTGTGAACTCCTCAACAGTCGGCTGCAGACTGGCTGGTCGTTGGAAACTCCCTCCCTATTTATAGGCACGCCCCTGGTGGAGAGGCGGTTTTCTGCGCGGTCCGTGTTGCGTGCTGTTTTGTCCAGGCTGTCGCTAGCAGAAGTCATAGGCTTCGTTGTCGTATTGTGCAGTGCCGGGATCCAGATTTTGTTTATCTTCATGGTTTCTTCTTTTTTGTTAAAGGAATTTTTGTGTTTATATATTTCAATGGCTTCTCTGTACAGTCTGGTGTAATAATGTGATGTTTGGGACAATACCTGTGTTTCTTCGAATCTTATTATATGTTCTTGGTTGTTCATCCAGTGTTCCGCTACGGCTGATTTTTCCTTTTGTTTTAGTCTGCAATGCCTCTTGTGTTCTTGCAATCTTGTGGTAACCATTCTTTTTGTTGTGCCGATATAAACCTGTCCACAACTGCAAGGGATGCGATATATACCGGCAGTACTTAACGGATCTCTTGTATCTTTGGCTGGGCGCAGTATATTGCTGATTTTTTGTGTTGGCTTGTAGGTTGTAGATATGTTATATTTATTTAATATTCGACCAATTCTCTCCGTTATAGTCTTGATATATGGTAGGTACACCTTACCCTTTGCCTCCTCCTTGTTCCCGTTTTCGGATTTGTATTTATTGGGATTTATGGCTCGGCGAAAATCTGTTTTGCTGTATCCATTGGATTGAAACGCTGCTTGGAGATGATTAATTTCTTCTTGTAGATACTGTGGTTCCGAAATCCTTTTGGCTCGTATCACCAGGGTTTTAATTATTCCGCGTTTTTGTCTGGGATGATGGTTGGACCGCTTATGTAGGTATCTGTCTGTGTGAGTCTTTTTCCTGTATACCTTGTGTCCAAGTGTCATGTCTTGGTTTCGAATTACTAAAACATCCAAAAACGGTAGACTGTTGTTCTCTTCTCTTTCCAGGGTGAATTGGATGCTGGGACAAATGCCATTTAAATGTTGCCTGAAGTTATCAAGTTCTTCTTCACCATGCTCCCAAATGACGAATGTGTCATCCACATATCTCAGCCAAACTGAAGGTCTTAGTGTAGCATTCTCCAAGGCCTGTTTTTCAAATTGTTCCATGTAAAAATTGGCTATTACGGGGCTTAATGGACTTCCCATGGCCACGCCATCTATTTGCTCGTAGAATATTCCTCCCCATTGGAAATACGTTTCTGTGAGGCATATGTTATACAGCGCTACTATGTCTGGGGGAAAGAGTTCTTGCAAGTATGTCATAGTGTCTGGTATAGGTATCTTAGTAAATAAAGAAACCACATCGAAGCTCATTATTTTATCGTTTGGCTTGAGTTTCAGAGCGTCTATTTTTTCTATGAAGTGCGTGGAGTCTTTTACAAACGTGTCAGTTTTTCCAATATACGGTTTCAATAGTGAGGCGAGAAACTTGGCGAGTTCATATGTAGGTGATCCAATGGCCGAAACAATAGGTCTGAGTGGTGTTCCTTCCAAGGAAGGAACACCACTCAGACCTATTGTTTCGGCCATTGGATCACCTACATATGAACTCGCCAAGTTTCTCGCCTCACTATTGAAACCGTATATTGGAAAAACTGACACGTTTGTAAAAGACTCCACGCACTTCATAGAAAAAATAGACGCTCTGAAACTCAAGCCAAACGATAAAATAATGAGCTTCGATGTGGTTTCTTTATTTACTAAGATACCTATACCAGACACTATGACATACTTGCAAGAACTCTTTCCCCCAGACATAGTAGCGCTGTATAACATATGCCTCACAGAAACGTATTTCCAATGGGGAGGAATATTCTACGAGCAAATAGATGGCGTGGCCATGGGAAGTCCATTAAGCCCCGTAATAGCCAATTTTTACATGGAACAATTTGAAAAACAGGCCTTGGAGAATGCTACACTAAGACCTTCAGTTTGGCTGAGATATGTGGATGACACATTCGTCATTTGGGAGCATGGTGAAGAAGAACTTGATAACTTCAGGCAACATTTAAATGGCATTTGTCCCAGCATCCAATTCACCCTGGAAAGAGAAGAGAACAACAGTCTACCGTTTTTGGATGTTTTAGTAATTCGAAACCAAGACATGACACTTGGACACAAGGTATACAGGAAAAAGACTCACACAGACAGATACCTACATAAGCGGTCCAACCATCATCCCAGACAAAAACGCGGAATAATTAAAACCCTGGTGATACGAGCCAAAAGGATTTCGGAACCACAGTATCTACAAGAAGAATTAATCATCTCCAAGCAGCGTTTCAATCCAATGGATACAGCAAAACAGATTTTCGCCGAGCCATAAATCCCAATAAATACAAATCCGAAACGGGAACAAGGAGGAGGCAAAGGGTAAGGTGTACCTACCATATATCAAGACTATAACGGAGAGAATTGGTCGAATATTAAATAAATATAACATATCTACAACCTACAAGCCAACACAAAAAATCAGCAATATACTGCGCCCAGCCAAAGATACAAGAGATCCGTTAAGTACTGCCGGTATATATCGCATCCCTTGCAGTTGTGGACAGGTTTATATCGGCACAACAAAAAGAATGGTTACCACAAGATTGCAAGAACACAAGAGGCATTGCAGACTAAAACAAAAGGAAAAATCAGCCGTAGCGGAACACTGGATGAACAACCAAGAACATATAATAAGATTCGAAGAAACACAGGTATTGTCCCAAACATCACATTATTACACCAGACTGTACAGAGAAGCCATTGAAATATATAAACACAAAAATTCCTTTAACAAAAAAAGAAGAAACCATGAAGATAAACAAAATCTGGATCCCGGCACTGCACAATACGACAACGAAGCCTATGACTTCTGCTAGCGACAGCCTGGACAAAACAGCACGCAACACGGACCGCGCAGAAAACCGCCTCTCCACCAGGGGCGTGCCTATAAATAGGGAGGGAGTTTCCAACGACCAGCCAGTCTGCAGCCGACTGTTGAGGAGTTCACAGAGAGCACGCAGTATCTCCTGAAGATGTCTACCGCAGCAGTAGACGAAACGTCGAGTAGAAGAACGACTGGACCACGGCCTATATGCCCGGAAGACGAACCTAACAGGGATCAAGACGCCGGCCGTGAAAGCCTACAGTTATACATAAGGTCACGCTCCATCGGTATGTCAAAATTCATAACTCTGTTTCTGTTCTTCTGAATATAAATTTTTTCCCAAATAGTCAGCTCTTTTGTATTTTCTAATTGTTTTAATAATTTAGTGTCTGAATTTATATTATGTTTTTCAAACCAAACATGAGCAGCAACTGCAGATTTTTCAATTTCCCCATTTTTAATATTTCTTATGTGTTCTTTGGTTCTAATTTTTAGGTTTCTTTTTGTTTTTCCTATATATATCTTTTCACAACCCATGCATTCAATTTGATATATTCCTGACCTTTTATTTTCATCAGTTTTTTTCAGTTTTGTTGGTTTTTATTAGTTTATTTAAACTGTAGTTATTTTTTGGTGCTAATTTAATATTAAACTTCTCAAATATCTTTTGAAATTTATTATGTACCCAAGGGTGATATGTGAATTTCCTATATTTTTTCATAGGAAAATATGAAAAAATGTAGGAAATTCACATATCACCCTTGGGTAAATAATCAATTTCAAAAGATATTTGAGAAGTTTAATATTAAATTAGCACCAAAAAATAACTACAGTTTAAATAAACTAATAAAAACCAACAAAAATGAAAAAAACTGATAAAAATAAAAAAGTCAGGAATATATCAAATTGAATGCATGGGTTGTGAAAAGATATATATATAGGAAAAACAAAAAGAAACCTAAAAATTAGAGCCAAAGAACACATAAGAAATATTAAAAATGGGAAAATAGAAAAATCTGCAGTTGCTGTTCATGTTTGGTCTGAAAAACATAATATAAATTCAGACACTAAATTATTAAAACAGTTAGAAAATACAAAAGAGCTGATTATTTGGGAAAAAATTTATATTCAGAAGAACAGAAACAGAGTTCTGAATTTTGATATACTGATGGAGCGTGGAGGTTCTTTGGCCAACCACAGGATGGAGCTGACATCGACATCCATATTGTGCAACATAATGCAACATAAATAAAACCAGTCTGGAAAAGCTGACGAAAAAACAGAATTGTTTTGAAACATGTTCAAGAACAAATCAACATTAATATTGAGGTAAGATGATCAGACTAAAAATAATATAATTAAAATAACTTCAAAATATAACTTCCTAAAATTAAATATTAAGAAAAAATGGCCCACAATACAACTAAACCATGTAGATCTTCCTCAAGCCACAACTGTAAAATATGGGGTGAATCATAAATATGGCTATACGTTTGATCGCGTTGTGTGATGAAAATATTACCATTACAGGAAATATGAAATTACCGTTGGAAAGACAATTATTCAAATTACAACAATGGAATAAAACAAAACAGTGTAGAACTTACGTCATTAGTCAAAATTGCATTGAATATGCAACAGCAAATTACATTTGCTGCATGGGAAATAACGTATGCTAATGATCGTGAGGCCGCAAGATGGGCAAGACGTGAGTTTAACGTAGCATTGCAGCCATTGACAGTGGGCAAGTGGGAGAAAAGACTGCTGGAAATGGGAAGGATGCTGATTATTTGGGAAAAAATTTATATTGAGAAGAACAGAAACAGAGTTATGAATTTTGATATACCGATGGAGCGTGGAGGTTCTTTGGCCAACCACAGGATGGAGCTGACATCGACATCCATATTGTGCAACATAATGCAACATAAATAAAACCAGTCTGGAAAAGCTGACGAAAAAACAGAATTGTTTTGAAACATGTTCAAGAACAAATCAACATTAATATTGAGGTAAGATGATCAGACTAAAAATAATATAATTAAAATAACTTCAAAATATAACTTCCTAAAATTAAATATTAAGAAAAAATGGCCCACAATACAACTAAACCATGTAGAACTTCCTCAAGCCACAACTGTAAAATACGGGGTGAATCATAAATATGGCTATATGTTTGATCGCGTTGTGTGATGAAAATATTACCATTACAGGAAATATGAAATTACCGTTGGAAAGACAATTATTCAAATTACAACAATGGAATAAAACAAAACAGTGTAGAACTTACGTCATTAGTCAAAATTGCATTGAATATGCAACAGCAAATTACAATTGCTGCATGGGAAATAACATATGCTAATGATCATGAGGCCGCAAGACGGGCAAGACGTGAGTTTAACGTAGCATTGCAGCCTTTGACAGTGGGCAAGTGGGAGAAAACGACTGCTGGAAATGGGAAGGATGCAGAAAATCAAGCCTCCTGGAAGGCCTCGCATTAGCACGGATGCAGAAACAATGAAGAGAATTGTAGAGCCGTTCAATGCTAGCCCACAAATTCAACACGCCAAGCTGCATGTGAGCTTCATATCAGTCAATCGAGTGTGTGTCGTGTTTTGAAGTGTGAGAAGTACCACCCCTTCAAACCGATCCGTTTCCACAAACTTAATGAAGACGACCCTGACAGGTGGATGGAATTTTGTGAATTTGTTGTAAGGGAATCAGCAAAATGACGAACATTGGTACAGAAAATTGCACTTTTCTGATGAAGCTGTTTTCCATGTGAACGAATGTGTTAATCGACACAATTGTCACTATTATGGTAAAGAGAATCCTAATGTTATTGAAGAGACACGTTTAAGATGTGGCAAAGTCAGTGTTTGGGCTATGATCGGATGGGAAGGACTGTTAGGAATGCAAATTTTGGATGAGACTGTTAATGGTGATCGGTATAGTGATATCCTTAGACAAATTGTCCTGCCGGTAATGCAAAGTGCTGAATGTGAACAATGTTTATTCCAACAGGATGGTATGCCTCCTCACTATGCAATTGCAGTGAGGGAAATTTTGGATGATCATTTGCAAAAACAGGTGGGCTGGAAGAGGAGGCCCCATTGAATGGCCCGCCCATTCCCCTGATCTCACATCATGTGTCTATTAGTTGTGGGATTATTTGAAGGAGACAGTTTATGCCCAGAAACCTCAAGATGTCAACGTGCTGAAATTAGTGATTGAGGAAGAAATTAGAGCTATTCCTCTAAACATGTATCATAATGCAATGAATGATTTCCCAAAGCATTGCCAGTTATGCTTGGATGTAAATGGCAAACGGTTTGAAGCAATAAAGTGACTTCCTTAGTGTTGTTGTAAGTGATTTGTTTTGTTTTGTTTTGTTCTATTGTTGTAATTTGAAGGATTCCCTTTCCAATGATAACATCATATTTCCTTTAATAATAATATGTTCGTCACAAAATGCAATCAAACATATAGCCATATTTCTGAATCACCCTGTACCTTGGCCTACATTTAGATGAACGCCTAACCTGGAAACATCACATCAACAAAAAAAAGAATGGTAGCTAAACTTAAGTTTAAGTGATTAGCTTGGCTGTTAGGCGATCTCAACTATCTCTGTACAATAAAATTATGATATATATAAAACAGTAATTAGACTAGTATGGACATTTGGAATACAACTGTGGGGATCTGCCAGCAATTCCAACATAGATATTTACTTATTTAAGGAATTCACACTATGAAGTATATTCATTAAGTAACATTTTTTATCACTTACCAGATTATTCTTCTTATTTTAATATAAACTAGTTTCAGAACTTTGTTAACGTTCCATCTTCAGTATCTTCACGACTGTTGTTCTGTTGTCTTGAAGAGCTGTCTTTCGCTCTTTCCATTGGCAGACTGAAAAGCCTCAAAATCAGGGGAGAATGACCCGGTTTTGAGGTTTTTCAGTCAGCCAATGGAAGAAGCGAAAGACAGCTCTTCAAGACAACAGAACAACAGTCGTGAAGATACTGAAGATGGAATGGAAACAAAGTTCTGAAACTAGTTTATATTAAAATAAGAAGAATAATATGAGATGAGTGATAAAAATGATTACCTAAATCCAACACAGATATTTTAAGAAGATTCGAATCCAAATCTCTTGGCCAATGCACCATTGTTTGTGTCCAACATTAATTTACAACATGACCTGGGAATCCCCATTATGAAGGAAGAAATCATTTTCTACAGTTGTTGATACCAGCAACAACTCAACTTCCATCCAAATTCTCTTGCCATCAACTTACTGGACAATAGTGAAACAATGTATCGCTTGAAGTGTCACCACATTCTTGATTTGACATTTTGCTTTGTGAACAATTTGTAGAGTTGCTTGACAACTCTTAGTTTGTCTTGCCTTGTCTTAAAGCACATTTACTGAATGTTCTTTTGGGAACAGATTGTAAAGCAGCAGTGATTAATAATAAAAAATAAATCTTCAGTCAACTGTCAAAATTTTGTCATTATCACCATCTTTTGAACTGCCATCTGGTGTCAATTTTATGAACTTGGAGATCAAATTATTCTCATTGGAAATTTCAATGCAAAATTTTGATTCTATGATTTTATGTCAATTTTATGAACTTGGAGATCAAATTATTCTCATTGGAAATTTCAATGCAAAATTTTGATTCTATGATTTTATGTCAATTTTATGAACTTGGAGATCAAATTATTCTCATTGGAAATTTCAATGCAAAATTTTGATTCTATGATTTTATGTCAATTTTATGAACTTGGAGATCAAATTATTCATGTCAGAAATTTCAATTTAAAATTTTTAAATTCCCAAAGAGAATAATTTGATCTCCAAATTATTAAATCGACACTAGATGGCAGTTCAGAAGATGGTGTTAACGGCAAAATTTCCACAGTTGGAGTTTGACTGAATATGGAAGTAAAATTATACATCTGAAACCAGTATTTTAAAAACACGCAACTTTATGAGGTGAGATATTAAAAACATTTTCTCCAACTCATTCATAAATGAATGTGTGTTTTTATTTTTAGTTGAATAAGTAAAAAGCATTTTTAATAAAGATCTGTTGAGTGGTTTAACCCTTTGTCCCGTATAACGTAGTAAAGCATACCTTACTTGCTTTGTCCCTGCCCCGTATAACGTAGTAAAGCATACCTCTTTATAAAACAGCTGTATTTCAACTTGGATTCACTTTCTTGGACATGTCAGTCATTCTTTGGCATCTGTGGAATGAGGCAACAAGGCTTGCTTTATAATTTTTTGTAAAATTCTAACGGTACTTTTTTTGTGTTTTCAACCCTATTTTTGAAAGCCTCCACCAGTTTATCTGTAACCATGGCAAGCGAAAGCAAAAGTTCATGTGTTAGTAAAACTACCTGTAATTTAAACCCATTGTGCAGTGAAGACGTTGTGGCCGCGATAGTTGAGGAATTTAATTATGAAAGTGATAGTTCTGATGCTTCTTGGATGGGTAGTTTAGTGTAATATAGTCATATAGAACAAACGAGTGACAGTGATGAAGAAATCGTAGCGTTGACGACAGAGCACACTGATTATAACGAGAACGATAATAATTACTCTTCTAATAATTGGTCCTCAGAACTTAATTTTAAAGAATTGGAATCTTTCTCATCACCAAATAAAATTATAAACGGATAAGGACAATTTTTCTTTATTATATACCGGTAATAGAGAAAGTAATAAATAAATATATTTTATCTGTAGTACAACTTGTATAAGTGAGAATTTTTACTAATGATGTCACTTACTTTCTGTGTCTGTGTCTTGATTTATCAGCGAAATATAGTTTTTTTAAGAATGTACATTATTTCAAGTTGATATTAAAAAATAAATAGAAACGGACTAATACAGTTTGTCATAATAATTTTAGAAATATATATTATGCAAACTATAAACATTGCTATCTCCATAAGATATTAAACTGAGGATAGGCCTATATAATTTATTCATACATATAAAATATTAATTGTTAATAAATATATTTGCTTCGATTATAATATTATTGAAAGGTAATATTATCCATCCTTACAATTGTGGAATACTTTGAGGTCTTTATATATATATATATATATATATATATATATATATATATGTTATAATTAAATATTTAACATTGAGCAATGCAAGCTTAATATGGTATGATAAGAAAAATAAATGCGGACGGGATTCGAACCCGGATCTCTGAGTCTGTACCTCAGCGTGATATCCATTACACCACCAGGCGAATCCAATTCAAACACTTATTTTTCTTATATATGTATTATATTTTCCATTATTACTAGATGTCGCGAGAACTCGGTCTTCACTGCCATCTAGTAATAATGGGGAATATAATACATATATAAGAAAAATAAGTGTTTGAATTGGATTCGCCTGGTAGTGTAATGGACATCACGCTGAGGTACAGACTCAGAGATCCGGGTTCGAATCCCGTCCAGGCATTTATTTTTCTTATCATACCATATATACAAAAATTATATTGTGACATATTTACAAAATTAATAATTTATTATTTGATGAAGATGTTTGTAATTTGAAAACAAGTTTTTGATTTAGCATATTTCACATGATTTTTCAGAAGAATTCATAGTTAGTACACATATGCCATTCTTCAAATAAAAGTGTCTATAAGAAACTTTAAATGCCGTAAAAGGAATATGTCTCTATACAGCATACTACTGGAAATAACTGAGCAGGGCAAAGGGTTGAATAAATTAATTCTGCTCGCGTAGAACATTCTTGGAGCTTCTTCTTTAAATTTCATTACTTTGCAGTGCATACAAACATTGTTCATTTTTCCAATTTAAATGAATTTACATGAAGTATTTCTAAATTCAAACTTCACACTTGCAAAGATTGTCCTTGAACTTTATTGATAGGCATAGTGAATGCAAGCTGTATTTTAAATTGAAGTCGTTTGAACTCGAATATGTACACATTCAAATCCAACATTGTATCAAAATTTCATTTTACCATACAAACATGCACATATTCAAATCCAACATTGTATCAAAATTTCATTTTACCATACAAACATGCTCATATTCAAATCCAACATTGTATCAAAATTTCATTTTACCATACAAACATGCTCATATTCAAATCCAACATTGTGTTAAAATTTCAAGTCAATCAATTGACTACTTTTTGAGTTTTGCAAGGACAAAAATACGCAAGCTGAATTTTTATATAAAGATTTGTAAGAATTAAGGCCCATTCAGAATGAAAATTAGATATTAAAATAAACAAAAAATTATGTTAAAACTTGGTGCATAATTGAAGCATTCACAATGGAAAATTGAAATATAGGTAATAATCAATTTTCAGATGAACATGTGGTAATTATTATTTTTTATTTTAGGAAGAAAAATTACTTTCGAACCCTGGATCTCTGACTCTGTACATCAGTGTATAACCATTAAGCCATTCGAACTTCCAATAGGATTGTCGAATTTCTTTCCACTTATACAATTCTCCTTTCAATTCCGGTTCAAATGTAATTTTTCTTTCTAAAATAAAAACTATATTGAGTTCTCAAAAGTGTTAATTTAAAATATAACATCAAAACATGGTAATTAATGCAAGGCAATAATAAAATAGTTTTCAAACTTTCATGTTAACGTCTTGTGACTAAGTTTATGTCAATCATTGTGAATATTTCCATTTGTAACCTGACTGCAAACTTTCACATTTACATTCATGCTTAATTTTCATTGTGAACAGACCAAGACATTTGTAATATATGACAATTAAAACAAGTTTAAAATTTCAAACCTTTAATTCATTCTTATTTTGAGACACAATATGGGCAGCTTATGATTTACAAAGTGAATTATTAAGTGAAAGATTTAGAAACATCTCCCAGAAATAAGTGATAGAAGAGAAATAAAATACATGCCCAATAAAACTGCTGCGTTGTAGTATGTCATTGATAAAAGCTAGTAACCTTGTATAAAAATAACACTCTAATTTCAGATTGTTGAAATGTGTACTGCTAGGATTCCATCTGAATCTGATGCTTTGTATATCTTCTATTTCCAACCTCTAATGCACTTCGCTCTGTGACTAATATTTCTGCTAATGACTTACAGACAATGTAATAATTATATACAATTCTTTGAACCTGAAGATGAAAATGAAAGGAATATAGTCTTTGGCAAGTATCACATTTTTCCAGAAATAAATGAACAATGCCCTATTAAATCAGGAAAGGTTAAATACTGTCATGATCTCCTTAAGCTTGTACATTTTATCAAATATTGAGATCCACTGACCAGCATATATGTGATGATTTATTGGAATTAAAACTAAAGCAAGAGTGGTTTTGTTCATGATTTTACAGAGTTAATCACATACTTATTTAATGATTCAATTAGGTAGAGGAACCATAATTTACTATGACCGAATTTATTTATTCTTGTTTAGTTGATCTTCCGGGCTAAATGGCCATGATCCAGTTTTGTTGAAACTCAATATTTGTCTTCTGCTGTAGTAGACATCCTCAGAGATTCTGCGTGCTCTCTGTGAACTCCTCAACTGTTGGCTGCAGACTGGCTGGACATTGGAAACAGTCTCCCTATTTATAGGTAGCTCCCATGTGGTGGTGTTCTCTAGGCAATCCATTACATGTGAGCTGTTTTTTAATTGGCTGCCTCTGGCCCTAGCAACAAATGTCATGGGCTTGGTTCTAGTATTATGCTGAGCTGGAATCCAAATTTTGTTGATCTTCATAGTTTTTTTTCTTTCTTATTAAATTAATCTTTAGGCTTTTTAGCATTGTTATGTTTTTGTGACGAACAGGGGGCTGGCCTGATGCATCAACCCCCAACCTGGAGGACCAGATGATTTTTGGTTTTCTTCCTCTAGCTTTTATCAAACCAATGACGAACTGCAAGGCAGCAGTATCTGTACCCTAGATAAAGGGCCCTCACAGGGTACTATCAGCTGGACATACTGAACCCTGTCACATATGGAGCTGAAGTTTGAAAATTCAACAAAAACTTATATTGATGGAAATGGATTTCTTGAGGAGAGTGGCAAGATGTTCAAAATTAGAAAAAATAACAAATACTGTTGTACGAGAAAAAATGAATATTAGATATTCAATAGTAGATTATATAAGATATAAGCAATTAAATTGGTATGGGCACGTACAATGAATGCAAGAAGAAAGGTTACCCAGGAAAACGTTGGAATGGTGTCCACCTGGAAGAGGAAGGAAAGGAAGACCTTGAAACTCGTGGATGCAAGAAATAAGAACTGAAATGAGAACAAGAGGACTGGAGGATAGAGACGAGTGGAGAAGAAAAATAAAACTTTAAGCACAGAAAGATGTGTAAACATAAAAAAATCTGTATATAAATTTAAAAATTAAATTAATTTTTGTGTTTGTAAATTTCAATGACTTCTCTGTAAAGTTTAGTAGTATAGTGATCTGGTGTTTTGTCTAAAACTTGGGTTTCTTCAAATTTAATGATATGTCCTTTGTTTTTCATCCAATGTTCTGTTATGGCCGATTTTTTCATTTGCTTTAACCTGCAGTTTCTCTTATGTTCTTGCAATCTTGTACTAAGTATTCTTTTTGTTGTTCCTATGTATACTTCTCCACAACTGGCAATAATGGATCATATTTATCATTTTGCTGGACGTAGTGCATTCACTATTTTTTGTGTTGGATTGCAGATTGTCAAGATCTTATGTTTCTTTTAATTCATGTTTCTTCAGTATTCATCCTATTTTGTCTCTCACTGTTTTACCTTTTGTCTCTTCCATAGTTGAGTTGTGGGATCCATAAATACATATTTTGTATAATTAAAAAAGCATTAAATATATGTAGGTAGGAAATAATACTTTGATATTTATTTTAATTAAATTTGAGTTGTTTTTGACTCAACTCATATTTATTAATTTTTATGCAGACCTAGGTTTCGTCGCTGACTTTGCAACATTCTCGATGCAAAACAACTGCCGTCTTACAGTTGTCCCTCCTGCAAATAGATTTCTGTGCTCTCTGTTGGCTGACTGATAAACTTCCAAATCAATCCCCTCTCCTTTTCGCAGGGAATTTCAAAATTCAAGACAGCAGTTGTGTTGCATCAAGAATGTCACAAAGTCAGCGATGAAACCTAGGTCTGCATAAAAATTAATAAATATGAGGTGAGTCAAAAGCAACTAAAATTTAATTAAAAAAGCATAGTGCATGCAGAGATGTATGTCATGTATTGGTAACCACAAAGTTAATAATGAGCTAACAGGTGCAAGAAAAAATTTACATTTTATAGTTTGGAGATATTTGTAACCCAATCTGTGTACTTGGTTTCAGGATCAGTACAAACTAGTCCATTTGGTTTTGTTGGAATGTTTGGTGACTGAACCATCCAGCTATCCATGTGATGCAAGTTTTGAAAAGCAAGTACAAGAGTTAATTAAATCAAATGCAATTAAGACCCAGTTCAATCATCTTTATGATAACAGATGGCAAGACAGAGCTCTGAAGTCTGCTTCTAAAATACAACACTCTCCTGGTCAAACAGATCCAAGCAAAAACAGAAATCTTAATATTGTACCAGGTAAGAGATATAGTTTTCTCTCAAAGGAACATGCATAGATATTTAATGAAAGAAAATGAGTGGAGACAAAGACAATTAATATAATTCAGGTATATTCTATTGATCATAATTTTTACCTTAAAAGTACATAAATAAATAAAAGCTGCTATGGCCGTAAAGCTTCAAGAAGATAAGACTAACTGAAATAGTTCTCTCGCTGCTTACAAGAACTTGTCACACTTCAGTTAATCTCTGATTTGAAAATGAAAATTACATAGTTAGATAGAGAATGATGTTTGAAGAGAAAAATTTTCACCTAGACTGAGACTCGAACCTAGGACCTTTGGCTTGCTGGGCCAAATGCTCTACCAACTGAGCTACCGAGGCGAGTTGTGATCTAGACACTAATTTTTCTCTTATATACGTTGTAATTCCCTCGTGCCAAATGCTAGGCGAAAATTTTTCTCTTCAAATATAATTTATCCTTCAGGGAGAAGTGTTGAATTAATATTGAAAACATCAATAGAAGTCCTACTGGCTTTATAAAGTAGTGTTAAATTCCCAATAAATGTCTTCTTAACTAAGAAGCTGCCATTTGCAAAGGTAGAAACAAAGGTTTTAAAGCATTTGGCGTGAGGGAATTACGTATATAAGAGAAAAATTTGCATCTAGATTGCAACTCACCTCGATAGTTCAGTTGGTAGATCATTTGGCCCAGCAAGCCAAAGGTCCCGGGTTCGAGTCTCGGTCTAGGCGAAAATTTTTCTCTTCAAATATAATTTATCCTTCAGGGAGAAGTGTTGAATTAATATTAAAAACATCAATAGAAGTCCTACTGGCTTTATAAAGTAGTGTTAAATTCCCAATAAATGTCTTCTTAACTAAGAAGCTGCCATTTGCAAAGGTAGAAACAAAGGTTTTAAAGCATTTGGCGTGAGGGAATTACGTATATAAGAGAAAAATTTGCATCTAGATTGCAACTCACCTTGGTAGTTCAGTTGGTAGATCATTTGGCCCAGCAAGCCAAAGGTCCCGGGTTCGAGTCTCGGTCTAGGCGAATATTTTTCTCTTCAAATATAATTTATCCTTCAGGGAGAAGTGTTGAATTAATATTAAAAACATCAATAGAAGTCCTACTGGCTTTATAAAGTAGTGTTAAATTCCCAATAAATGTCTTCTTAACTAAGAAGCTGCCATTTGCAAAGGTAGAAACAAAGGTTTTAAAGCATTTGGCGTGAGGGAATTACGTATAGAAGAGAAAAATTTGCATCTAGATTGCAACTCACCTCGGTAGTTCAGTTGGTAGATCATTTGGCCCAGCAAGCCAAAGGTCCCGGGTTCGAGTCTCGGTCTAGGCGAATATTTTTCTCTTCAAATATAATTTATCCTTCAGGGAGAAGTGTTGAATTAATATTAAAAACATCAATAGAAGTCCTACTGGCTTTATAAAGTAGTGTTAAATTCCCAATAAATGTCTTCTTAACTAAGAAGCTGCCATTTGCAAAGGTAGAAACAAAGGTTTTAAAGCATTTGGCGTGAGGGAATTACGTATAGAAGAGAAAAATTTGCATCTAGATTGCAACTCACCTCGGTAGTTCAGTTGGTAGATCATTTGGCCCAGCAAGCCAAAGGTCCCGGGTTCGAGTCTCGGTCTAGGCGAAAATTTTTCTCTTCAAATATAATTTATCCTTCAGGGAGAAGTGTTGAATTAATATTAAAAACATCAATAGAAGTCCTACTGGCTTTATAAAGTAGTGTTAAATTCCCAATAAATGTCTTCTTAACTAAGAAGCCGTCATTTGTAAAGATGAAACAAAGGTTTCAGAACATTTTCATGCTATGCTTGCAGCTTTACTAGGGAATTGTAGGTGTGGTAGCTTCCCATTGCTTTCCACACCGGTGAAGGATGATGATGACGATGATGATGATAATGATAAGGATGATGATGATGGCCATATGATTTCGGGGACCGTTTGGGCCTTAAAGTTTTCCTGACATTTGTCTTACAGGTGAGGAAAAACCCCGATAAAAACCTCACCCAGAAAAACTGCCCCGACCAGGGATCGAACCCGGGCCTGCTGCGTGACAAGGCAGCACGCTACCTTGAGACCACAGCGGTGGACTTTACAACATATATAAGAGAAAAATTTGCATCTAGATCGCAACTCACCTCAGTAGCTCAGTTGGTAGAGCATTTGTCCCGGCAAGCCAAAGGTCCCGGGTTTGAGTCTCGGTTTGGGCAAAAATTTGTCTCTTCAAATATATTTTATCCTTCAGGGAGAAATGTTAAATTAATATTAAAACCATCTCCAGAGAATAATGTACTTAGCAATTCAGAGAAATTTCAAAGACTGATCTACATTGGTCTACAATGTGGAGGGGTGCGACTGTCAATGACCTAGATTTGCCAACATACAATACACAATGTGGAGGGGTGCGACTGTCAATGACCTAGATTTGCCAACATACAATACAATCATTTATATTTAAATTAATGTTGGGAATCAATTGTTTATATTTATTACTATATTAAACACAGTGTGGTCAGGATTTTTAAACCTTCTGGTGGCACCATGGCCCTGGGATTGACTCAGCCTCTGACAGAAATGAGTACCAGACACTTGTTCTGGGGATAAAGGCGGCTGTCATGCAGGGCTGACAATCCAGCTGACATCAAGTGCCAATTGTCTAGAAAAAAGTGGGAGCCTTAACCTCTTACTATCCCAAGGGTCCCCTATGGCCTCTAGTGGGATCACTTTACCTTTTGTCTCGCGTTGTAGCCGAGTAGTTGAGGCAAGATGTCTTGGCACAAAGCTATGGGACTTGCGCTGGTTCGAGTCTCCGTGGGGGAAGAAATTTTCTCATGGAATTTCGGCCAGTATTGGACCGGTGCCACCTAGCATCATGAGGCAATTAGGTAGCTACAATAAATAACTCCAATTTGAGAAAACCGGCTGGGGGACCCAACATACTGACCACTTGTCACCCTTACATTGGCTGGATGATCATCTACCTCTGTGATTAACACATGTGGATGTAGCTGGCTGGTAGGCTAAGGGCCTTCTATGCCTGTCGTGCCATAGAGTTAGTTACAATATTAAGGCATAAGGAAGTGAAATAGGTTAAGTACACTTCTTGGTGAATGCAATTAACCCCTCAGCATGGTTTGCCATACTTATACGAGACCGGTTTCCTCCCTTCTGTGCGGTCATTTAAAAGTCCATGCAGTACCCCTGTGCGGTAGTATTTTTAAACTCTACTCACCCAGTAACTTATTTTAGATACATATCAAATTGTGATTAATAGAATGTAAACAATGAATGACCATTCTATTCTATTCTATAGTGTTCTGCCCAAGGGCAGGTCTTTCACTGCATTCATAGCATTTTCATTCTATGCTTTATAGCTTTACTAGGGAATTATAGATGTGGTAGCTACCCATTGTTTCCACACTGGTGAATGATGATGATGATGGCCGGATGATTTTCGGGTATCGTTGGGGCCCTAAAGCTTCCTGACATTTGTCATACAGGTCATGAAAACCTCCGAAAAAAAAACTCACCCAAGAAGCCTCTCCCGACTGGGAATCGAATCTCGGTCAGCTGCGTGACAAGGCAGCACACTACCTCGAGACCACATACCCAGTTCTAGATTCACACAATTCATAAGTTTTAAAATCAGATTTGGCAGTTTTAAGTGGAGGGAATTGTTTGCCCCTCCATAACCATAATGATTCATCAATTACAATATCTTGATTTGGAAGGTAGACAGATTGGAATTTATTATTAAAATATTCAATGAAAGGGACAATTTTGAAAAAAAAATGAAGGACTTGGAAACCAACTTGTTTTGTGTTGTCTTGAAATTAATGGCACCATCGAACATGGGGGCCATGATTAAGCATACATAACATCTCCATACATTGCTATCCCAAATAATGTTTTCTAATTATTCCTGTATAATTTATAATAATATCCTCAATTCGTGTCCAAGTCAGGGTCGAGTCGAGGGATGAGATGAGAAGAAGCCACTACATATAGAGGTCTATGAATGACAATGGTGTGGCCGTCCACGACTCACACACCTCTACAGAGGCAGATGAATGAAATGAAATGAATGTGATGAGATGAGTATGGAGAAATGAAATTGTGGTAGGGGAAGGCGGGAGAAAACCCCGAGAAAAACCTTCCAAGCTCAGTTTTTTCTGCCACAAAACCAACATGGAGTGACTGAGACTCGATCTTGGGAACCCAGCAGTGAGGGTCTTGTATAATTTATCTCCCTCAAATCCTGGTTAATATTTTTCTTGCACTTTATGGTTATCCCTCCGTACTGGGCACTTTGCTTCTAGTTTTCGTACACGAAGTTCCTATATAATTTCCTATTCGTGCCACGTGCCCTACCCATAGCAGCCTATGAGACTTGCAATGTTTTATTACATCTAGATTTCATAGATATCACGTTGCTCAATGTTATGTTCGTCTTTCTTCAAAGTTACACCTTAATTTCCTAATTGATATCTCATTGAGGCGATGTGCTAACCACATGAATCTTGTTGACATGTTGTTAAATAAGCTTTCCGATTGAGGGTCTTTCCACTTATCAGCGGTTGCCCTTTTACCAGCCGGCTGCTGGCCCTTCACATTCACATGTGTCAATCACAGAGGTAGATGATCAACAGCCAGTGTAGGGGTGACATGTGGTTAGCATGTCGAGTCCCCCAGCCGTTATAGCTGGTTCCTCAACCTGGTTAAATAAGCTTAAGTGTCAATAAATAAAACAATAACAAAATGAAAGGGTTAATAAAATATTAATTATTATATCTGTGGTCTCGAGGTAGAATACTGTCTTGTCATGCAGTGGGCTCTTGGGCCCAAACAGTCCATGGACATCATCTGGCTTTTATTATCATTGTTACCATCATCATCATCCCCCTGGGTGGGAATCTACCACACCTATAATTCCCTAATGATGTAGCAATCATAGCATGAAAATTCTATGATTACAGTGAAAGACCTATACTAGAACAGAACACTATAGAATATAGTATCGAAACAAAGAATGATATAGAATGGTGTCTTTCATCAGTTAATTACAGGTTATATTTAATTGTAGATGGAGATTTCCTAATACTTTCATCAGGATATAAGTTAAAATGCATTCATTTTTTAAATTGTTGCTAAAGGTTTACTTATAATTTATAATTCTAAACTTCATCTATTTATCCTTCATTCATATTTTTAAATTAAAGATTTTCATAATTCCACACATCAGATTCACTATGTACAATATTTATAAAAGTTGGAGAATCTAAATTTTATTTGTGATAAACTCCCGCTAGGGAGCACCTATGTTGGAAGTGTGCAGTACATACATTACTATTATTGCTATTGCTATTATTATTATTATTATTATTATTATTATTATTATTATTATTATTACTATTATCCTTCTATTATCATTTTTAATTTTTTTTCATAATTCTACACATCAAATTCGCCACGTAAATTTGTTATAGAAGTTGGAAATATCTGAGACACGTGATTTTTGTATATACACACAATCCACGTTGGTTTTTAAAGAATGGTTAGTTATGAGACCACACAGTGAGACACTTTACAGATATTTCTTTTTGGCAAAATAGGGCATTCACTAGTTTGAACGAAGGGGCGTAGCTGAAGAAAAAAAAAATACAAAAAGTATCTCCTTTCACTAATAAGTAGCCAACTCACTCCACATGCCTGTCGTAAATTATGTCATAACATGAAGGGGAGATTTCCTTACCACAGCAGCAACAAAAAACAATTTCTCCAGAATGTTTAACAAACTCCCTATAGGCCTTGAAAATCATAGATGTAACAACGCATAATGACATGGCAATTTGCATTTGGATATTTAAAAGTCCAGGCATTCTAACACGTCCTTCTGCATCTGGGAAGGGAACACCATGTTTAAGTGCCCACGCCGATGGGTTAATGGTTTAGTGTGTCAGTTGTTTGAAGGACAAGGGGGATATCCTAAAAAGAAGTATGGGTGCTGAATTCATAAAGAGGATATGAACTTTGAGAAAAAAAATCAATGATGACTGACAGAGAAATAAACTTTAAACATAATTTTCTTAGAAATTATTAATTTTCTAACCTTCCTTGGCTTCTAGATGCCTCAATTACATAGATATAAAATTTAAAAAAAAATTTTTAATTGACATCTTGACATTTCACACTATTATTTCTGCTTGAAGGCATATGTTACCATATATGAAGGGTATAGGTAAAGAACCAAATAGTCATTTTTTTTGTCAAAATGGAATTTGTGGTGTCATTAGAATCTCCATGGAAAGCACTATTATTTAGAGGTGTAACACAGTAGAAGATATGGTTTAATCATGGATTTATTTATCTCCAAAGTTTGGCATACTGGTAAGAATGTATGAACATTTTCTTTCCCTGTCCCTTCAACTTAGCTCAGGATAGGGATGTATGGAGAGCTTATGTCCGCGCGGCCATGAACCTACGGGTTCGATAGTACCAGTGAGTAAGTAAGTCCCTTCAAATTAAACAAAGCTCAAATGAAAGCTCAGCTACTAGTTATGGAACATGCATATAATTTTAACTTTCTTTTTTTGGCATTTTATTTTTATTAAATTAACTGCTGTTAATATTTTTATTTAGCCGACTACATATTTTTTAAACTAAATTGAAAATTGTAAAACTAATTATATAATAAGTGGTAAAAATTGCTTGCAAACTTATAGTTACTGGTGAATAAATTCATTCTTATCTGTAATTAAAAATGAAACTGTTTATAATGATGTTTAGCAATCTTATGGTAAAATTTTAGTGTGTCTGAAAGACACTCTGCCCAGTATAATATAGATCCTTTTGTTGGCATTATGAGGAGGCAGTCAAACCATAGCAACCGTGCATCCTCATTATACTCTGTAGAAACTAGTAGACAGGCTCAAGTTTTGAATGCCCTTCATAATCATATTTGAAGAGAAAAATTATATGATCAGACCAGGGCTCAAATCCAGGACCTTTGGCTTTCCTCAGTTTGAGCCCCCGGTCTGGGTGTATATAATTTTTCTCTTCAAATATGATTTATCCATCATTGAGATGTATGAAATGAATAATAGTCCTTCATAATATGAATAAACAAAATCTATTAGCACCACATTGGTTGAACTTTAAGCACAAAATAAAGCATCATGATGTAATATTGGTAACAAAGAAATCATGTCAATTTTAAGCATATGACTATAAATACAAGATGTTAAATATAAAATTGGTACCTGGTAAGTCAGTCGTCCTCAACTAAATTATTAAATAGTTCCAATATGGAGGCCTTTCAAAATCAATATTTCATCTTCTGCATTTTAACTGGCACTGATGTTGTTGTACCAGTTAAAATGCAGAAGATGAAATATTGATTTTGAAAGGCCTCCATATTGGAACTATTTAATAATTTAGTTGAGGATGACTGACTTATCAGATACCAATTTTAAATTTAACATCCTATTACATAACCTCAACTGTGCTATAATATGAATTTTAAAAGTATAAATACAAATAAAAAATATGGTTCTTAAATCAATTAATTCAATAAATATGAATGCTAGGGGGGTGTGGGGTGCCTCTTGTTAACCATCAAGAAAATGAGCAGAATATTTTCCAAAAAAAAAAGAGGTATCATTTTTATAATCCATTTACCAATTTATTTGTTTTAAAGTCAGTGTTTCTATTGTGTTTAACATATTAGATGATTCCCACCAGGTTGCCTTACAACTTTTTTAGGATTATTTCATGGCATTACCAGAATTATAACCCACTTCTGAGGTTGGGGTGCCTGAAAGGCGGAGTTACTCTATCCTGATGATATGAAGATGACTGATAAATAGAGATCTGTAAAAGTGGTTTTACTTTTAAGGAAAATTAATTTTAAAATTTCAAGATTTTGATGTTATTGGGAATTTGGCGGTGTTATTCTAAAAAAAAATTTAATTTCAGTAATTATTCATGGTCCATTGTTGACTTATTCAAATTTGGCAGTGCTTGCATTGTTGTCAGGTTACTGCTTATACTTAAAGAAATGTTTTCTTCGGATTTGAACATACCATTACTTAATAATGATTAATATAAAATTGATAATTATATCTACAGGAATTTTGGAGGAAAAAACTTATCTTACACATTAATATAATTCATATATCTTGGAATTCATGTTGGCCATAGAACTTAAAATCCATGGAGAGACCATATTTGAGCATGAGAAGGACAGAAAATATTACCTCTAAGTTGTGAACTGTGTTGCAACCATTTCCCTTTGCAAGAGTGCATGGAGGAAGCTGATATGGCAGTTAAAAAGAAGATGGAATCCAAAAACAGTGTTTAAAAATGCATTATGAAAATTTTGCAAATAGAACAAAAAAATATCCAGAATTCATTGAAAATTTTTAATTTTGGTGTTATTTCGCATTATGGTAGGATTTCAAGTTATTTTGTGATTCATAAATGCTTTCTTTTTTTTTTGAAGTTACGGGAAGTCAAGTTAAGAAATAGTACATGAAAATAACAAAATTAGAGCATTTCACATTATTGCGACTCGCAAATTTCACGGATCTCTAGTGATAAATAATAATAACAACGCAACAGGAGAATCCTTAAACCTAAAATTAACCTAAATTTAGACCATGGGTGGCCACAGGAATAATTTCCTATGAGCAAAAATTCCTGTGGTCTAAGCAGAAATTGAATTCAGGATCTCCTGAACTGTAGTCAGAAGCTCTGACCACATGACCATGAGGTTGGTAATTCAAATAAAGTATCATCATTAAAATCAGATAATTTTATTGAGAAAATATTCAGTCATTTTCTTGATAACTACTGTCTGCCAAATCTTAGAAATTTCTCTCAGTTACTAAGGGTCGAATGTTTGAACGCATTAGACACTAAAAGGCGTTCTCTGCTGATAAAGTTTTATCCAAACACATTTTTCTTACTCAGAAATCTATTCACGCGGTAATAATTGTAAACTACCTGACAAGGTACCTTAAGATCGTAGCTCAAGATATAAACCTATGTGAAAATCCCGAAGGGAACCGATGGTAACCGATGTAGTTTGAAACTTATCCAAGATGTCGGACCTTGAAGACTTCGATCATGTTTTTGGTATACGCGGAGAAGAGGAATTTGATAGAGTCTACCAAAGAATTCAACTGGAAGAATAGAAGAATCGGCATAATATTGCGCGACGCAGACGTGTTTGTATACGGTATTATTTGCGGGATGCAAGCATAAATGCATTCCTCTATAGCAGACGAAAATAACGGAAGTGGTTTTATCGCTGAGAATTCTGGGTAATTCGTTGCCAATGTTACGAAAACGTCAACATTCATGCATGACCGGTTAAGGCGGCCGTTAATTCGATCTCAGCTCACCAGTGATTGGAAGTAATTTGAGTAGAGACTAATGTATTTGCATACGACCCTTCCATTTTGCTCTATCTAATGATGCAATTTATTTTCAAATCAGAGTTTATTGGAGGTGTGGTGAGTCTTTGTTAGTAAATGACAATATAGAGAATCATGTTAGCATGATGTAGTTCTTCAAATTTCAATTGTGAAGAGAAATATTTCTGCCTGAATCACAATTTGACCTCAAGATCTCCAGCTTTAAACTCTGGCATTGTATCCATTTTAGCTACTCATGAAACTCCCTGCCCTGGCACAAATTTCTCTCTTTTAATCCCCTTACGGCAAGAAGTTGTCTGAGTAACTATAATGGTTTAAATGCCAATGCATAAAGCTGGAGGTATTAGGTTCAAATCCTAGTTCAGGAGAAATTTTTCTTTTTACCATTATACACATGGCTTGTCTGAGTAATTTAATTTACATATTATGATTATAAATAGCTTATAGCACAGTGTAAATATCCCATCTTAATGTCTTCTTGATTTAGAAGCAATCCAATTGTGAATGAAGTTTCACTACTTCTGAGATGCAGGATTAAAGAGAGAAAAAATTTGTGCCAGTGCAAGTAGTTGCTTGAGTAGCCCAAGTGGTTAGACTGCCAGCATGTAAAGGCGATCTTACGCTGTATGCAAGAACGCACTCGTGCATAAAAGGTTACTCAGGTATAAATAATTGAGATTCCTTTTTGCAGAGATGTATTCCAGTCTCAAGAATCTGTTCATGTGATAAATAATTGCCAATTCGAATGGAAATATTTTAGTCGTCAGCCGACCCGACTTACCACGTTCAAGTGTGAAAATATGAGCATTTGCCATAATATTAAAATTTTAAGAAATGTAAAATATTTAAAATATTTTTAAAATCTTGCCATAATATGACTACTTCAATGTATACTTTTTTAAATTTCGTAAAATAGTGAAATAGTCAAATTGATGTCATTAATGTCTGTTACGACTTATATGTCTCTTATTTTAAATAGATAGTTTGTTAATATTGTATGTTTCTTGAAATATGTCTTAAAAATATTTTGAGGTTAAGCCTAATAATACATATGAGACTTTAATTAAATTAATTGATGATTTTCTATTATTTCATATACAATTCTAGTTAGTTACACATGACTTTAAGCCTTATTGGCACTTTTGTTCGTAAAATAAATAATAATATTTTACATAACAGTATTTAGGTTTTAATGGGGGTGATAATATGAATATCAAAGAATTAATAATTTATTTTCTAAAATAAATCGGTATCAAACGGAAGTCTAAACTAATGATTTTTCTTTTATTTCTTATGTAATTATAGTTACTTACACATGAGTTTAGGCCTTATTGGCACTTTTGTTTGTTAAATAACTAATAATGAAGTACATAACAGCATTTTTACTTGGGTTTTAATGGGGCAATGATACAAATATTAAAGAATAAATCATTTATGAGGCGAAAATACGAATATATAATAATTTTTTATTAAAATAAATAGGTATCAAACAGTAGTCAAAACTACAATTTTGCTCATCATGATAATAAAGATGATTTATAACAAGGATGTGGTGATAATTCAACTTATTTAACAAATTTTATGAGAAATTAGTTTATGCCTATTTTTCAATTTTTTTAGAAGCTTTCATCCTATGTTTATGTGTATACATTTTGCAAAATGGTGTATGCAAATTCATCATCAATTGCAGGCATGGATTAGGCCATTGGCCTGTTCCGCTTTTGGATAGAAATTGATCCCTCCATCTCTTCTTAGGTCTTCCTGGGTCTCTTCGCCCTGTGGGTCTGTAGTTCAATAGCTGCAGAGGTAGTCTATTGCGTATTTGGCATTCTAACAGGTGTCCATGCCAATTATTTTGATATTTTTGAATGGTTTCAGTTATTGCTGGTGTGTTGAGAGCTTTGTGGATATCTTCAATACGCATGTGGTCATAAAGCGTATAACTGCTAAAGGTCATAATAACTTCATTTCTGCAGCTACTATCCTTTTTAATTTACCTGTAGTAAGAGTCAATGTTTTAGAACCATAACGTAGAGTTGGAAGAGCCATTGTTTTATAAAATTTTAGAGTTTTAGTACGGAAATTAATTTTGCTAAAGAATCGTCATTCACAGATTAGTGCTTGATATGGGTATTTCATTATATCCCAGTATAAAATAATCTCAACATTACTAAAAGAATCTCATACTATGTATATGTGTGTACATTTTGCATATCCCAGCATAAAATAGTCTAATCTTTATCATAGAGAGCCTAAACTTTTTCCATTGTGTTATATCTCTGTCAAATAATGCAATAAGATATTTTTTAAAATTGACACAAGTTAGTAGATAAACTCTGTATTTTTTTTCAGCAGACACAAAAATCTTTGGAAATATTGAATTTTTGTAGCACTAGGCACAAAAGGGTTAATATCCCTATCAAACAACAGTAAAGTATATTTGCTCATACAATTAAACCAGATATTTTGTTCCTACTTAATCTCCAATTCCATGGCACAAGAGGTCTAGAAAGCCCTTGGCCTACCTGCCAGCTTCACATCCACATGTGTAAATCACAGAAGTGGACAAACATCTAGCCAGTATTAGGGTGACATATATTCAGCATATCAGGTTCCCAGTCATGGTTTTCTCAACCAGGAACTGCTACCCAAATTCCAACAATGCTGGGTGGGCATCGGTTCAGGGTTTACTACCCATCCTTCTTCTTCTTCTTCCTTCCAAGTATTAGGCCAAGGCCTGTTACGATCCTATAGAAAATTTTCCCTCCAGCGTACCTCGGAAAATTCTCGTATAAGACTTGAAAGCATAATAATAGTCCCTTCGATTGGTTGCTGGCCAAAGGAAGGCAAGACCAGTGATGGGGCTGCCATCTTAGAGCGTCTGGTTAGGCTTTTCTGGAGAAGAAAAGAAAATAAAGCGAAGAAAGGAAAGACTCCCTAGCCCTCGGATGCCCTAATAGCGTTGGGTCGAAAAAACAAGAATTAACCAAGAGAGATTATATAGTAAAGTTAAAAGAGTGCAAAACACAAGTAAATGGAAGAAATGTTTTGCACAGCTTGGGCACCTTGTGGTCGCCATCCACATATCCGCTAGATGAGGACCCCTGAGGGATACTACTACCCATCCACCCACCCAAAAAAAAACCCGAGCTGGTTTTTTTAAAAAAGCCTAAAGCCTACTTAAAAAAACCCACCCAACTACTCAAAAAACCACCATCTGATCTTACTTTATTTTTAACACTGTTTGTAAAAAAATATTAGTTAAGATACTAAAAAGAGAAAAATAAATAGTCCAACCAAATAATAAAGATAAATTATTGTTTCAACCAGTATATTTAATTCACAATATACAACTGTTATTAAAACTGGTAACAAATACTTAAATTTCTAAATCAGAATCACACTCTTCAACATCGTATTCTTTTAATTTGTCCTTATTATTAAGAATCTGTGCACTTTTACTAATTTTTTAACTCTTTCACAACCCAACCTGTTACTTATTTTTGACCATATTAATCCAAAGGTTGAAAACACTCGTTCTATTTATGCTGAATGAGCTGGACAACTAGTCAGTCCATTCAAAAAGTAACAGAAAGTTTTAATGTTCTCATTTGTAGAACATTTCTCCAAAATACTCCATCACTGGGCAGAACTAAAGCTCTTTATTATATCATCCACAAACATTGATGGTTGATATATTTGTTTACTTACTTACTCACTGGCACTATCGAACCCGTAGGTTCATGGCCGCACGGACATAAGCTCTCCATATATCCCTATCCTGAGCTATTGCTTTCCAATCATTCCCTGTATAATCTACTTCCCTCAAATCATAGTTAATGTTATTCTCCCACCTCATTCTTGGTCTACCAACTGGACGTTTTCCCTCTGGCTTTCCTACAAGAAGCTTCCATGCAAGTCTTTCATTCCCCATACGTGCAACATGTCCTGCCCATCGCAGTCTACGAGACTTAACTGTTCTTATTATATCTGGCTTCCTATAAAGACCATGTAGTTCATTGTTATGTAGTCTTCTCCATTCACCTGTCTGTTCATCTCTCTTTGGTCCAAAAATTTTCCTAAGTACTTTATTCTCAAATACTTGTAATCTCCTTTCCTCCCTTAAAGTAAGAGTCCATGTTTCGCACCCATATAATATAACTGGTAGAATAATAGTTTTATATATTTTCAGTTTAACGTTTTTTGAAAGGAGTTGGGACATCAAGAGTCTCTGCAATGCATAATAGCATGCATTTCCAGAATTGAGCCTATGTTTAATTTCTTTGTGCATCTCATTCCTATTTGTGATTATTGTTCCTAGGTATTTGAATTCAGCCACTTCCTCAAAATTTCCCTCATTTGTCATTAGCTGTCCATTTCCATTATATAATGAATTTCTACGTATGACCATATATTTAGTTTTATTGATATTTACTTCCAGTCCTAATTTCTTAGTGTTACTCAATAGTGTGTGCGTGTTGTCTTTTAGTATCTCCTCGCTATCGGCCAATAATACTACATCATCAGCATAAACTAACGCTTATTAATACCATTCAGTTGTAAGCCTTCCTCATTCTCTAAAGATTTAATGGCATGCTCTAGTACAAAATTAAATAGTAGAGGAGATAGTGCATCTCCTTGCTTCAACCCATTCTGGATTTCAAAAGTGTCCGAAAACTGTTTGCCTACACGCACCCTACTCTTTGTGCCATTTAGACACATTCGTATAAGTCTAACTAACTTTTTAGGAATTCCGAACTCTAGCAGGATACTATATAACTTCTCCCTCTTAATTGAATCATATGCTTTTTTGAAGTCTATATATAGTTGATGTACAGTACCATTATATTCCCATTTTTTTTTCTAAAATCTGTCTTATACTAAAAATCTGATCTGTTGTAGACCTGTTTCTTCTAAATGCACATTGATGATCTCCTAGAATATCATCAAAATAGGGAGTAAGTCTGCTTACTAATATATTTGTTAGAATTTTGTAGGAAGTTGAAAGTAATGAGATGCCCCTGTAGTTGTTGCAATCAGTTTTATCTCTTTCTTATAAATTGGTACGATAATTGATTCTTTCCATTGATCTGGAAGAGCTTCTTTTTTCCAAATCATACTAAGCAACCAGCGTATCTTGTCCATCAATTTTTCTCCCCCTGATTTTATCAGTTCTGCTGGGATCTCATCCGAACCTGATGCTTTATACATCTTCAATTTTTCAATCGCCATTTCAACCTCTAATGCATTTGGTTCTGCGACTAGCATTTCTGCTGTCTGTAAATTATCCTCCTCAATGTCCTGTTCTGTATGTACATTTAACCCATTGAAGACACGTTTAAAGCGCCAGGTAAGTTCACTGGAAACCCATTTAAATCTCCCCAGCGCTACTCCGGCTGCATTGGATTTTAAATCAGAATACCCAGACCATGCATACTGCGTTCTATCACAAATGGATTTCAGATAGTTTGTTTACCCCTGTTTTTCTTGTAGTATTTTGTTTTTTTATGAATAGGAAAGGAATGTGGCCTGGCTACGACCCTCTTTTTTGCAATTTAACCGTTATCTATTGTTAGTTTGAAGGCTATGAAAGTTGACTAATATTTCAAAAACCATATTTTACTAAAATTTCTCGGTCATTATATTTAAAGTAAACACAGACTATATGTTCTAACAGGAATGGTAAAAAATAAAAATATATAATACTACATATTATAAAAATTAATTAAACTAAACATATAAAAGCATAGGCATATACATTATCAAATCGTAAAAAGTTCTTGCTATACAGGGTGGACCGCTCGAATGGACCTAATTTCAATTGCTTGTTACTGGCAAACGGTTGAAGATAGAAACTTAAAACAACGTTCATATTACAGAAAAACTCACCAAGTTTTGATATCCAGATCACCACATCTCTATATGAGCCCCAGCAGTCACTGTGACGATATCAAAGCGATGAACAATTTCTTGCCAAGTACGTTGGAGTATGTCTTCTGGAATGTTCTCAATAGCCTCTATGATGCGCTCACGAAGATCACGAAGGTCTTTGACTGGGGTGGTGTAAACTTTATCTTTGACATAGCCCCAGAGAAAGAAATCCAGTGGTGTTAAATCGGGAGATCTCGGGGGCCACGCGATTGGTCCTCCCCTACCAATCCAACGGCCAGGGAAAATGTTGTCCAAAGTCGTACGAACTTCATTGGACCAGTGGGGAGGAGCACCATCTTGCTGGAAAACGATGTTAGGCTGCAGTTGTTCAATTTGTTGAAAGAAGAACTGCTCCAGCATGTCAAGATATGTGGTACCACGAACAGTTTTCTCGCGCGAAGAAAACGGTCCAATGACCTTATTATGTGACAAACTGCACCAAACATTCATCTTCGGACTATCACGAACATGCTCTTGAATAGCGTGAGGATTCTCCGATCCCCAGATCCGCACATTATGCCGGTTTACCTTGCCTGACAAATGGAAAGTGGCTTCGTCCGAGAAGAAAATCTTGGTCATGAAGTCAGGATCAGCGCCGAGACGGTCCAGCATCGTATTGGCGAATTCCACTCGTTTCGGCATGTCATTCGGCTCCAGACGTTGCACTAACTGCACTTTATATGCGTGCAGTTTGAGGCGTTTGTGGACAATCCGTTGTAATGTCGATTTTGGTATTTGAAGTTCCCGCGAAGCTCTTCTTAATGACTTCCGGGGGCTTCGCTCAAATGCGGCTTGAACATTTGCTACCATTTCATCGGATGCTCTGCGACCACCACCATGCTTCTTCAACACAGATCCTGTAGCTAATAATGTATCACGCCACTTCTTTATGCTTCTAGCAGTTGGAGCATCACGGTTAAACACACGCCGGAACTCCCTTTGAACTCTAATGATTGATTTAAACTCCGCATACCACAAAACAGCTTGCGCTTTCATCTGCGGAGTCGCCATTTTCACAAACAATTAAATCTAAGAACGAGAAACGTATCTTTGTGCCATCTACCGACAGGATTCGAAACTTGGTGAGTTTTTCTGTACTATGAACGTTGTTTTAAGTTTCTATCTTCAACCGTTTGCCAGTAACAAGCAATTGAAATTAGGTCCATTCGAGCGGTCCACCCTGTATATCTTCTCAAATTATTGATAATGTAAAAAGCAATTTTTCTATAGCACTTTAAAAATCTCATCATTACTGGAAAACAAATCCACAACCTTGTCATGTCGATCTTCTCCTCCCATACCTTTATTGTATTCTAGAATACATTTAGACTTTATGATATTTTCTTCTTGTTCTCCGTCTTTATTCTTCCATAGCTTCTTACTGGTGTCAGTCATATGGATGATAACAAATAAATGTCTTTTCACTTCTATGCTAGAAGTCTCCGACTAGATTATGTTATTTTTTTTTCTTTCCAATTTGATGTTCACTAAATCCATTGACATATTTCTTCTGTTAGATTTTACTGTCCCTAATATATCTCTCATCTACTCAGCTCTAAAAATAAATTAGAACACAATTATAATGTGTAACCTTTCTCTATGAACGGGTTTGCTAATTCCAGGACTACACTCTCATTTGCTGTAAAACCTGAATTTTCATGTGCATCTTGTCCAGTGTTTATTTGAATCGTAGTTATTTAAAACAGCTGAAATCGCCACATTGTCAAACGTAAAAATATTCAACTTTGTTCGTTATCTTAAGTTTCCAGGACCATTTGGTCCCTTATTTAAATTCTAAGTCTGAAAATGACCAAAAATGAAAGAAAGTTTTCATATTACCCATGTAGTTGCCACCGGCCCGCTGGGCCCCGCTGGGGGGGACCGCAATCGGTCCCGCTGCCGTTCTGCCTTCTTCACTCAAAAATCCCGGCTTTTATATGATTATCTTCACCTTTCACCATCCCCTAAAGCTAATGGAAGCCCTATTTCTTGCCCCATCTGTAGTAATATTCCTAGTATCTTCATGGCCAAGTTGTATAATGTGTTTTTAACTTCTTCCCTAATGTGTTTGGGTTATATAAGGTTTCGTAAGAATTTCCTATTTGGTTGAAACTAATAAGTTGTTTTTGATATTATATAAGATTTCGTAAGTGTGACTTCATTATTTGACAAATATATTGATGTGGAAAGTTATTTTATATTATTTTTTCCTTAGTTTTTTATCTATAAAACACTTATGTATATTTGGATGGAGATTTCAATCCGCATTTAAAGGGTGAATATTTATGCCCTATTTTTTGGTATAATACACATGTATATGTGTCTATTCTTTATCGGCTTTTTTATAGTATTTTATTATTATTATTACAGTTAGGCCCTAATGTTTTATAATATTCCGTTTAGAGAGTTTGAACTGAACGTGTTTCTAAAAAAGTTACATTTACAACCATGATATTCGAAAAAAAAACATTGAAACAACATATATATTTTACCATAATAAATACCTAAAATATATTATTCTATAAATTATATCTATAATAAACTATACAATATACTAGGACTATATATACGCTTTATAAAAACCAGAAATTAATATTACAGATGGTGAACATAAATTTTTAATCACTAAAGATACAACCAACTTCTTATAGTGGAGAGTTTTAACACAACGAGTGTAGGTCGTGCTTGAGCTGTTTGGACTTTCTATCTGCTTACGAGGGAGACTCGTTAAAAGTCTCCAATGGGTTAATAGCTGACTAAAGTAACTTTTCCATCTATTTAACCCGTTGGGTGGGCGTTACGTGAATATCCGTCTCAAGAAAGCCTTCACTCGGTGGGAGTTACGGATATATCCAACGAGATATATATTATTTTTTTTGTAAGTTATTTGGCGATATAGGAACGCAAAATTTTGAAGATCTGTTCGGTATGGGTATGACATCTAGTGTGATTTTTTTCAACCCCCTTTGACCGGTCTCTTAACAGTTTCTTATTACGAGAGTTAAAATCACATATCATGTATGCGCGCAAGAACGGACTAACGTATATCGGTAACTGGCCAGCTATATAACATTCATGATAAAATATTATTCACTAGACATGTTCAGAAAAAAAAACAGACACCAACTGTTTGCTCAACATAATATATCTCTCAACTCAGATTAGCCTTAAACTTTAATGCAAGAACGGTCTAAGTTAATGAAAAAATAATAACTCTGGTACAGTTTCTTGTGACTTCTCATTCACACCTTTAAATGAGAGGTCTGTCTTTTATCACATTAGAAAAATATTGCACAAACATTCAATTGGGGTTGCTAACTTTTACCCTCCATTCTCCAGTCTTGAAGTAACTAGTTCAAACGTCTTATTTCGCTTCTAGTTTTTTTTTTCACTTCGTCATATTTTTTATAAGCTACTTACAATTTACTGAAAACATGAGTGTTTTCTAAAATGAAGTTATGTAGCATTCATAATACTAACAACAATAATAACCAGTGACTTCTCAACACACTAGTGTTCAATAACGCCACTGATAATATCTGATGACGTCAATAATCACTATTACTACAATAAAAACTACTAATTGTACAGATATATATTTTTACGATATGTTAAAGTTCTAAAAATAAAAAAAATGCGATTATTTGTAATAACTCAAAACTGACAGTATTTAGTAACGCCACTGGTCATATGTGTCGTAAAATTTTAATATATACACAGTGTTAAAAGAGATCGTATATTTACATTATAAACTTCGGAGTAAATTGCCAATATAAATTAATTAATTAATTTATACATATATCCTAAATGCTTAGTTTATATCGATGTAAGACTTGAAATAACGCCACTGATGACAGACACCATGTAAGGCCAGAGTTAACATTTATTGCATTTAAGAGATTTGCATACTTTTTAATATTCATTACATGTAATATAAATAATGTTTTCCAAATTACTTTTAAATTGAACACGAGAAGACACTTGTGCCGTTTTTGTAGTAAAGTTGAAAAAAATAAAAATATGAAATTTCGATTTAAAAAATATGACCATATGAAAGAGAATGGTTGTTTTTTATAATATTTGATGGATATGTTACAAATGTTTACTCCCTGTATTTTTTATAATATTTTAAATTAAACGAAGAAAAGGCTCCCCCACAGAGCTGTAGAACTACACTAGCTAGGTCCCCAGTTAAGGGGTTAATATACTCCTGGAATCTGCAATCATATCCCCATTTTCATCCCGAATTATGTTTGTTCCAGCCTGAAACCCTTTCTTCTCTATACTAATTCCCTGATATAATTCTCTAATGTTCATATTTGTTGCGTTCATTACAAGATCATTAATCTTCTCTCTCAAATATTCCCTCTTTTTACTCTTTTAGTAGCTTTGGTGGTTTCCCGTCTAATACTACCCAATTGCTCTAAATTTACCTCATTTGGCTCGTGTAACCATTTCATTTTTGCTAGCTTTCTTTTCTTTACAATGTCGGCACATTCTTCATCAAACCATTTCTTGTTTTGCCTGTTTTTTTAACAACCAATGCTTTCTGATGATGACAATTTAATAGTATCTCTTATAGTCTCCCATTCTTTATTTATATCAGCTTCTTCTTCGTTTGCCACATTGTCATCTGAAGATTCCAGTACTTCAAATCTATTAGCAATTTTGGTTTGGTATTCTTGCCGCATTTCAACATTTTTCAAGTTTTTTAATTCAGATTTTACAGAATCATCTTTAGCGTTTGTTCCTCTCATAAGCGATAGCCGTTGTCTGATTTTCACTCTGACCAGATGATGATCTGAATTGCAGTCTGTCCCTCTAACTGATCTAACATCGATGATGCAACTGTGCCAGCGTTTGTCCACTAATACATGATCTATCTGGTTCCGAGTTTCTCCATCTGGGGACGTCCAGGTGTATTTATGAATATCCTAATGCTGAAATGTTGTGCTTTTAACAATGAGATTCTTCGATGTGGCAAATGTGACTAATCTAACCCCGTTGTCATTACTATCTTCATGAAGACTGAATTTGCCATTTGTTGGTTTGAATATATCTTCCCGCCCCACTTTTGCATTAAAATCTCCTAAGACAATATTGATATGATATCGTGAAAGGCTATCAAATAAGCATTCTAATTCTTCATAGAACTCATCCTTGATCTGGTCATCTTTATCTTCTGTTGGGGCATGTACATTTACAATTATAAAATCATGTTGTTTACCCTTTAGAATTATGTATGATACCCTATCACTAACAAACTTAATATCTCGGATAGCGAATAGGATCCTCTTCCTGACTAAAATGCCCGTTCCAAATGCAGGTCTTTCTGCACCCCCGTAGTATAATGCAAAGCTTCCTGATTCCTGACTACCTTCTCCTGGCCACCTAACTTCCTGTAAAGCGACTATATCCAAGGGCGATTTATCTAATTCCCGCGTTAATATATCTAGTGCCCCGCTACTGTATAAAGTCCTAACATTCCATGTTCCTAGGAACATGTCCCTGTGTTTGAGCCTTTGGCATGGTTTCCTGAAGTAGTCTGCGCCTGGAGAACCAAATGGGGGACTATTTGATCTCTGGAAAATTTTACCCCAGTTGAACCCATTTCCGCACTTCTTGACGGTTGTATTTTTACGGTGAAAGATCGTCACTCTTTCGACCAAGGTACTTTTTTCGTCTGGCTTATCTCCTTCGACCAGTCCGGCATGGGTAACCCTATCGGCAGCAATGCTACCACCGGCATAGCTCTCGGGATCATTTAAGCACGCAAGCCACTCCACCACGACAAGGTAAAGATACCATGGAGGGGATATATTTGTTTATCTTTAATTTTAAAGGCTAAATATGGTACAAACCATTCTGGGTGTTTGCTTGTCAACCAAGACTCAGCCTGATTTTCTTGATCAGAAAATAAGCGTTTTCCTACATATTCAGGATTTATCATATTAGCAAAACAGCCTCTCTCATCTTCTGTTGAATACTGTCTTTATGTGTTTGAAGATAGCACATTCTATTAAGTCTATCCAAAGTTCCACAGAATCAGAAATATTAGCTTTTTCACCTTGCATACAATCAAATATTTTTTGAATAAATATCAGGTGTTTCTGCACATGCAAAACATTTTTGTAAATAAGTACATTTTCCAAAATTCGGGTAATATTTTCTGCAATTTCAGAATGTTTCTCTTGATGTATTTCTACATATTTAGGATAATTTTTAACAAATGTGTTTAATCCATCAGCGAGGACATTTAAACATGGTGTTCCTTTCCCAGATGCAGAAGGACGTGTTGATACGCCTGGACTTTTAAATATCCAAATGCAGATTGCCATACATTACGCGTTGATACATCTATGATTTTCAAGGCCTATACAGAGTTTGTAAACCATTCTGGAGAACTTATCTTTCCTTGCTGTGGTAGAAAAATCTCCCCCTCATGTTATGACATAATTTACGACAGGCATGTGGAGTGAGTTAACTACTTATTAGTGAAAGGAGAAACTCTTTGTATTTTTTTTTCTCTTCAGCTTCGCCCTTCGTTCGAACTAGTGAATGCCCTATTTTGCCGAAAAGAAATATCTGTAAAGTGTCCCATTGTGTGGTCTCATAACTAACCTTTCTTTCAAAACCAATGTGGATCTTGTGTTTACAGACAAAAATCACATGTCTCAGACATTTCCAACTTCTAAAACAAATTTACGTGGCGAATTTGATGTGTAGAATTATAAAAAAAAATAAAAAATATAATAGAGGGATAATAGTAATAATAATAATAATAATAATATTAATAATAATAATAAAAATAATAATAATAATATTAATAATAATAATAATAATAATAATAGTAATGGTAATGATACTAAAAATAAAATTAGTAATAATAATAATAATAATAATAATAATAATAATAATAATAATAATAATAATAATAATATTAATAATAATAATAATAATAATAGTAATGGTAATGATACTAAAAATAAAATTAGTAATAATAATAATAATAATAATAATAATAATAATAGTAATGTATGTACTGCACACTTCCAACACAGGTGCTCCCCAGCGGGAGTTTATTAACTAAGATAATCCATTCAACAAGTTTCCGTAATTATATAAATTAATTTATATCAAATAAAATTTAGATTCTCCAACTTTTATAAATATTGTACATAGTGAATCTGAGTAGATTATACAGGGAATGATTGGAAAGCATTAGCTCAGGATTCGGATGTATGGAGAGCTTATGTCCGCGCGGCCATGACCCTACGGGTTCGATAGTGCCAGTGAGTAAGTAAGTAAGATGTGTGGAATTATGAAAATCTTTAATTTAAAAATATGAATGAAGGATAAATAGATAAAGTTTAGAATTATAAATTATAAGTAAACCTTTAGCAACAATTTAAAAAATGAATGCATTTTAACTTATATCTTGATGAAAGTATTAGGAAATCTCCATCTACAATTAAATATAACTTGTAATTTACTGATGAAAGACGCCATTCTATATCATTCTTTGTTTTGTTACTATATTCTATAGTGATCTGTTCTAATACAGGTCTTTCACTGTAATCTTAGAATTTTCATGCTATGATTGCAGCTTCATTAGGGAATTATGGTGTGGTAGCTTCCCACCCAGGGGATGATATTGATGGTAACAATGATGATAAAAGCTAGATGATGTCCATGGACCGTTTGGCCCTCAAAGCCCACTGCATGACAAGACAGTATTCCACCTCGAGACCACAGATATAATAATTAATATTTTATTAACCCTTTCATTTTGTTATTTGTTTTATTTATTGACACTTACACTTATTTGCCAACATGTCAACAAGATACATGTGGTTAGCACATCGCCTCAATGAGAGATCTATTAGGAAATTGAGGTGTAACTTGGAAGAAAGACGAACATAACGTGATATATATGTAATCTAGATGTAATAAAACATTGCAAGTCTCGTAGGCTGCTATGGGTAGGGCATGTGGCACGAATAGGAAATTATATAGGAACTTCGAGTGCGAAAACTAGAAGCAATGTGCCCAGTAGGGGGATAACCATAAAGTGCAAGTAAAATATTAACCAGGATTTGAGGGAGATAAATTTTACAGGACCCTCACTGCTGGGTGTCCGAGATCGAGTCTCGGTCACTCAATGTTGGTTTTGTGGCGGAAAAAACGGAGATTGGGCATCTGGCTCTGTGGTGGTGCGTCAGACGTGGTCGGCCACACCATTGTCATACACAGACGTCTATATATAGCGGCTTCTTCTCATCTCATCCCTCGACCTGATCCTGACTTGGACACGAGTTGAGGATATTATTATAAATTATACAGGAATAATTGGAAAATATTATTTGGGATAGCAAAGTATGGAGATGTTATGTATACATAATCATGACCTCTATGTTCCATGGTGCCATACATTTTAAGACAACACAAAACAAGTTGGTTTCCAATGTCCTTCATTTTTTTTTAAATTGTCCCTTTCATTGAATATTTTAATAATAAATTCCATTCTCTCTACCTTCCAAATCAAGATATTGTAATTGATGAATCATTATGGTTATGGAGGAGCAAACAATTCCCTCCACTTAAAACTGCCAAATTTGATTTTAAAACTTACGAATTGTGTGAATCTAGAACTGGGTATGTGGTCTCGAGGTAGTGTGCTGCCTTGTCACGCAGCTGACCGAGATTCGATTCCAGTCGGGAGAGGCTTCTTGGGTGAGTTTTATTTCGGGGGTTTTCCTGACCTGTATGGCAAATGTCAGGAAGCTTTAGGGCCCCAACGGTACCCGAAAATCATCCGGCCATCATCATCATCATTATCATTCACCGGTGTGGAAGCATCACACCTATAATTCCCTAGTACAGCTACAAAGCATAGAATGAAAATGCTATGATTGCAGTGAAAGACCTGCCCTTGGGCAGAATACTATAGAATAGAATGGTCATTCATTGTTTACATTCTATTAATCACAATTTGATATGTATCTAAAATAAGTTACTTGGAGAGTATAGTTTAAAAATACTACAGCACAGGGGTACTGCATGGACTTTTAAATGACCGCACAGAAGAGAGGAAACCGGTCTCGTATATATACGGCAAACCACGCTGAGGGGTTAAACAGTCGAGCTGAGAATTCCAGCATTTGGGATCTGTGGCATTAAACCCTGTTTTTTCTTTCAGCAATCCATGTGGCTGCTGGTTGCGAAAAAACTTATTTACTTCAATAACATATCCAAGGATTGTCTTATTTGAAATTTCATTTACCAACAAATTGATGTAATCGGCTGAGCATCCATATGTTATTATTTCATGTCTTTGTTCTAAAATTTCTCTCATATTTACCATTTTGTTCTCATTATCAGTGCATACAGCAAAAATATTAATTCCAAACTTCTTCTGACAATAATCTATATCTTCTGTAGCAATGTGTGCACAGTATGTAGCTGTTTTCTTGTTGCTTTCACAATCTGTAGCATTAAAAAAAAAAAGAAGTATCTCCTGTGTGAACACCCATCTACTAACAAAGTAAAACTAGTATTAATGTGGCCTTGTATGTCTTTTTTAATTAAATCATCAACTTCTGAAGATGATTCGTCTAACAATTTTCCACTTAAATCTGCACTACTAGGACCAGAATATCCAGGACGTAATGCTTTCATCATTTCTTTATATTCATTGCTTGATGCCACATTGAAAGCAATATTATTAGAAAAAAAAAAACTTGGCAACTTTCAAATCCAAGTTGCACTTTTGGCTATTGGTAGTTTTAATTGTATAATCAGACAACATTTTTTTGTCATTTAAATGAAGCTGTTGTTGTTGATACTGTTACTTCACTGCTGTCTTGTTTCTCACAGATAGCTTCAAAAGTAGATGCATCTCCCAATACCAGTGAAGTGATGCTTGCATTGTTTTGTAAATGGATTGGAGTGGAATTCACATATCTTTTTGAGCATTTATTGAGAAGAATCCTTATTCTCTCTATTTTAGCACTTACTTCTATCCCACAATGATTACATTTAACTTTCATATTTAAAGAGAAAAATTATACGCTCAGACCGGGACTTGAACCCGGGACCCTTGGTTTTCTAGTCCAAGTGCTCTACCATTTGAGCTACCTGAGCAAGTACAGATCTAAACGCAAATCTTTCTCTATATACGTTGTAATTCCCGCCCACCAAATGCTTTGAAGCCTTTGCTTCTATCTTTGCAAATGGCGGCTCCTATATTAAGAAGACATATTTGGGAATTATACATTACATTATAAATGCCAGTACGGCTATTTTCGATGTTTTTATTATTAATTTCATACATCTCAATGATGGATTAATCATATTTAAAGAGAAAAATTATACGCTCAGACCGGGACTTGAACCCGGGACCCTTGGTTTTCTAGTCCAAGTGCTCTACCATTTGAGCTACCTGAGCAAGTACAGATCTAAACGCAAATCTTTCTCTATATACGTTGTAATTCCCGCCCCCCAAATGCTTTGAAGCCTTTGCTTCTATCTTTGCAAATGGCGGCTCCTATATTAAGAAGACATATTTGGGAATTATACATTACATTATAGCGTATAATTTTTCTCTTTAAATATGATTAATCCATCATTGAGATGTATGAAATTAATAGTAAAAACATCGAACATTTAACTTTGTTTTTGTCAGAAGGAGCTGAACTGACTTCTGTCCATTCAGGAACAGCTTTTCTACCACTACCCAATGGCATTATAAAAGAAAGCCAAATAAAATCACAAACAGAAAACATTTACTAAAAGTATGAGAAGAAAATCAACTTAAAAAAATATTAGTTCTCTACTTAAACAGTAAAATGGCTGAGGTTTGTAACACAAGTAATCATATGTAGATTTAACAACTTAATGAGTTAACCAATGATCAATTCCTTGGATAAGCTAATCAGCCAATGAAAAATCATATTCTATCCTCTTTACAGGTAAAAACAGGTTTGTAGCTGCTAGAACTGATTCAGAAAGGTTCTTTTGCTTTGTTACTGGAAACTGGTTTAACCCTCTGCATGCCACTGGTAAAATCTCGTGTGTCAGAGATTTAAATCGCACCCGCCAATGTGATCGGCTTTGCAAGTAGTTTAAGTATATTGTCTGGCAGGTAATGGACAGGAGCACCAGAGCCGATCTAATCAGCCCATGACACCTAAAGGGTTAAACAGGTTTTTCCTTTAATTTTCCACAAGAGCATGTATGTAATTATTTTAATATGAAAAAATTGAAGTAATATTATATTTAAATTTAAATATATAGTACAATAATAATTAAATGAATCGTGATTTTTTCTTACCTCATACATCTATGTTTTTTTAAACACAGCACTGCAGTATCGGCGACACTTTGTCGTCATCGTCAGCTGTTTTCATGACTGTCAATTTTTTCTCCTTTTTGCCGGTAATTATCCAGACTGCCATCTGGTGTTCTTTTGAAGGAATTCCTCTTCAAACTGCCATCTGGTGTTATTTTGAATGAATCATTTCCTAAACTGCTATCTGTTGTATTTTTGAAGAACTTTGTAATCAAGCTTGGTTCTTCCGGAATCTCAAAGTTCATAGTTCTAGTATGGTTTTTTTGAATATATATTTTTTCCCAAACTGTTAAATCCAAAGGTTCAGATAGATGTTTTAAAAGTTTTGCTTCTTTTTCAATCCTATGATGCTCTAATAAACTATGTGCTGCTATAGCTGATTTTTCAATTTCTCCATTCTTTATGTTTCTGAAGTGCTCTTTTTTACGAGTTTCCAAGTTCCTTTTTGTTTTTCCTATATATATCTTGTTGCAATCTTTGCAATCAGTTTGATAAATCCCAGATTTTTTGTTGTCTGGAGTATTACATTTATTATTAGTTAACAGAAGATTACCCAGGCTGAATTTGTTAATTGGAGCTAACGTTATATTAAAATTTCTGAAAATTTTTTGAAATTTATTATGAACTTCAGGATGGTAAGTGAATTTCTTGAATTTTACATCTTTCTTGGGACCATGATGTAAGGTGGTGTATTCCTCTAACCTTTTTTGTTGTTTGAATTTCTTTAATTTATTCTCTGGGTAATCTTCTGTTAACTAATAATAAATGTAATACTCCAGACAACAAAAAATCTGGGATTTATCAAATTGATTGCAAAGATTGCAACAAGATATATATAGGAAAAACAAAAAGGAACTTGGAAACTCGTAAAAAAGAGCACTTCAGAAACATAAAGAATGGAGAAATTGAAAAATCAGCTATAGCAGCACATAGTTTATTAGAGCATCATAGGATTGAAAAAGAAGCAAAACTTTTAAAACTTCTATCTAAACCTTTGGATTTAACAGTTTGGGAAAAAATATATATTCAAAAAAACCATACTAGAACTATGAACTTTGAGGTTCCGGAAGAACCAAGCTTGATTACAAAGTTCTTCAAAAATACAACAGATAGCAGTTTAGGAAATGATTCATTCAAAATAACACCAGATGGCAGTTTGAAGAGGAATTCCTTCAAAAGAACATCAGATGGCAGTCTGGATAATTACTGGCGAAAAGGAGAAAAAATTGACAGTCGTGAAAACAGCTGACGATGACGACAAAGTGTCGCCGATACTACAGTGCTGTGTTTAAAAAAACATAGATGTATGAGGTAAGAAAAAATCACGATTCATTTAATTATTATTAATTGAACCTCATAATGTTAAAAATTCCCAAATTTAATATATAAATATAGTACAAAATTATTATTTTATTCTAAATATGGACTTAATTTAATATAATGTAGTATAGCTTTTAAATTATCGGTGGGGGAGGGGGTTTAAACCCTGCACCAGTCCCATATTGGCCAAAGATAATTGAAAAAAATTCTGCTCTCATGAGAATTCGAACATTCACCAAGGTATCATGTGTTAAACTGCTTGGTTACATGCAGAACTCCCCACTTAATCTTGTCATTATACTTCTTATATTGTTGTTGCACTTGCAAAACTGGCTATGTGCATTTTTTACGAAAATGAGTTATTTACACCTAAAGAAGCAAGAAACAGGCTAGAATTGTTCCTCTAAATCAGGTATGTGAATCTTTCAAGGTCGAACTTGTACAGACGATTAAGCAAAGTTGGCCATGTGCTGCTACTGGAAACTGTTCCTGCCAGGAAAGTGACGCACATAGCCGACTTGACTTATTTATGTTGCTCTATTTTGTGCACATAGCTGATTATACAATCTTTTAAATCTTTATTATACTACTGTACAGTGAAAGAAATTTTTTTTACAAAGTACACAATTGACAAGTTGCATAATTTTTTTTTACCATATTACAAATTATTAATAACTACACCAGTTATATAATTTTTACCTCAATATTAATGTTGATTTGTTCTTGAACATGTTTCGGTTGGATATCAATCATCTTCAGCATATTGCCCAGACTGGTTGGATTTGTGATGTAAATCCTGGATGTCGATGTCAGCTCCCTCCTGTGGTTGGCCAAAGAACCTCTAAATGAGGTCATGCTCTGTCGGTATTTCGAAATTCATAACCCTGTTTTTGTTCTTCTGAATAAAGTTTTTTCCAAGAAGTCACCTCTTTTGTATTTTCTAACTGTTTTAATAATTTAGTGTCCGAATTTATATTATGTTTTTTAGACCAAACATGAGCATCAACTGCAGCACCAATGGGATCACCTCTTTCGCCTCTTATCTCTAATTTATTTATGACTTGTTTAGAAAGAAAGGCTATTGAATCTTCAACGCTTAAGCCAAAACTATGGTTGAGATAAGTTGATGATACTTTTGTAATCTGGCCTCACAGTAGATCTGCTCTCAACAAATTCCTGACACACTTAAACAGCCAACATGATCACATTAAATTCACTATGGAAGTTGAACAAGAACAGCGACTACCATTTCTAGATGTACGTGTGATAATAGGACCTGAAGGAAGACTTGCACACACAGTATACTGGAAATCTACTCATAGTGATAGATATCTGAACGCCGCATCACACCATCACCCGGCACAAATAAATTCAATAATCAACACTCTCGTCATCCGATCACTGCGACTTACAGACCAAGATCATCTTCATGAAGAGGAAAAACAACTGAAACGGGCACTTCTAGCAAATGGTTATCCCGAACATGCAGTGAAAAGAAGAAAGAGCAGACCTTAGACACTGCCTTCTCACCATACGTGCAAGGCACTACAGATAAAATAAGCCGAGTACTACAAAAACATCAGATTAAAACTATATTTCACTCGGAAAACACCATCTCCAATTTACTTACGTGTGCTAAAGATAAAATACCTCTAGAATCACAAGGCATCTGCAAGATCCCTTGCACCTCTTGCAAACAAACGTATTTAAGACGTACCAACAGACGAATTTCCTGCCTAATTCAAGAACATAAGGCTGCAATAAATCGTCAAGAACCTACATCAACTCTCGTGCAACATATGAAACAGAGGGGTCACAAGATCGACCTCACAGGATCTAAAACGTTGGCTAAAATAGATAATGAAAAATCAAGAATCTACAGAGAAGCAATAGAGATTGAGAAAAGGCCACATTCCATGAACACACGAGATGATGCCCAAAGATTACCATCTACATGGAAAACTGCTCTCGCTGCCCACCAGGTTATCCCCAGAACAGCGAAGAAGATACGATGAAAACCACGGTTGGGCAACATGAAGTGTGGTTGATGCTTGGATGGGTGTACGGCTTCGGAAACGGACCACACTGAAAACTGAAGGTATTTAACTACATAAGAACTAAACCTTGGGTGGGTGTACATCTTCGGAAATGGACCATAGCGAAAACTCGATGTATGTTATTATATAAGACCTAAACCTGTGACTCGAACTTATCATTCCTTGATAATGGCATGTGGGTTCATGCCAAAACGTCGGAATCAGTGGCCAGAGGCCGAACTTGAATCCAAGATGCGGAAAACCCAAGAAAACTTTCATATTCATGCTTGTATCTGCAAAAATCTGCAATATAACACACATATATATATATATATATATATATATATATTTACAACCCATACATTCACTTTGATATATTCGTGATTTTTTATTTTTATCAGTTTTTTTCATTTTTGTTGGTTTTAATTAGTTATTTAAACTGTGGTTATTTTTCAGTGCTAATTTAATATTGAACTTCTCAAATATGTTTTGGGATTTATTGTATGCCCAAGGGTGATATGTGAATTTCCTGTATTTTTTCATTGATGGATTTTCTTTTTCAAGAGTACTTATGTTGATCATTTTTTGTTTCTTATACTTTTCTATCCTTTTGTGTACCATTCATCAAACCCGTTTTCTCTTGTTACTTTGATTATTACATAAATCCAACCAGTCTGGGCAATATGCTGAAGATGATTGATATCCAATCGAAACATGTTCAAGAACAAATCAACATTAATATTGAGGTAAGATAAACAGACTCAAAATAATATTCAAAGTTAAAATTGGGAAACACATTATGAGGTTGTTTATTTTTTATTATTTCACTCACCTCATACTTCATAATTCATAGCAGACCCTGGGTTTCTTCACATAATTTGTGACATTGTCAATGCTGCGTCACGTTCACAACTGACGTCAGTTCTGAACGTGACGCAGCATTGACAATGTCACAAATTATGTGAAGAAACCCAGGGTCTGCTATGAATTATGAAGTATGAGGTGAGTGAAATAATAAAAAATAAACCATATTAAAGAACCTCATAGTGTTATTTCCTATCTACATAACTTAACATTATGAGGTTCTTAATTAATAAATTAATGAGTCATTTTAACATCTTACCTCATATTTCATGTTTTTCAAACACGAAGTTCGTCAAATCAACACCAGATGGCAACGTTATAGAGGGAGATTCCAACGAATATCCGGTAGTCATAATGGCGGTTGAAAATGAATGACAAGATCATTTGAAAACTATAGTTACCGTGTTTGAAAAACATGAAATATGAGGTAAGATGTTAAAATGACTCATTAATTTATCAAAATAATATAATTAAAAGAACCTCATAATATTACTTCATAAAATAAAACATTAACTACACCTACACTAAATACATTATACTCTTATTCATTAAATGAAAACTATTTTCCATAGCAATGTTAATACACAACATAATATTAGTCCATACATGAAAATTTATTACACTGTTCGAAAAACTATAGTTCAGTGATATTTTAGGTCATCATAGAAAAAGTGGTATTCCTTGTTCATAAACACGTTCAGAGCCTTAGAAATTTAGTTTTGTCTATTTTTAGAGGTTCGTGATAGAGATTTTGAGAATCAGTCTCATTTATTCTCTGTCTTCGTTGTGGAAGTGGCTGCCATTCATCCCGGTGGTTGACTTGGTAGGACACTTCCCCATCTGTGTAGAGTAGAGCTCTTATGTCTGTGACGGTAGGATCACCTGTTTTCTTTCAAAATTTTTGGAAAATAAATGATCCAAATGGTTTATTACATGTGGATGGGCGCCTTTCTTCTTGTTTCTTGCTTCCTCCATCCTACTGACATAGTGTGCAGGGGTGTAGATTGGTGGGTTAAACAGCCGCTCTAATGGACACCATCATCTTCCATCTTTGTGTGTCCCTTCTCCAGGATGACTTGTTCAATTTGAACCTCAAATTTTCGTGATGCATCTGCCAAACCACATGCCAAGGTTTTATTTTTGTTCTAGTATGGACAACCATCGGATATCAGAATATTATTTTCGTATGTGGAATGTTTCTCTATGAAATCAACAATACTGGTTGTGAATTTGTTGGCTGTTACTCTTCCTTCTCCCCCGTGCCACACATATAGATGTACATCTTTTGTATTACAAACGTAAATTGTAAAATTGTGCACTTGTAATTTTTGACTATGGTATTGTTTAGAAACCATCAACTTTGGGCACAATGGAACACTTTGGACATCCATTGTAGCCACAAGGACACTATCAGATGATGAAGAATTTGCTTCTTGTTTTGCCTGACGTGCATCTTTTTTTTTCTGGATATGCATATTGTAATCTTCTTCTTTAAGGTTACCTTCTTTGTATGCATTGCAGCTGTCACATTGGTCTTTCCTAGGTTTTTAGATGGAGATTTTCTGACTTTCTAAAATTTCACAAATTTTTTTCCTCTCCATGGATTCATTTCCTGTTTCCTCACACCATTTCTTATAAATATGAGGCATGTGATCTAGATTCACACCTGAACTACTTGCTCTGCAGTAATGACTGGGAACTTTCGGAATCAACTCTGACCATCTATTTATAGAGTCTGATTTTAACGATTTCTGCTTTTTTGATGACTCTTCTAATATTTTCCTCTTCCCATTCTCCATAATCTCAATTTTGGATTCTTCACTACTGTTGACTTCATCATTGTTTATTGTTATATTGAAATCTTTGATCCAGTTGTTAAAAACAGTTTTTTTCAGTCCTGTGGTAGACAAAAAAAACCACGATAGACTCTAATTTTTTATCCATTTTCTAATGGTAGATAACAATCATAAACATACTGCTTGATAGAATTGTCTCCTTCTTTACCTTTTCTTCTTCTAATAACTGGCCAAAAGTTCACTAGTCCATTAATATACACTTTTTTCTCTTCCCACGAATTAAAACTCCAAACTGTTTTATGCATCATTTTTCGGACATTTTTGTCAACTTTATGATGCATAAAACTTCTTTCACCTGTTGGGAATGCAATAGTTGAAATTAGAACGTCATAAAACTATGCTGACCGATTTTGTCTTAACTTGCATTGATGAAGTCATACCTGACCTCCCACATTAACTTGCATTGATGAAGTCATACCTGACCTCCCACATTAACTTGCATTGATGAAGTCATACCTGACCTCCCACATTAACTTGCATTGATGAAGTCATACCTGACCTCCCACATTAACTTGCATTGATGAAGTCATACCTGACCTCCCACATTAACTTGCATTGATGAAGTCATACCTGACCTCCCACATTAACTTGCATTGATGAAGTCATACCTGACCTCCCACATTAACTTGCATTGATGAAGTCATACCTGACCTCCCACATTAACTTGCATTGATGAAGTCATACCTGACCTCCCACATTAACTTGCATTGATGAAGTCATACCTGACCTCCCACATTAACTTGCATTGATGAAGTCATACCTGACCTCCCACATTAACTTGCATTGATGAAGTCATACCTGACCTCCCACATTAACTTGCATTGATGAAGTCATACCTGACCTCCCACATTAACTTGCATTGATGAAGTCATACCTGACCTCCCACATTAACTTGCATTGATGAAGTCATACCTGACCTCCCACATTAACTTGCATTGATGAAGTCATACCTGACCTCCCACATTAACTTGCATTGATGAAGTCATACCTGACCTCCCACATTAACTTGCATTGATGAAGTCATACCTGACCTCCCACATTAACTTGCATTGATGAAGTCATACCTGACCTCCCACATTAACTTGCATTGATGAAGTCATACCTGACCTCCCACATTAACTTGCATTGATGAAGTCATACCTGATCTCCCACATTAACTTGCATTGATGAAGTCATACCTGACCTCCCACATTAACTTGCATTGATGAAGTCATACCTGACCTCCCACATTAACTTGCATTGATGAAGTCATACCTGACCTCCCACATTAACTTGCATTGATGAAGTCATACCTGACCTCCCACATTAACTTGCATTGATGAAGTCATACCTGACCTCCCACATTAACTTGCATTGATGAAGTCATACCTGACCTCCCACATTAACTTGCATTGATGAAGTCATACCTGACCTCCCACATTAACTTGCATTGATGAAGTCATACCTGACCTCCCACATTAACTTGCATTGATGAAGTCATACCTGACCTCCCACATTAACTTGCATTGATGAAGTCATACCTGACCTCCCACATTAACTTGCATTGATGAAGTCATACCTGACCTCCCACATTAACTTGCATTGATGAAGTCATACCTGACCTCCCACATTAACTTGCATTGATGAAGTCATACCTGACCTCCCACATTAACTTGCATTGATGAAGTCATACCTGACCTCCCACATTAACTTGCATTGATGAAGTCATACCTGACCTCCCACATTAACTTGCATTGATGAAGTCATACCTGACCTCCCACATTAACTTGCATTGATGAAGTCATACCTGACCTCCCACATTAACTTGCATGATGAAGTCATACCTGACCTCCCACATTAACTTGCATTGATGAAGTCATACCTGACCTCCCACATTAACTTGCATTGATGAAGTCATACCTGACCTCCCACATTAACTTGCATTGATGAAGTCATACCTGACCTCCCACATTAACTTGCATTGATGAAGTCATACCTGACCTCCCACATTAACTTGCATTGATGAAGTCATACCTGACCTCCCACATTAACTTGCATTGATGAAGTCATACCTGACCTCCCACATTAACTTGCATTGATGAAGTCATACCTGACCTCCCACATTAACTTGCATTGATGAAGTCATACCTGACCTCCCACATTAACTTGCATTGATGAAGTCATACCTGACCTCCCACATTAACTTGCATTGATGAAGTCATACCTGACCTCCCACATTAACTTGCATTGATGAAGTCATACCTGACCTCCCACATTAACTTGCATTGATGAAGTCATACCTGACCTCCCACATTAACTTGCATTGATGAAGTCATACCTGACCTCCCACATTAACTTGCATTGATGAAGTCATACCTGACCTCCCACATTAACTTGCATTGATGAAGTCATACCTGACCTCCCACATTAACTTGCATTGATGAAGTCATACCTGACCTCCCACATTAACTTGCATTGATGAAGTCATACCTGACCTCCCACATTAACTTGCATTGATGAAGTCATACCTGACCTCCCACATTAACTTGCATTGATGAAGTCATACCTGACCTCCCACATTAACTTGCATTGATGAAGTCATACCTGACCTCCCACATTAACTTGCATTGATGAAGTCATACCTGACCTCCCACATTAACTTGCATTGATGAAGTCATACCTGACCTCCCACATTAACTTGCATTGATGAAGTCATACCTGACCTCCCACATTAACTTGCATTGATGAAGTCATACCTGACCTCCCACATTAACTTGCATTGATGAAGTCATACCTGACCTCCCACATTAACTTGCATTGATGAAGTCATACCTGACCTCCCACATTAACTTGCATTGATGAAGTCATACCTGACCTCCCACATTAACTTGCATTGATGAAGTCATACCTGACCTCCCACATTAACTTGCATTGATGAAGTCATACCTGACCTCCCACATTAACTTGCATTGATGAAGTCATACCTGACCTCCCACATTAACTTGCATTGATGAAGTCATACCTGACCTCCCACATTAACTTGCATTGATGAAGTCATACCTGACCTCCCACATTAACTTGCATTGATGAAGTCATACCTGACCTCCCACATTAACTTGCATTGATGAAGTCATACCTGACCTCCCACATTAACTTGCATTGATGAAGTCATACCTGACCTCCCACATTAACTTGCATTGATGAAGTCATACCTGACCTCCCACATTAACTTGCATTGATGAAGTCATACCTGACCTCCCACATTAACTTGCATTGATGAAGTCATACCTGACCTCCCACATTAACTTGCATTGATGAAGTCATACCTGACCTCCCACATTAACTTGCATTGATGAAGTCATACCTGACCTCCCACATTAACTTGCATTGATGAAGTCATACCTGACCTCCCACATTAACTTGCATTGATGAAGTCATACCTGACCTCCCACATTAACTTGCATTGATGAAGTCATACCTGACCTCCCACATTAACTTGCATTGATGAAGTCATACCTGACCTCCCACATTAACTTGCATTGATGAAGTCATACCTGACCTCCCACATTAACTTGCATTGATGAAGTCATACCTGACCTCCCACATTAACTTGCATTGATGAAGTCATACCTGACCTCCCACATTAACTTGCATTGATGAAGTCATACCTGACCTCCCACATTAACTTGCATTGATGAAGTCATACCTGACCTCCCACATTAACTTGCATTGATGAAGTCATACCTGACCTCCCACATTAACTTGCATTGATGAAGTCATACCTGACCTCCCACATTAACTTGCATTGATGAAGTCATACCTGACCTCCCACATTAACTTGCATTGATGAAGTCATACCTGACCTCCCACATTAACTTGCATTGATGAAGTCATACCTGACCTCCCACATTAACTTGCATTGATGAAGTCATACCTGACCTCCCACATTAACTTGCATTGATGAAGTCATACCTGACCTCCCACATTAACTTGCATTGATGAAGTCATACCTGACCTCCCACATTAACTTGCATTGATGAAGTCATACCTGACCCTCCCACATTAACTTGCATTGATGAAGTCATACCTGACCTCCCACATTAACTTGCATTGATGAAGTCATACCTGACCTCCCACATTAACTTGCATTGATGAAGTCATACCTGACCTCCCACATTAACTTGCATTGATGAAGTCATACCTGACCTCCCACATTAACTTGCATTGATGAAGTCATACCTGACCTCCCACATTAACTTGGAAAGAACCCTTGCATAATCAATTAATAATAATTATACTTGCTTTATATCAATAATATCAATGTCAATAAATGTTAAGATTTTTATTCTAATTAAATTCACAAACATATGCATACTGAATTACTGCATTCTAAATAACATTAATTTAGCATCTATAAAATTGGCTATGTGTAAAATAGGCGCAATTCCAATAGGCTATGTGAAGTGTCTGAAATTATTTACTTTATTTGTTTGATTTAAATTGTATTGATATAACTTTCTGTGCAGTGTTGCTGAAAATATAAGAAATAAAATGGCACATCGACTCAAGTGGTAGATAGAAAAATAATAATTTGGGAATGTTTTTTGTTCCTCTTGTAAAATTACTTTCCCTTCACATAGCCAGTTTTTCAGGCACAAAGACGATATACGGTTTTAATAGCTAAAAAAAAAATATATATTATCCTGTCAGGTTTTAAACTCAGATCTGCAGATCGACAGGCAGGTGACCTAACATACGAGTATTTGGTTAATGCAAATATGCAGAATTAAACAGTGCTACTAATATGCAGTGTGCCACATTACACCTTTGTTAACTACAGCATAATTATACAAACAGAGCAAATCTGCTTCAGATACATCATTTTCAAATTCATAACATTTGCATACAGGAAAGAGGATGATAATTTAGCACTCAGTAAATCTCATTGTTTAAAAAAACATTTGTCATAAAACAGAAGTTTTTTTTTAAATTCTTTGATAAACAATTTATTAAATTTTAACATCCATTTGTGAATCTAGGCTTGACTGTAGTAGATTCTAGTATTGTTAATATCTATATTTTATTTTTAAAAAAATAACAAATAGAAACTATTTACTTATTTTAGGAATTCTCACTATGAGGTATATTCATTAAGGTAGAATATTTTTTATCACTCACCTCATCTTCTTATTTGATTATAAACTAGTTTTGGAACATAGTTTCTGTTCCATCCTCAGTATCGTCATGACCGTTGTTCTGTTGTCTTGAAGAGCTGTCCTTCTCTCCTTCCATTGGCTGACTGAAAAACCTCAAAACCAGGTCATTCTCACCGGGAATTTCAAAGTTCATCAATTTATTCTTTTCACTCTTTTGAATGTAGATCTTTTCCCAAATAGTAAGTTCTTTTGGTTTTTCTATTTGTTTTAATAATTTAGCTTCTTTCTCGATAAGATGTTTTTCAGACCATGCATGGGCAGCCACTGCAGATTTTTCTACTTCCCCTTTCTTGACATTCCTGAGATGTTCTTTCACTCTAGTTTTCAAATTTCTCTTAGTTTTTCCTATGTAGAATTTCTCACATTCTTCACATTTAATTTGATAAATCCCTGATTTGTTTTCTTCTTTAATTTTCTCATTCTTATTAGGTCTAATCAGTCTACTGATGCTGTAGTCATTTTTGGGTGCTAATCTTATGTTGAAATCTTTAAAAATTTTTTGAAACTTGTGGTGTTTTAATGGATGATATGTGAATTTTCTAAATTTTACATTATCTTCTTTTATTTTTAGAAGAGTGCTTTGATTAATAAATTTTTGTCTTTTGAACTTGTTTATTTTTTTGAGTATCATTTTTATTGCAAAACCATTTTTCGTGGCTACGTTGATTATGTGTTCTTTTTTTCATAATTTTCTTTGTTCATTGTTATGTTCACTAATCTATGTGTCAAACTATTGAAAACTGCTTCTTTGTGAGCTATGTGATTGAAACCTAAAGCTTTTATGTAGTTATCTATATGTGTCTTCTTTCTGTAAATTCCAAATTCTATCTTATTTTCTTCATTCCTTTTTAAGTTGAGATTTAAAAATGGTATTTCTCCATTGATTTCCTTTTCCATAGTGAACTTTATAGTTTGACTTTGAATGTTCAATAATTTTAATGCGTCATCTATCTGTTTATGATTAACTATTGCAATTATGTCATCCACATATCTGCACCAGAACTTGAAAATTAAACGATGTCCATTAATTATCTTGTGTTCAAAATTCCCCATGAATAGATTAGCTAAGAATGGAGATAAAGGGTTTCCCATCGAAAGTCCTGAATTTTGTTTATAAAATCTTCCATTGTAGGTGAAAAACATATTATCGATACATAATTTAGTTAAAGTTTTATATTCGACTATCTTTACTTTTTCAATTTTATTATTGTTCATCCAAATCTCTAAAATTTCCATAGTTTGGTCTTTTGGAATGCTTGGAAATAAGGAAACAACATCAAAAGAAACTAATCTGTCTGAAAAAAAAATAAATAAACAAGTTCAAAAGACAAAAATTTATTAATCAAAGCACTCTTCTAAAAATAAAAGAAGATAATGTAAAATTTAGAAAATTCACATATCATCCATTAAAACACAAGTTTCAAAAAATTTTTAAAGATTTCAACATAAGGTTAGCACCCAAAAATGACTACAGCATCAGTAGACTGATTAGACCTAATAAGAATGAGAAAATTAAAGAAGAAAACAAATCAGGGATTTATCAAATTAAATGTGAAGAATGTGAGAAATTCTACATAGGAAAAACTAAGAGAAATTTGAAAACTAGAGTGAAAGAACATCTCAGGAATGTCAAAAAAGGGGAAGTAGAAAAATCTGCAGTGGCTGCCCATGCATGGCCTGAAAAACATCTTATCGAGAAAGAAGCTAAATTATTAAAACAAATAGAAAAACCAAAAGAACTTACTGTTTGGGAAAAGATCTACATTCAAAAGAGCAAAAAGAATAAATTGATGAACTTTGAAATTCCTGGTGAGAATGACCTGGTTTCGAGGTTTTTCAGTCAGCCAATGGAAGGAGAGAAGGACAGCTCTTCAAGACGACAGAACAACGGTCGTGACGATACTGAGGATGGAACAGAAACTATGTTCCGAAACTAGTTTATAATCAAATAAGAAGAACAATATGAGGTGAGTGATAAAAATATTCTACCTTAAGAAACTATTTATCTAATGGTTTAAAGCAAACCAATGCTGTATCTCATCTGCTATTCAATTTTGTACTAGAGCAAGTAATCAAATCTCTAGATGATAAAGAAGATGTATAATTAAAATGGTATTAATACATTGTTGGTATATATTAAAATAAATAGATTTTATTAAACACATTGTATACATTTAGAGTTTTCACCAGTCTTTTGTAATTTTGGTGAGAGGCTGAGTTCTGCTTTTGCATTTCATTAGGTGGTACTTGGAGCATGGCTCATCGCAAAGCTTACATCTGCAGTCCTCCTTGGGGTCGTGGTATGACGGATTCTGACATATTTTCCCGTGGAAACCATGTGCGGCAAAGCATGTGTATAGATGGCGAAGTTGGAAGTTCAGTTCTTTCCACACATCAGTTTTCATTGTTTCTGTGTCCATTATTTCCATCGGTATTGCATTGGCTTTGTTTTGTCTCTCTTTGATGGCGTCTTTATATGCCTGGGTTTCTGGTAGATTGAAGCGAAACTTGATGTCCTCAATGAAGTAGGGTTCATGTGCTATTCTGTAGGCGTAGCTGCTTCTTGTGGTGTATATTGATTATTCATTAATATTAGGTGATCTGATAATAAAGTTCTTAGGACAAATTTTAAATCAAAAAGAGATAAACAGACAGGTGAATGGAGGAGACTTTCATAGCAGAAAGCTACACATGGTCTTTATGGGAAACCAAATGTAATGAGAATGGTTAAGTTTCATAGACTGCGATGTGCAGGACATGGGGAATGATATAGGGGCATGGAAACTTTAATATAACAATAACCATGATTTGAGAGAGATGAATTATACAAGGAATGATTGGAAACCATTAGCTCAGGATAGGGATGTATGGAGAGCTTATGTCCATGCAGCCTTAAATCTTTGGGTTTGATAATGCCAATGATTTGTTATTAGGCAATAGAATTATATTTATGAGTTATAAATATGCTATATAATTTTTACAACATTTAAAAAACATTACTCTCTCTCAAATTACTTCCAATCACTAGTGAGCTGATTCACCGTGAGCAATTGCTGAGAACGAATTAACGGCCGACTTAACGGTCATGCACGAGAGTCGACGTTTTCGTAATATTGGCAACGAATTACCCAGAATTCTCAGCGATAAAACCACTTCCGTTATTTTCGTCTGCTATAGAGGAATGCATTTATGCTTGCGTCCCGCAAATAATACCGTATACAAACACGTCTGCGACACGCAATATTACGCCGATTCTCCTGTTCTTCCAGTTGAATTCTTTGGTAGACTCTATCAAATTCCTCTTCTCCGTGTATACCGAAAACATGATCGAAGTCTTCAAGGTCCGACATCTTGGATAAATGTTGGATAAAGCAGCAAAGTACATCGATTACCATCGGTTCCCGTTCGGTTCCCTTCGGGATTTTAATTTGAGTTGCTCATGTAAGGTACCTCCGCAGGTAGCTTACAAATTTAACCAATTATTATCGCATGAACAGATTTCTGAGTAAGCAAAATCGTATTAGCATACAACTTGCTCAGCAGAGAAGGCATTTTACTGTCTAATGCGTCCAAACATGCGACCCTTAGTGTACTTTTAGGTCAATAATTTATTAACCAAATTTCCCGTGTAGGCCTAATCTAAAAATATAAAAATTATGTTAAAATATTTCAATAGCCATATTAGGCCAAGGCCTGTTATGATCCTATAGAAAATTTTCCCTCCAACGTTTCATAGCACGACCCAGAGATCTTCGTCCTCTTGGTATATAATTATAAACAGCTTTGGGGATCCGATTTGAACTCATTCTTTCAAGATGGTGTTTCCAATTTAGTTAGTCATAAGTTTGATCCTTCCGGGAAATTCTCGTATAAGACTTGAAAGCATAATAATAGTCCCTTCGATTGGTTGCTGGCCAAAGGAAGGCAAGACCAGTGATGGGGCTGCCATCTTATAGCCTCAGGTCAGGCTTTTCTGGAGAAGAAAAGAAAATAAAGGAAAGAAGAAATGGAAGAAAGGAAAGACTCCCTAGCCCTCAGATGCCATAATGGCATCGGGGTCGAAAAAAACAAGAGTTAACCAAGAGAGGTTAGATAGTAAAGTTAAAATAGTCTGGTATAAGTAAGTGGAAGAAATACCAGATTAGTTAAAGATAAAAGTAAGGGGCAAAACACAAGTAAGTGGAAGCAATATTTTGCTCAGCTTGGGCACCTTGTGGTCACCATCCACATATACCCTAGATGGGATGATAATAATAATAATAATAATAATAATAATAATAATAATAATAATAATCAAACATAAAAGTCATAATATCATAATTTCGTCTATTAATTTTGAGACTATGGTAGGAATTTTCATTTGAGGATGTTATCTTCATGAATATATAAAATGATTAAGTATTATAATTGAAATAATCAATAGAAAAAAATATAAAAATCATTATAAATGGTGGGAAATAATTTGAAAAATGAAACCCTAAGAATAAAATTTGACAGAAGTTTATGAAGGAATTAAAAAAAGTTGCATCACAGATTGTAAAGTATAGCCATATTTATTATAGAAATATCTGTAGGCCTACATATTTGAGAGCATCCATATTCTGTAAAAATTTGTTTGTTATTTCTTTTTAATTATTGCATCTTACTTTGTAACCATGTAATTATAGGTATATTCATTTTTTAAATTTTATTTCAGAAACCAATATATCCATTAGTCAGAAGCTGTCTGCTATAATATGCTTCAGGCAAGTTAGAAATGCTTTGGAAAGCATTGAAATCCAGTTTCTGTTGCCAACTTCTAAAAAAAAAAACAAATGAGTTGAGATTTATGCTTCAATGGTGAGATGCACACTAATTCGATATATGAATGGACGGTGGGATTCTGACGGAAATCTCAGCACATCAGTGATTGGTAGTAATTGAGAAGACAAAAATATATTTTCAGGCAACCCTCAGTATCAAATCGAAGTTTTGGCAGACATTTTTTCTCTTTGCCATTGTCAAATGAATGGAAAGAATCAATTATCATACCAATCTAGAAGAAAGGAGATTAAACTGATTACTATAATTAAAGGGGCAACTTATTACTTCATCTTTGTACAAAATTCAAACTATCCAGACTGATTTCTTATTGTGAATACAAGATAATTTGTTAGATTTATTTAATTTTCAAATTCTGGTGCAGATATGTTGAAGACATAATTGCTATAATTAATCATAAACATGTGGATGATACTTTGAAATTATTGAACATTCAAAAGTCAAAAAAGTTCACTATGGAAACAGAAATTAATAGAGAAATACCATTCTTAGATCTAAATTTAAGAAGGAATGAAGGAAATAAGATAGAATTTGGAATATACAGAAAGAAGACACATATAGATAACTGTATTAAAAGTTTTAGGTTTTAATCACATAGCTCACAAGTCGTTTTCAGTAGTTTGACGCATAGATTAGTGAACCTATTCATGAACGGAGAAAATTAAGAAAAAGAAAATTAACACATAATCAATGTTTGCTACAAATAATGGATTTGAAGAAAGCATGATACACAAGAAAATAAACAAGTTCAAAAGACAAAAAATGTATTAATCAAAGTACACTTCTAAAAGAAAAAGCAGAAAATATGAAATTCAAAAAATTCACATATGTGTTGAAGCACCATAAGTTTCAAACATTTTTTTTTAAATTTCAATATACGATTGGCACCAAAAAATGACTTCAGCATCATTAGATTAATTGGATCCAACAAAAATGAAAAAGTAGAAAAATAAAACAAATCAGGGATTTATCAGATTAAATACAGAGAATATGAGAAAGTGTACATAGGGAAAACAAAGAAAAATTTGAAAACCAGAGTGAAAGGAGATCTCAGGAATGTCAAGCATGGGGAAATAGAAAAATCTGCATTATCATCCCATGTATGATCAGAAAAACCTTATCAAAAGAAAGGCTAAATTGTTAAAACAAATAAAAAACCCAAAGAATTTACAGTTTAGGAAGAAATTTACATTAAAAAATGTGGATAGGAGAAATTAATGAAATTTGAAATTCCTGGGGAAAATAACTTGATTTCAAAATCTTCAGTCTACCAACAGAGGGAGCAGGAGGCAACTCTTCATGATGACAAAACTACAGTCATAAAAATACTGAGGATGTAACTGAAGGAGGGGCATGCCATAGCGTAGTGGTTAAGGCACTGAGCTACAAGCCGGAGGGACGAGGGTTCAAGTCCCGTTGGGGTCAGGATTTTTAAACTGACCCAAACCCTCTGGTGGCACTATGGCCCTGGGGTCGACTCAGCCTCTAACGGAAATTAGTACCAGACGCTTGTTCTGGGGTAAAGGCGGCCGTCACGCAGGGCTGACAACCCGGCTGACATCAAGTGCCGATTGTCTAGAAAAAGTGGGAGCCTTAACCTCCTACTACCCCAAGGGCCTCCTGAGGCCTGTTGTGGGATTACTTTACTTTTACTTTACTTTAGTAACTGAAGGAAAAAAGTTCTAAAACCGGTCTAAGAAGAAAGAGAATATGAGGTGAGGTGATAAAATTTTAAAATTCATCGGAGAACATTTTGTTTAAACAACTCACCTCATAGGATTCACGCTTCCATGATACCGTGATTTCAAACACAGTCATGTTCAACCTCAGCCATAACTCCGACTCGGAGGAGGAACACGACTGTGTTTGAAACCGTGGTATCATGGAAGCATGAATCCTATGAAGTGAGTTGTTTAAACAAAATGTTCTCCAATGAATTTTAATGATTATACCTCATAATGTTTACTTCCCAACATTAATTTAATATGATAAAATTTTACTTAAATAATTACTTAGAATAATTAATATACTAGCTGGAGAGAAACAGTAGAGAACGATTGCCATTACAATAATTACATTTTTAATATGAATATTTTCTTTCTGTTTACAGAACCATATTGTCGTGTGTACATTTCTCCATTTCCTTATGATGATCCAAACTCCGGCTACCTTAATGCAGTGTATGTGGATGGTTTTCGAGTTAAGGATCAGTTTATAGTGACACAATTTCCTCTTCACTCAACTGTTTCTGACTTCTGGAGGCTTATTACAGAAAAAAAAATCTCTCTTATTGTCGTACTTAATGAAATTGATATCAAAGAAAAAGTAAGTAAACTTTTAATTCATTAGAGATAGTGGTTGCGTTTGAAATTCTAACTTCAAAACATATTTTGTTTCTATTTGAAAATACAATAGGAAGTAATATTACTTTGTTTCTATTTAAGTAAAATTTTATCACCTTACTTCATATTCTTCTTCTTCTTAGACTGATTTCGGAATCTTCTTTGGTTCCATCATTAGAATTTAACGGCCATTTTTATTTTAAAATACAATAGGAAGTAACATTAAGAGGTTTTGTTTAATAATTAAGACATTTAATCTGCATATTCTTACCTCATGTTTGTTTTTGTCGACTTATGTTCCAAGGCTTCTGAGCCCCATCGTCAGCGATTACAAACTGAATTTTCTCAAGTTGTCAGCCCTGATTCTTCATTCCTGCTCTCTGCCTCTCGTCCAATGAATTTACTAATGAGGTTCCTTTCTCTGGGAATTTCAAAATTCATAATTCTTTCCTTGTTCTTCTGTATGTAGATTTTTTCCCCATATAGTGAGTTCATTTTTTGTTTTCTAACTGTTTTAATAATTTTATATTTACATCTATTTTGTGTTTTTCTGACCAAACGTGAGCAGCCACTGCAGATTTTTCTACTTCCCTTTTTTTACATTTCCTATGTGTTCTTTAGTTCTAATGGTTAAATTTCTTTTTGTTTTCCCTATGTACATGTTATCACAGTCTGCACTTTTATTTGATATATTCCTGATTCTTTTACCATCATCAATCTTTTCATTTTTATTAGTCTTTATTAGTTTATTTAAACTATAATCATTCTTTGGTACTAAATTAATATTAAATTTTTCAAAAAAATTTTCAAATTTGTTGTGTGCCCAAGGGTGATATGTGAATTTCCTGTATTTATCTTTTGGTTTTTCTGTCTGAAGAGTACTTTCACTTCTCAATTTTTGTTTTTTGTACTTCTCAATTTTTTTGTGTATCATTTTTTCACTGAAACCATTTTCTTTTGCGATCTTAATTATGTATTTCCTCTCTAACTCATAATTTTCTTGTCCATGGGTTTATTTACCATTCTATGTACTAGGCTGTTGAAGACTGCCATTTTGTGTGAACTATGGGTTGGAACCTGTTGATTTAAAATAGTTATCTGTATGTGTTCCTTTTCCATAAATGCTGAATTCTATTTTCTTCTTTTTACAAAAGTTGTAATTCAATGTGACTCCAAAGCAGCCATTCTCGCTATAACACGAGACACAACACCCAAAAGCATCAAAATTATCGAATGTCACAAAATGATAAAACAGTTATCCCGTCTACATAAAAAAGTTGTACTTCAATGGATTCCGGCCCATTGTGGAGTGACAGGCAATGAAATAGCCGATTTTCTAGCCAAGAAGGGTAGCAAAATTGTTTCAAACCCAACTTCTACTCCAGTTTCCTTTCACTCTATCAAAAGAATTATCTCAAATAAATACATCAATTAACTTAGAGAAGAATATACCACCAAAACATCTGGAAAGGAATGGGAAAATCTACAAGCTTATGACATTACTACATTACAAAGAAAATCTGCAGTAGCAACATTCAGACTGCTAACGGGACATGACTGCTTGAATAAACACCTACACAGAATTGGCATAACAGATTCACCTAAATGTCCTTTTTGCAATTTAAATGAAGATATGGAAAGAAACCGTCTCCTCCGTTGTCCAGCTTTTGTAGAATAGACCAGCCTTTCTGCTAAATATTGGAGTGCAAGAGAGCGAATGATTTCATTATCAAGTGCTCGACATTAGATGCCAACCAACCATTTTCTTCTTTTCTTCATTCCTGTGTAATTTCAGATCTAAAAATGATAATTGTTTGTTCATTTCTTTTTCTAGTGTGAATTTGATTGTTTTCTTCTGTATATTTAAAAGTTTTTAAGGTATCTTCTATGTGTTTTTCTTTAACTATGGCAACAACATCATCTCCGAATCTACACCAAAATTTGAACATGAGAAGATGTGCTTTGGTTATTTTGTTTTCAAAATTAGTCATCAATAAATTAGCTGAAAAAGGGGATAATGGGTTCCTCATTGACTGTCCAGATTTTTGTATATAGAAACCCCCGTTATATGTAAAAAACATTTAGTTGATGCATAGTTCAGTTAATTTAAAGTATTCTTTTCTCCTTTCTTTGTCGATCTTGTTTTTGATAAGCCATTTTTTCAATATTTCTAATGTTTCTCCTTTTGGTACACTGGTGAACAATGCCGTGAAGTCAAATGAAACTAATCTATCTGCTTGTTCTATTTCTATCTTATTTAATTTTTCTACAAGTTCAAGAGAATTTTCAATAGTTAGATCTTTAAAATGTTCAACTTCTTTGAATTCCCGGCTTAACTATTTGGGAATTTTGTAAGTGGGAGATCCTATGTTATTGATTATTAGTCTCATCTTTCCTCCTGCTTTATGAATTTTGGGGAGACCATGGATATTGGGGTTTCTAGGGTTAGCTTCTTTTATCGTAAATGAATGAGTCATTTTTAAATCTTACCTCATATTTTATGTTTCTTTAAACACGAGAACTAGTTTTTAAGAGAAAGATCTCTCTCATTTCCAACCGACATTATGACTATGGGATTTTCATTGGAATATCCATCAATAACGTTGCCATCTGGTGTTGATTTGATGAACTTCGAGATGAGGTCACGTTCATCAGGAATCTTGAAATTCACAGATCTAAATTTGTTCTTCTGAATATATATCTTCTCCCAAATTGTCAATTCTAAAGGTTTTTCCAAATGTTTTAAAAGTTGGGCTTCTTTTTCAATTTTATGATTCTCCAATAAACTATGTGCTGCAATAGGTGATTTTTCAATTTCACCATTTTTAATATTTCTAAAGTGTTCCTTAGTGCGAGTGTCCAAATTCCTTTAGAAATATTAAAAATGGTGAAATTGAAAAATCAGCTATTGCAGCACATAGTTTATTGGAGAATCATAAAATTGAAAAAGAAGCCCAACTTTTAAAACATTTGGAAAAATCTTTAGAATTGACATTTTAGGAGAAGATATATATTCAGAAGAACAAATTTAGATCCATGAATTTTGAGATTCCTGATGAACGTGACCTCATCTCAAAGTTCATCAAATCAATACCAGATGGCAACGTTCATTATTGATGGAGATTCCAACGAAAATCCAGTAGTCATAATGTCGGTTGAAAATGAGAAAATGAGAAAACCAGTTCCCGTGTTTAAAAAAACATAAAATATGAGGTAAGATGTAAAAAATTACTCATTAATTTACGAATTAAGAACCTCATAATGTTATTTCCCATATTTAACTATGAATAGCTTCTTTTAATTTCATTTTATCTTTTTCTGTTAGAATTATTTTGATAGATTTTAAACTGTTTTCAACTTTTTTAACTGTTTTTGGGAGGGGATCAATTTTGATATTTTCATATTTTCCTTTTAAAAGTTCTTCCATTCTGTTGTGATAATCTTCTTTATCAAAAATTACTATGTGGTTATCTTTGTCTGATTATGAATTTTGAAATTCCCGGACAAAGAAACCTCATTAGTAAATTCATTGGATCAGAGGCAGAGAGAGAGCAGGAATCAAGAATCAGGGCGGACAACTTGAGATAATTCAGTCTGCAATCACTGATGATGGGGCCCAGAAGCCTTGAACATATGTTCAACAAAAACAACCATAAGAATCTTAATTATGGCCATTTTTATGTTGTCTTGAAGTGCCGTCTCCTCACTTAAATGAATAATACCTCTTAGGCTGCTGTACAAGAACCAAGCTCTCTAGGCCATGCCATCTCCATCTTCTGTAAAGTTGAGGGTCTCATCTTTCAGTTGTTCCTGGAATTTTTTTTAATAAATATCTTGTTAGCACATGATGTTGAATAGAGTGAGCCAGTTAGAGTAGGTTCTATGTGGCCCACATAATTAACCACAGAGAGACGGGCTGAGAGCCGCTCCTCGCAGAAAGTTTGGTTCTTGAATACCGGCCTTAGTGTTAATTCTTATAGAGTCAATTTTGTTTCTAATTATACATAGTTTTAGTAGAAGGATTTGTTGAAATGTTTCCTGTTCCATCAATTTTACTATTTGTAATTAGTTGAAATCCTTTTTAAAATGTACGTATAGTTGATGTATTTTGTCATCATATTAATTTTTCTTTTCTTGTATTTGTTTTATACTAAAAATATGATCCATTATAGCCTTATTTCCTCAAAATCCTCATCGATGATCATCTATTATGTTGCCAATATACAAAATAAACTTAGATAGATATTATTTTGTTTTAAATTCTCTGATAAAGCTAAACTTGATAAGATGAACTTACATGAAGGGATTAATTCAAAACTTTGATAAATTCAGAAAAGTTAAATTTATTTTAAATTCTGAATGTCAAATTTATTTTAATAAATTGAAAACGTTGAATTTATTATTATAAATTCAAAAGATTGAATTTATTTAAATTCATATTCTTCATATATGGAGCAGCATTCATAAATTAGAGTAAAATATTAGCAAATTTCACCCTATTTGACCATAACAACAACATATTAATTTTTCTTTTCTTGTATTTGTTTTATACTAAAAATATGATCCATTATAGCCTTATTTCCTCAAAATCCTCATCGATGATCATCTATTATGTTGCCAATATACAAAATAAACTTAGATAGATATTATTTTGTTTTAAATTCTCTGATAAAGCTAAACTTGATAAGATGAACTTACATGAAGGGATTAATTCAAAACTTTGATAAATTCAGAAAAGTTAAATTTATTTTAAATTCTGAATGTCAAATTTATTTTAATAAATTGAAAACGTTGAATTTATTATTATAAATTCAAAAGATTGAATTTATTTAAATTCATATTCTTCATATATGGAGCAGCATTCATAAATTAGAGTAAAATATTAGCAAATTTCACCCTATTTGACCATAACAACAACAGAGATTGATTGAATAAACGAGCCTTCATTAAATGATTTGATGCTGTTATTTATCTACAAGCTAATGGAAATTAAAATTCATCGGAGAACATATTGTTTAAACAACTCACCTCATAGGATTCATGCTTCCATGATATCGCGATTTCAAACATAATCATGTTCATCGTCAGCCATAACTCCGACTGATGAAATTCTTCGGCCGTCAACTATTCTATTGTCGCCATCTTCAGTGCTGCCATCTATGGTTGAATTTATGAACTTCGAAATCAATGTAATTTCGTTAGGGATATCAAAATTCATTGATCTATTTTTGTTTTTCTGAATGTATATTTTTTCCCAAACTGTCAATTCCAAAGGTTTCTCTACTTGTTTTAAAAGTTTAGCTTCTCTTCCAATTTTATGATGTTCTAATAAACTATGTGCAGCAATTGGAGATTTTTCAATTTCACAATTTTTAATATTTCTGAAATGTTCTTTTGTCCGAATTTCCAAATACATAGTTTATTAGAACATCATAAAATTGGAAGAGAAGCTAAACTTTTAAAACAAGTAGAGAAACCTTTGGAATTGACAGTTTGGGAAAAAATATACATTCAGAAAAACAAAAATAGATCAATGAATTTTGATATCCCTAACGAAATTACATTGATTTCGAAGTTCATAAATTCAACCATAGATGGCAGCACTGAAGATGGCGACAATAGAATAGTTGACGGCCGAAGAATTTCATCAGTCGGAGTTATGGCTGACGATGAACATGATTATGTTTGAAATCGCGATATCATGGAAGCATGAATTCTATGAGGTGAGTTGTTTAAACAATATGTTCTCCGATGAATTTTAATGATTATACCTCATAATGTTTACTTCCCAACATTAATTAAATATAACTAATGGAAATTGTTTCATTATTTCCTAGCACACCTACCACAGCATTTCCCTCTTTCCTATCAGTAGTCTGATGATTCCTACAAGAATATCCACATTTTCTATATCCACATTCTGTTCTGATTTTTCCTAGCATTTCTTCATAACACACAGGGACATACAATTTCCTTAATGTTGATTCTTCTGGTGTTTCAAAATTAGTGTATTTTATAAGAAATTTTCTAAGCTCTGGAATTTTCAATTTACATAAAGGAATATCTGATGAAAGAAAAGCTTTTCATAAATCTGCATAATATTTGGAAGTTTTTGAAACTGGAGGATGTGAAGAGGAAGCTGTTTCATCTGAAAGGTAGAGGTTACACATGAAGCAGCTGCTAAATGCTGTAACACTTGAGATTGCTAATCCCCATTAACAGATTTCCTAAATTTTTTTGATAAAAAGAGCCTTTCCATTATTTGTAAACATTCCACTAAATTCACCAACATATTGCTTTATTTTTGGTATTATTTCACTTAATGTACTGATCTGTATAAATGATCTGATGTAATGAAGACAAATGATTGACAAGATGCTGATAAGAATATTCAAGTCAATGAATTGCATCAGCCTAATCAGATGTAAGGGATTCTCTTTCAAGCTAGCACATGAAGTGAAGGTCACGATGTGCCACATTATGTTTAAGAATTGAATTCATTCTGATTGTGCTTTCATTAATATAAAAAATGTACAATTTTCTGGATTCATTAAAATATTATAACAAAAAATAACAATTTATGCATCAGCCAAATTGTTTAAAATATGTATTTAAATAAAATATTTAAAAAAATACAGGTGATGCAAAATAGGTATTAAAACTTTTTGTCTACTGTGGTTTAATTGTATGCTGTAAATGATTCTCCTTACGTTATTGTTGTATTGTAGGTCTGATAATTCTATAGGTCACCCACCGATGTCTCAATTCACATATCAGAATGGAAATACTAAGATTGGAACACTGTTTGTTTATTGTAAGAAATCTTACAAACTTTGGATGTAATGTTGTGGTGAGACATGCATTCAACAGAAAATTTGGTCCAAGAACAGCACCATCTGAAATGACCATTTCTCGAATTGTGATGACAAAATTTAAGCATCCTCTGATGTGGATGTTGGTTGATGAAACATTTTGAAAAGACCATTTCCCTACATGATTTCAGAAGGGCCACTCAGGATCTATAACACTGGAGAATGTGGAACAAGTGAGAACCCTATTCAATGAGGAGCCCACTACAGCACAGCAACTCAAGATATCACGATGGTCTCTCCAAAGAATCATGAAACACAAACTGATATTTTTCCCTTACAAAATTCAATTGTGCCAATCTTTGAAGGACAGGGATGTGGAGCGATGATATTCCTTTACAAATGAGATGATTGAGGCCTTTGAAAATGGAACAGTCGATAAGGATCAGATCTGGTACTGATGAGGCACACTTTCATCTCCATGGGTATGTCAACAAACAGAAATGCGCAATAGGAGTACTGTGGATCCACATGTTCTAGTTACTGCTCCTCTTCATCCACAAAAGTCACTGTTTAGATGTGCAATCAGTACACAATGTAACACATTGGGCCCATTTCTATTGAGGGAACTGTCACAGCAGAAAAATACAGACTGGAACTGGAACATGAATTTTTACTGGCTGCACGATGTGGCTGAGTACTCCAAAACTACTGGTTAATGCAGGATGGAGCACGTCCACTCCATACTGCTCATGTCTTCGATTTCCTTCAGTGATTTAATATAATAAATTTGGGAATTTTTAACATTATGAGATTTTATTGATAAGAATCAAATGAATCGTGAATTCTTCTTACCTCATACTTCTATGTTTTTTTTAAACACAGCACCGCAGTATCGGCGACCATCGTCAGCTGTTTTCACGACTGTCAATTTTTTCTTTTGGCAGTAATTATGATGGCAGTTTGGATAATTACCAGCAAAAAAAAAAATTGACAGTCGTGAAAACAGCTGAAATGGTGATGATGGTTGCCAATACTGCGGTGCTGTGTTTAAAAAAAACATGGAAGTATGAGGTAAGAAGAATTCACGATTCATTTGATTCTTATCCTTCGGTGATGTTCAGAGATCAGATTGTTTCCCTGGACACCTTAAAATTCACTGGGCATGGTGTGAAATGGCCCCTTTATAGTCCCGATCTCAATCTGTGTGATTATTATGTGGTTATCTAAAGAACAGAGTCTTCAAAGATGCATCTGCAATACTCATCATTGTACTGCAATTTCAAGACAGATTCTTGGAGTAAAATATGATGTTCTTCAGCAAGTTATCACGGAATTCAACTCAAGGCTCTACACACTCATTGCTGCAGAAGGAAAGCACTTTAAAAACCTTTTGTATTAAATTTCAAGTTGTCTGTTACAGCATAAATATGATAACAAAAATCTATCACACCAAAATGTTTCTTTGACTTAATGTAGTACATCTAATACTAATTGTATTTTTATTATTAATTCTTAACTTTTTAAAAATTTTTCAAGATTCTGTAGTCCTTTTTCCACCAATGAAATTCTGAATTTTTGAAATTTTTTTCCTAATACATTTTTTCTGCTGCTTTCTTTCTTGTTCTAGTCTTTCCTTTCTTGAATTAAATTTTATATTCAACATTTTTTTGTATATTTATTATTTTAAGTTGTTCATTGGAAAAATGTTTATTGTTAAAAAGTCCAAAAATTTAAAGCATGATGGTTTAATATATATATATACTTAGTACATATATAGTTTAATGAAAAAATGATAAATATGGCTCTTAATAACTCAACTCAGCCACTGTAAGCCTTATACTGACAGCTAAAGATAGTGTGGTATGTATGTGTATGGTCAATGGAAAAATAGTGAGTTGTTTATCTGTCCAGCAGCCATGGAAAGTGGAGTCGGTGGCATTAGAATATGGTTGGTTGGTATCTAATGTCGAGCACTTGATAATGAAATCATTCGCTCTCTTGCACTCCAATATTTAGCAGAAAGGCTGGTCTCTTCTACAAAAGCTGGACAACGGAGGAGATGGTTTCTTCCCATATCTTCATTTAAATTGCAAAAAGGGCATTTAGGTGAATCTGTTATGCCAATTCTGTGTATCTTTCTCCAAGGCTTCATGTTTGTATTGGAGTACAATATACTAGTTGTAACCGTTTAGTAGTAGGCACCACATGTGGTGGTTACGTCACCCATAGAGAGAAAGTAGGTATAAGAAGGAAGGAGAAATGAACCCCTAGGCCTCGAGTACTCTAATACCATCAGGGTCGAAAGAAACAAGAGGTCAGTCAAGGGAGACTGGATAGAAGAGTTGAAAGAGGGAATTGGTATGGGGAGGAGAAGTAATACCAATTCGGTCAAAAAAGAAAAACTCACCAAGCTGACCAGTGCTTGTTGGTGAGTAGCCCTTCCCTTTCGTTCATCATGCATAAGCATGATTACTAACAGCTGCACCACGAGAAGGTGAGGGATTGGACACTAGGTTACTGTCCAGGTCGGTTCCTTTAAGCCTTCGATGGAAGGAATTAAAGGGTCTCCTCTCTGTTAAAAACAGTAGCCTTTCCGCAGCCGGCATTAGAATATACATCCTCATATTTTATATTATATATATTCACCATTTTGTTTCAGGATGTTTGTAATTTCTGGCCTACAGAACTGAAAAGTAGCATAAGCCCTATGCCTCATCTTACGGTCACTAAAAAGCAGGAGGATGACACTGCTTCATGGAAAATACACACTGTCAATTTAACAGATACTGGTACTTCTGTGAGTATTATTTCAGCCATTATATATTACAAGGTAGGAAGCATTGACAATGTGGAGAAACTATAGTCTGCAAGAAAATAGAAAATATGAGGCGAGTCAAAATCACAAACTCATAATAATTAAAAGAAATCAATTGATTTGGTGTTTACTTGATGAAAATCCATTATGTTCATTAATAAAATAAAATAAAATATAAATAAAATTAAACTATTAAGTTTTATTTTATTTAATTAATAAAATTAAAAGAAACATAGTGTTACTTTAAAATTCATCGGAGAACATATTGTTTAAACAACTCACCTTATAGGATTCATGCTTCCCAACATTAATTTAATATAGTGTTACTTGTTTCAAATATTAAATAAAGTCATTATGGTATTTTCACTACTAATTGCATAATTGAATTCTTAGGGTATTGAACAACATTTGAGATGGTTGATTTTGTCAGCTTCAGAAGGGCTGGCTAAAATTTTTCTAAAAGATTAACTGCATAGATGTGCACCTATGATCATATCATGTTGAAAGTAACTGAGCTTTGCAGATCTAACCATGTTGATATTATTTGCAATACTGAACAGTACACAACATTCTGGCATTGATATGAAGTCGTCACCTTACCACAGCAGCACTTTTGAGGGATGTCCCAATATTTTTGATCATATAATGTACAATAAATTGTGTAAATAAATCTGCACCCATCTCAAGTATTATTTGTAGTCATGTAGACTACTAACAGTTTTCCCACTGTTAATTATTTCCCACTTCTGTAGAATGATTCTGAAAGTAACAAAAATTCAGATAACATAGTTTATTTTTTATAATTGTAAATGAATGCTCCTACACTAGAGGGTTAATAATGAATTTACTTGTTTAGCTTTAGTTTTAAAATTAATAGTGATAATTGTGAGATTATTTTGATGGATATCACAAAGCAATCTTTATGATTAATCGATTATATTTCAGAGGCAAGTAGTAAATATTCTTCACCTTAAGAACTGGAGCATCAACTCTAAAATGCCACCATCTGATGATGTGTTGATAGCATTGTGGGAAGAAGCAGAAAGACTCTATAGTGGCAAGGAGCCTATTGTAGTATGCTGTTTGTAAGTACAATACTTAAATAGTTTTACAACTGAAGTGTAGCTGAGACTGGAATTTTGAAACATTCTTTCAGTTCTTTTAATGGATTTAATTTTTTTTCATTGTCAAATTTTATTACTTTGACCTTTTCACTGCTGAGATATTTCCAGTCATTCAAACTCTCCTTGCTGAGTTATTTGTACAATTATTAAAATATTTTAAAATATTATCCTACCATTTCTAACAAATATATTAGTAAGCAGACTTACTCCCTATATTGATGACATTCTAGGAGATCATCAATTTGCATTTAGAAGAAACAGGTCTACAACAGATCAGATTTTTAGTATAAGACAGATTTTAGAAAAGAAATGGGAATATGATGGTAATGTACATCAACTATATGTTGACTTCAAAAAAGCATATGATTCAATTAAGAGGGAGAAGTTATATAGCATTCTAAGTCCTCTGGACAATTTGCTCCTTTAATTAAAGTTATGCTTGAAAATGACAATTTAAAAAAACATGAACTTTTTAGAGTGAAAATAGTATAAAACATCTTACCCATGTAGAGCTGCCTCCTCCACCTGGAGGACCCCCATGGTCCTCCAGCCCATTCTGACCTTTTCTACTAAAACCCCCGCTTTTTATATTATCATCTCTACCTTTCGCCATTCCCAAAAACTAATGGAAACCCTATTTTCTTACCCAATCTTTTGTAATATCCCTAGTTCTATCAGGGTCATATTATATAAGATGTTTTTCTTTTACTTATCTTAATGTGTTTGGGTTATATAAGTTTTTGTAAGAGTGTCCCATTGGGTTGAAACTAACAAAGCTGTTTGTGATATTATATAAGATTTTGTAAGTGTGTCCTCATAGATTGAAAAATATATTGATGTGAAATCATTTTATTATAATTTTTACCCTCGTTTTTTATTTATAAAACTCTGATATACATTTTGATTGGGACTTCAATCAGTGTATTAAATATGATTATTTATTCCCTATCTTCTGGTGTAATAAACAAGTGTCTTGTGTATATGCTTCATCTGTTTTTATAGAATTTTATTATTATGGCATTTAGGCCCTAGTGTAGGCGTAACACAATTGTTATATAAAATTCTTCTTTTCACTTTATTTCATTCTTACAATTATCACTATATCTTCAATCACACTTTCATGTAACAGCTGTTATTTTTATAAAGTTTATCAGATATTCACTTATCACACAATTACAGGCACAGAACTTCCTCACAGTCTAGCTTCCAATTTAACTTCTCGCCGTTCAACTCGTGACTGTCGCGACACTGATTGACTCGCCGGCCTTCTCGTCCACTCTTTTATATAGGCGGGGGAGGAAAGCTCTAGTAATAGCTTCGAGCAACTTCGAAGCCCAGAAACCTCTGGCTTCCGATCTTTCTCCAAGGAGAAGGAGACACCGGTGGAAAGGTCTGGCAACACATTCCAGACCATTCAAGCGGCTCTGCGGGTCACTAACTCGCTAGGGGCAACTCACCCGCGCAATTCAAACTCCGCTTACACGACATGTAACCCTGCCCCCTCCTTAATGTTGATCGTCCCGATCAGCTCTTCCTTGGTATGCAGCCAGTCGATCTCAGTGATTCACAGCCATTCCTCTTCCGTGCTGGCGCTGAATCTAGCAGACCACACCGTTGCTTCTTCTCCATGACCATACAACCCTGTATGGTCCATCCCAGGGACGCTGGAGCTTCGGTGGTCCTCCACTGGTTCTGGCTGCTGTGAGGCAGACTACCATTCTGACGAGGCATCCGACGACAGTAGCGGGGACATGGATGTCGTCCTCCCTGAGGTCCCTCTCTCATGGGCTTTCTGCTTTCTCCTTCATTAACATTCTGCCCATCCGGTATGCGTGGTCGCCGGGGTTGACCACGCCCACCTCTGAAGTTAGGATGGACGAAGCGATGACGAGGTCCCCCATGACCTGCATGTTCTCCACGATATTCCTTCAACTCGAAACAATCCTTCCTCACAGTTACGCTCACAATTAACCTCTCGCCATCCAATTTCAGACTGGCAGTCACGGACCAATTATCCCACTTCTGACACCAGATATAGCTGATTATATGGGGTTTTCCTCTTACTTATTTGGACTTTATGTACTGATCTGTTTTTGTATTTCTGTATTAGATGTTTCAATCCGAATAAATAATTCATTTTGTTTCTGCATTTGTTTAGTTTCTATATTTAATTCTTTAAGTAAGTTCTGTAATTCTTCCATTGTTTTATTTATTTATTTATTTTTATTACTTACTGATGTAGTACTCCTTTTCAATGATAGATGGCTATCCCTCCGCTGATCAGCACTCTGCTTTACCGACATTATCGGTGTGTACTTAATCCCAACTGCTGACACCAAGATGTCGCTGATAGCATTTTCCTCTTACTTATTTGGACTTAGATGAATACACAATTGTTATATAAAATTCTTCTTTTCTCTTTATTTCCTTCTAACAATTATCACCAAATCTTCAATCACACTTTGATGTAAGAACTATTATTTTTATAAAGTTTATCAGATATTCACTTATCACACAATTACAGGCACAGAACTTCCTCACAGTCTAGCTTCCAATTTAACTTCTCGCCGTTCAACTCGTGACTGTCGCGACACTGATTGACTCGCCGGCCTTCTCGTCCGCTCTTTTATATAGGTGGGGGAGGAAAGCTCTAGTAATAGCTTCGAGCAACTTCGAAGCCCAGAAACCTCTGGCTTCCGATCTTTCTCCAACGAGAAGGAGACGCTGGTGGATAGGTCTATCAACACATTCCAGACCATTCAAGTGGCTCTGCGGTTCACTAACTCGCTAAGGACGACTCACCCGCGCAATTCAAACGCCGCTTACATGACATGTAACAATACATATATTTAATATCATTTTATTAAAATAAATAGGTATCAAACTGTAGTCTAAACTAACAATTTTGCTCATCATGATAAAATTTATTTATAACGAGGATGTTACTCTCTGATGATAATTTAATGTATTTAAGAAATTTTACGAGAAATTAGTTTATGCCTATTTTTCAATTTTTTAAAGGCTTTCATAATATGTATGTGTGTACATTTTGCAAAATGATCTATGGCAATTAATTTTGATAAAGAATCGTCACTCATGGGTTAATGATTGATAGGGGTATTTCATTATATCCCAGTATAAAATAATCACAACATTACTAAAAAATCTATCTCGTAGTCTAATATTTGTTATCATAGAGAGCCTAAACTTTTGTCCATTGCATTATAACTCTGTCAAATATTGCAATAAGATTTATATATTTTTTTAATTTCCACAAGTTAGTAGATAAACTCTGTATGATTTTTTTTCAGCAGATATAAAAATCTTTGGAAATATTGCATTTATGTAACACTGGGTTAATATCCCTATCATACAACAGTACAGTATATTTGTTCATACAATTAATCCAGATATTTGGTATCTACTTAATCTCCAATTCCATGGCACGAGAGGTCTAGAAGGCCCTTGACCTACCTGCTGGCTTCACATCCACATGTGTAAATCACAGAGATGAACAATCATCGAGCCAATATTAGGGTGAGATGTATCAGCATATCAGATCCCCAGTCATTATAGCTGGTTTTCTCAACCTGGAACTGCTACTTATTGTAGCTACCCAAATTCCAACAATGTGGGCACTGGTCCCATATTGGCATAAGATAATTGAAAAAAAAATTCTGCTCTCATGGGGATTTGAACATGCACCAATGCAACATGTGTTAAACTGCTTGGCTATATGCAGAATACCCACTTAATCTTGTTGGTTGGTTGGTATCTAATGTCGAGCACTTGATAATGAAATCATTCGCTCTCTTGCACTCCAATATTTAGCAGAAAGGCTGGTCTCTTCTACAAAGGCTGGACAACGGAGGAGATGGTTTCTTCCATATCTTCATTTAAATTGCAAAAAGGGCATTTAGGTGAATCTGTTATGCCAATTCTGTGTAGGTGTTTATTCAAGCAGTCATGTCCCGTTAGCAGTCTGAATGTTGCTACTGCAGATTTTCTTTGTAATGTAGTAATGTCATAAGTTTGTAGATTTTCCCATTCCTTTCCAGATGTTTTGGTGGTGTATTCTTCTCTAAGTTTATTGATGTATTTATTTGAGATAATTCTTTTGATAGAGTGAAAGGAAACTGGAGCAGAAGTTGGGTTTGAAACAATTTTGCTACCCTTCTTGGCTAGAAAATCGGCTATTTCATTGCCTGTCACTCCACAATGGGCCGGAATCCATTGAAGTACAACTTTTTTATGTAGACGGGATAAATGTTTTATCATTTTGTGACATTCGATAATTTTGATGCTTTTGGGTGTTGTGTCTCGTGTTATAGCAAGAAGAATGGCTGCTTTGGAGTCACATAGAATTACAACTTTTGTAAATTTTTGGATGTGATGTAAAAGATTTTGTAAACTTAAGAAAATTGCTAGAATTTCGCCATCAAAGTTTGTTGAATTTGTGTTTAGTTTACGATAAAAGGAAAAAAGTGGACATACTGCACCAGCACCAGTGCCACCGTCATTTGGTAGGCTGGAGCCATCTGTAAAAATATGTATCCATTCAGGAGCTGGGTATCTTAGATTTATTATTTCCAGTGACATTTGTTTTAAAATATATGGAGGAGTTTCAGATTTCTTGATGTCTTCTGTTAAATGAAGGTTATATTCGATTTCCAAACATTCTAGAGGGTTGTTTCTCATCTGCATATTTTCTTTTGAATGTGGAAGTTGCAATTTCTGTTTGATTTCTTGTACAATGCTTAGGAAGCTTTGCTGAGATTTTAAACATACTTGTGGTTTTCTTTGGGTCCAGTTATTATGGGGTAGCTTGGTGAGTTTTTCTTTTTTGACCGAATTGGTATTACTTCTCCTCCCCATACCAATTCCCTCTTTCAACTCTTCTATCCAGTCTCCCTTGACTGACCTCTTGTTTCTTTTGACCCTGATGGTATTAGAGTACTCGAGGCCTAGGGGTTCATTTCCCCTTCCTTCCTATACCTACTTTCTCTCTATGGGTGACGTAACCACCACATGTGGTGCCTACTACTAAACGGTTACATCTAGTTTATTGTACTCCAATACAAACATGAAGCCACTTAATCTTGTCAATACACTTCTTATATGTTGTTTTAATATCTCAAAAAAAACTTTCCCATGAGGTTTTAAACTCAGATCTGCAGCAGGCAGTGTGTTATCACCTGACCTAACATAAGAGGATTTGGTTAACGCAAATATATAGAATTAAACAGTGCTAGTAATATGCAGTGTGCCATATTATGCCTTTGTTAACTACAGCATAATTATTATTTTTCTTCCTTTCATGTTATGGTCTCAATCCAACATTTGAAGGGGGTCTGTCCAAAGATAATAATTATACAAACAGCAAATCTGCTTCAGATACATCATTTTCAAATTCATAACATTTGCATATAGGAAGGAGGATAATAATTTATTTAAAAACCATTTGTCATAAAACAGATTTTTTAAAATAATTCTGTGATAAACAATTTATTAAATTTTAACATCCATTTGTGACTCAAGGCATAACTGTAGTAGATTCTAGTATTATCAATATCTATATTTTATTAAAAAAATAACAAATAGAAACTCATTATCTAATGGTTTAAGGCAAGCCGATGTTGTGTCTCCTCTGCTATTCAATTTTGTACTAGAGCAGGTAATTAAATCTCTAGATGATAAAAGAAGAGGTATAATTAAAATGGTATTAATACATTGTTGGTATATATTGATGATGCATTATTATTAGGTGATCTGATAATAAAGTTCTTAATAAAAATTTTAAATCAAAAAGAGATGAACAGACAGGTGAATGGAGAAGACTACATAGCAGAAAGCTACACATGATATTTATGAGAAACCAAATGTAATGAGAATGGTTTAAGTTTCATAGACTGCGATGTGCAGGACATGGGGAATGAAATACGGGCATGGAAACTAATTTAACAGTAACCATGATTTGAGAGAGGTGAATTATACAAGGAATGACTGGAAACCATTAGCTCAGGATAAGGATGTATGGAGGGCTTATGTCCATACAGCCATAAATCTCTGGGTTTGATAATGCTAGTGATTTGTTATTAGACAATAGTATTATGTTTATGAGTTATAAATATGGTACACAATTTTTAAAACATTTAAAAATATATAACTGAAGGTATAAGTGTATTTTAATTGATTATTTATTAACCAAATTTCCTGTGTAAGCCTAACCTAAAATTATAAAAATTATGTTAATATTTCAATAGCCATACAATATTAAATTATTTACTTTGATTTCTTTTTAGTTCAGGCATAAACCTCACATGGAATAACAATGATGATAGTAATAATCAAACATAAAAGTCATCATGTCATAATTTCGTCTATTAATTTTGAGACATTGGTAAGCATTTCGATTTGAGGATCTTCACGAATATATGAAATTATTATAATTGAAATAATCATTAGAAAAAAATGTAAAAATCATTGTAAATGGTGGGAAATAATTTGAAAAATGAAAGCCTAAAAATAAAATTTGACAGGAGTTTATGAAGGAATTAAAAAAGTCGCATCACAGGTTGTAAAGAGTAGCCTAATTTATTACAGAAATATCTGTAGGCCTACGTAATTGTGAGCATCCATATTCAGTAAACATTTGCTCGTTATTTCTTTTTAATTATTGTATCTTACTTTGTAACCATGTAATTATAAGCATTTTTTTAAAATTTTTATTTTAGAAACGAATAATATATCCATTATATAGCACCTGTCTGCTATAATATGCCTCAGGCAGGTTGGAAATGTTTTGGAACATGCTTTGGAAGGCATTGAAAACCGTTTTTAGCAGGTATTTAGAGCCAACCTTGTCGGAAAAAATAGATTTATGCTTCATTAGTGAGCAACGAATGTTCTCACGGAAAACTCAGCTCACCAGTGATTGGAAGTAATTGAGTAGAGGCAAATGTCTATGCATATGGCCCTTAAGCCTGCATTCACTGAAATTCGTGAATTTTCAGTGTTGAAATTGTGAACAGTAGGAATAAAATTTCCGCTATGCCATTGGAATAAATCACTTCAACCACGATTTCTTTTTTGGAGGCTGCAGTACCAGCATGGAATCATTTTCTTCAATTTCACTATCACCACTATCTTCAGGAATACAAACTGCATCATCACAATCACTAATATCTGATAAATCAGAATCTAATGTTTCCAAACCTTGAAGTAACTCCACATTGGAAAGAAAAACGTGACCTAAGAATTCACAATCATGTGACCGCCAGCAGACAGCTAGCATGGTGAAAATTACTTCCTTGTGCATGGTTCTGGATTTTTTTAAATAGGAGGCGACTCAATGCAAGGAGAAATATGGAATAAGTTTGTTTATTTTCCTAAGAGATGGCAGTATATGCATGCTTAGTTTGAAAGCATTGTGTTACATATTATATAACTAGCAGGCATTTGAAGTTGAGAAGGGGTATACACGTCCGTAGCATGGCAACCATTTTCTTTGCGATTGCTTATATATGTCCGTAGCAGTGAATAGGATAATAAATAAATATTAACTTTCTATGTAACTATTCAACAAGCAATATAAAATAAAACCCCTAAAATATGTTTTCAATGAATTGACTCATATATAGCCTGATGTTTAGGTTGTTAGACATGTTTTAAGATAAAATGGAAAGTAAAGTAATATATCCAAAATACACTATTAAAAAAAATTAGAGGAACACATGTTTAAACCGAAGCCACGAAATAAATATTGAAAGAATTAAATTTTTGGGAGTCAGATGTTTTGATTTGAAGTATTGTTTAAAACCAGATTGTAGAGTCTTCTGGGTTTTATTAATTTTTCTCTGAATAATTTAGTGAAGTTCCAAGAGTTGCTGAAACCAAAGTGAATGCTCATTGAGTTATTATTTTTTTAAACATTTGTGGTAGGAAAGTGTTATTTTGTGTTGTCTGAAGCTAATATGCCGCAATGAAATATCTAAATGAAACATCAGTTGCATGATCGTACCATTTGCCATGTCTCTAGGATTCTTGATGTCAACCCTTCCTTCATCCATTGACTATGGATGCGATAAAGACACATGGATACAAGAAGTGGTCTGGGCAAGGCCACAAGAAGGAGACTATAGAGGTACAGGATAGATTTCTTGTCCTATCAGCTTTGCGCAGACCAACATGTACAGCCAGAGATCTACAAAATGATTTATGAACAGCAACCGAGGTGATAATTTTTGATCAGACTGTAAAAAATAGACTGAGAAATGAAAGGTTGAGATCTAGAATCCTCGTTTAACACGTCAGCACAATGGAGCCTGGCTGCGATTTGCTCAGATTCATGTCAACTGGCAGCCCTGCCAATCAAAGGGTGTAATATTCATAAACAAATCAAGATTTCATTTAATGGGTTCTGATGGTCATATACGTGTATAGAAATGTCCTGGTGAACATTTTGATCCATCGAAAATTATTGAACGCGACAGAATTGGAGGTAGTTTTGGCTGGGAATACTATTGAGTCTCGGACAGAGCTTGTCATTGTCCAACAGCACATGAATGCTGATGTTTACATTCATGAAATTATCCTTCAACATGTCATATCATTTGCTTATTGTATGGACCCTTATTTTCTTCTAATGTATAATAATGCTACACATCGTACAGCACAGGCTACCAGAGATGTCCTGCAAGAATGCCAGATTTGGGTGATGGACTGGCCTGCATGCAGTCCAGACCTCAATCTGATCGAGCATATGTGGGCTAAGCTGGAAAAACTTGTTCGTAAGCGTCTGCTGTGCCACAGAACCTGGAAGAACTTTCAAATGCACTCACCGAGGAAAGGGAGAGAAACTCACAAGTTTCTGTAAGAAGGCTTCTGCGAAGCATGCATCATAGGTGTATTGCAGTCATTGAACCTCACGGAGGACACAGCAAGTACTGAGTGTTGAAATAACCACGGAAACATTGTTTCCTGAAATAATAAATCACAAATTTGCACTTTGTTTTCTGTTATAAATGATAATTTATTCATATTTTTAATACTGTACAATTAAATATTGTTTGAATGTCTATTATAATTTTACATAAATCTTCAATTCATAATTACAAATGATCAAACATTAAATTGTTTCAATATTTATTTTTTTGGCTTTGGTTTAAACATGTGTTCCTTTAATTTTTTTGAGTAGCGTATGTGTTAACAAAATGTTATTCAACTTTTATAACATTCATGATGTGTTCTGTTGAGGTATTATTCAAAATTAAAGTATAAAATTATGGAATATTCACCTGAAAGGTCCATCTCCTCAACTTTATTAATTATTTAACTGTAGCGCTTTCGGGACTAGTCACATCATCAGCAGGATTCAAAACTGGTGTTTCACTGAAGATCTGGTACAGGGGATTACATGTACTGGGTTCGTTTTCATTTATCAGATGGTCGTTGTTGTGAACTGCTTTCATAATTTCCATCTCCTCGAGTACGTTTATCTTCGCTGGATTATTTTCTCTGTGCATTACTGTTAGGGTGTTTTCAATATTTAACATGCAATGTCCTTCATGGATAATGTGTTTTGCATAGCTTGATTTTCCTTCTGCGTGAATAAAGTCTCAAAAATGTTCTTTAAATCTGATGTTAAAACTTCTGTTTGTTCTTCCTATATAAAATTTGCTGCAGTCCTTACATGTCAATTTATATACTCCTTTGCTGTTGAAAACGTTATTTTCTTCAATGTTATTGCTTATTATGTTTTCAACACCAAAGGAGTATATAAATTGACATGTAAGGACTGTAACAAATTTTATATAGGAAGAAAAACAGAAGTTTTAACATCAGATTTAAAGAACATTTTTGAGACTTTATTCACGCAGAAGGAAAATCAAGCTATGCAAAACACATTATCCATGAAGGACATTGCATGTTACATATTGAAAACACCCTAACAGTAATGCACAGAGAAAATAATCCAGCGAAGTTAAACGTACTTGAGGAGATGGAAATTATGAAAGCAGTTCACAATAATAACCATCTGATAAACGAAAACGAACCTAGTAAATGTAACCCCCTCTACCAGATCTTCAGTGAAACACCAATTTTGAATCTTGCGATGATGGGACTAGTCTCGAAAGCGCTACAGTTAAATAACTAATAAAGTTGAGTAGACGGACCTTTCAGGTGAATATTCCATAATTTTATATTTTAATTTTAGAATGTTATTCATTACACAAACTCGCAGTTATGAACATGTATTCAGTCAATTATTACGAGTTAGGGATTTAGACTCACCTCATATTTAAAAAAAAAAATGAGGTGAGTCTAAATCCCTAACTCGTGATAATTAATAGAAACCTCATAGTGTTACTTCCTTCATATATTAAATGTATTCAGTCATTTGCTCATTTTCAATATTGATCGAATGATTGATCCTTGTTTGTCCCACTCGGGACATGGTTACACTTCTAGTGAGGACTTCCTTAACCAGATTAATTTAGTTACACATTTATTTAACTTTTACAGGAATTAATCTCTATGAGGTTTAATTTATGGTAAAATAAAATGTTTCTTACCTCTCCTCATACAAATCTTCTAAGTAGATCGCGATTTCGATACCATAACAGTCTCATTCAGTACTTTTTTTGGCGACTGATATTATGTCAATCGGAAGAAACTCTTCCCTCTGGGAAGAAGAAGAGAGTACTGAAGATGAGGCCGTTATGGTCTCGAAATCGCGATCTACTTAGAAGATTTGTATGAGGAGTAGTAAGAAACATTTGATTTTACCATTACTTACACTTATTTGCCTGCAGATGTCAGTGAGTGACATGTAGTTAGTACATTATCCATTCTAGTAGGAAACTAGGGTATTATGTGATGAAGACCGAATACATTTTGTTCAGAGGCACTATGAATGCTTGAGGTTCTTTTATGACCTGAAAAATCTTGAGACTTGGGACCCAAGTCCTGGAGGACTTATTCCTTGGATTTTTGTCATCCTACAAATAGACAACCTGTAACTCTTGGGACTAGAAGCAAGATTTACAGTATTACTTGTAACAAAAAAAACATGATTTAATCAGTACAGATCACTATTATTAATTGACAAAATGAAATGAAAATACTATGATAATTGTAAAGTGAAATGATTTATTTTTAGTTGTCCTAATTATGAAATAAGTGCAAATGATAGGAACTTATTTATGTCCATGTATTTTCTATTGATTTATCCTTGTTTGTTTACACATACAATTACTAATTAAGTTCAACATAGTTTAAATTCAAATACCTAGGAACAATAATCACAAATAGGAATGATATGCAAAAAAAAATAAACATGGGCTCAATTCTGGAAATGCGTGCTATTATGCATTACAGAGACTAATGACGTCTCAACTCCTTTAAAAAAATGTTAAATTGAAAATATATAAAACTGTTATTCTACCAGTTATATTATATGGGTGCGAAACATGGACTCTTACTTTAAGGGAGGAAAGGAGATTACTAGTGACGATTTTATTATTAATTTAACACTTCTCATAGAAGGATAAATTATATTTGAAGAGAAAAATTTTTGCCTAGACCGGGACTCGAACCCGGACCCTTGGCTTTCCAAAAAAAAAAAAAAAAATAGAGATTACTAGTATTTGAGAATAAAGTACTTAGGAAAATTTTTGGACCAAAGAGAGATGAACAGACAGGTGAATGGAGAAGACAACATAACAGTGAACTACTTGGTCTTTATAGGAAGCTAGATATAATAGGTACAGTTAAGCCTCGTAGAGTGCAATGGGCAGGACAAATGGCACGGATGGGGAATAAAAGATATGCATGGAAGCTTCTTGTAGGAAAATCAGAGGGAAAACGGGTAGACCAAGAATGAGGTGGGAGAATAACATTAACTAAGATTTGAGGGAAGTAGATTATACAGGGAATGATTGGAAAACATTAGCCCAGGATAGGGATTTATGGAGAGTTTATGTCTTCATGGCCATGAACCTATAGGTTCGATAGTGCCAGTGAGTTAGTTAGTTAGGTAGTTTCCTGTTGCTTTCCACACCAGTGAAAGATGATAATGATGATGATGGCCAGATGATATTCAGGGATCATTTGGGCTTTAAAGCTACCTGACATTTGCCTTACAGGGTGAGGAAAACCCCTGGAAAAACCTCACCCAGGAAGCTTTTGCCAACCGGGAATCAATTGCTGGATAGAATTTTATATGATACCATTAAAAGAAAAATTTCATGATAATTAATTATTACAGTCGGATTTGTCAGCTTGGAACAATGATGGTTTGTTTCTATTCCTGTGTTAATTCTTCATTTTTTCAGATTAAAATCGTGAGCTTATGTATTTTATTGTACAATTTGTCATCTCCTTCTCAAATCAACTCAGCTGGAATTTTATCTACACATGAAGACGTCATCGTCAATATCGTTGTTTAGTTTTGTGAAATTTTTATCTATTTTTAAAATTAAGGCATTCATATAGGCTATATTGAAGATTTATTGTGCAGTTCAGTATACACTTATTTGAATGAAAATTACAATGGAATGTAACACTATGAGGTAATTTACAATTTATAAATTAAGTCAGATAAATATTTTTTCATCTTACCTCTTAAAACTCTGTGTTTTCACGGTACCGGATTCAAAGGCCTTTGCCTCCATAATCAACCAAAACTCCAACTGTTGAAATTTTGCCATTACCATCATCTTTCGAACTGCCATCTGGTGCCAATTTTATGAACTTTGAAATTAAATTTTGCTTGCCGGGAACTTCAAAATTCATGGATCTATATAGAGAAAAAGTTTATGAGGTGAGCTGAATAAAAAGGCCTCTAAGCAAAAGTTACCATTCTCAACATTTTAGTTATACCTTAGTTGTCTGCTAGAACCTTATTGGGTGGATTTCTCAACCGAAGTCTTAACCACAACACCCGCTTTCCAATTTTTTATTGTTTCCAAAACAACTATAAAAATGACTGAAAATTCACAGACATTGTTATAAAACCATAGACATGATTCAGACATTGTTCTTTTAATTAACAGCTGTAGATTTTCAGTTTTTATGGTTGTTATGGAAACAATAAAAAATTGGAAAACCGTGGTTGTGGTTTAGACTTTGGTTGAGAAATCCACCCATTGAATCGGTATGCTGACCACATGCCATTATGACATCTGTATGCAAATATGATAACTAAATTAACTTGGTCTAATAACTCCGAACAAAGGAGAGGCTATGGCTTAACATTGGGCTATGTCATTATAGATAGATAGATTATGGAGGTGAGTGAAACATTTTTCATCATTATAGAGACAATAGTTTTCTGATTAAGCAATATAATTAAATATATATTAATATAAAATATATTTGCCATATTTCTTTGTTCTATTTTCTGTTGGTGGTATTGATTTGTTAGTAAAATTAACTTTACATGTTTCAGCGATGGAGCCACAGCATGTGGGTACTTTGTGGCATTAGCATTCCTTATAGAGAAAATTAAGTTAGAACAACAATGTGATGTTTGTCAAGCTGTTAGAACTGTTCGTCAGAATCGAGAACAACTTGTTCCAACCTATGTAAGTAGAAATTTACTTCATTTGCAGTTTATCAGAACTGAAGATCACCTTCATCTGCATTTTAAATCTCACCAAGTTTTTTTACAATGTAACAGAGTCATCAGTTCATAAACACAGTATCCTAGAGCAATTATGTAAAATTGAAGGATATGGTTGAAAATCGTTTGATAGTCCACAATTTTTTTACTGAGGTAATTGAAATTTAAAGTCATAAATCTGTTTTGAATTTTTTCGTAACTAGTCAGAACGGAATTTGGTTATTTTCGATTGTACAAACATTACACTTTTTAAAAACTTAATGAAAAGCTTGATAATACAGAAAAATAACTTATGAGATATATGTTGGCGTTATGTCTCTTTTACACACGTCCCTCAACTATCACCCAAATACCATATGCGGCTCTGAGTATATTTCTTGAAACCAAAAAAAAATTAAAAATCTGTGCTATATATTTTCTAAAACTTTACCATTAACCTTTAAAGGACAAATGTCACATTTACATGATGCCACAAAAAAGGAGATAAATCTCATGTATTGGAAGTAGTACATTTTTAAGTTATGTAGATAGGAAATAACACTATGAGGTTTTTTAATATTGTTTATTTTTTATTATTTCACTCACCTCATACTTCATAATTCATAGCAGACCCTGGGTTTCTTCACATCTTTTGTGACATTCTCAATGCTGCGTCACGTTCACAACTGACGTCCAACGGCCTTCTATCCTGCAGACTGACCTCCGCGCCATCTGGTGGCCGACCGAAGAATTTCCAAATCAGTCCTCTTTCTTTATAACCGGGTATTTCAAAATTCATAGTTGTATTTTCATTCTTGCATATGTAAATTTTTTCCCAAATTGTGAGTTCCTTCGGTTTTTCCAATTGTTAAGTAATTTTGTTTTGGTTTCTATTCTATGTTTTTCTGACCAGGCATGTGCAGCTATTGCAGATTTTTCGGTTTCTCCATTTTTAACATTTTGAGGTGTTCTTTTAATCTTGTATTTAGATTCCTTTTTGTTTTTCCTATGTATATCTTTTCACAATCTTTACAATTAATTTGATAAATTCCCGATTTTTTGCAGTCTTCAATCTTTTCATTTTTGTTGGTTTTTATTAAATTACCTAAGCTGTAATCATTTTTAGGTGCTAATTTAATGTTGAATTTGTTGAAAATTTTTTGAAACTTGTCAAATACCAAAGGATGGTATGTGAACTTCTTGAATTTTTTGCCTATATTTTTATCTGTCTGAAGAGTACTTTCATTGATGACTTTTTGTTCTTTGAATTTATTTATTTTCTTGTGTATCATCTTCTTTTGAAAACCATTATCCTTAGCAATTTTTATGATGTGTTCTTTCTCTTTATTGTAATTTTCTTTGTTCATGGGAACATTCACAAGTCTGTGTGTTAAACTATTAAATACTGCTTGTTTGTGTGAAAAATGGTTAAATCCAGTAGCTTTTATATAATTGTCGATGTGAGTTTCTTTTCTGTAGGTTCCAAATTCTATTTTCTTTTTTTCTTCATTCGTAATCAATTTAAGGTCTAAAAATGGTATTTCATGATTATTTTCTATTTCCATTTTAGACCTTAAATTGATTAGGAATGAAGAAAAAAAGAAAATAGAATTTGGAACCTACAGAAAAGAAACTCACATCGACAATTATATAAAAGCTACTGGATTTAACCATTTTTCACACAAACAAGCAGTATTTAATAGTTTAACACACAGACTTGTGAATGTTCCCATGAACAAAGAAAATTACAATAAAGAGAAAGAACACATCATAAAAATTGCTAAGGATAATGGTTTTCAAAAGAAGATGATACACAAGAAAATAAATAAATTCAAAGAACAAAAAGTCATTAATGAAAGTACTCTTCAGACAGATAAAAATATAGGCAAAAAATTCAAGAAGTTCACATACCATCCTTTGGTATTTGACAAGTTTCAAAAAATTTTCAACAAATTCAACATTAAATTAGCACCTAAAAATGATTACAGCTTAGGTAATTTAATAAAAACCAACAAAAATGAAAAGATTGAAGACTGCAAAAAATCGGGAATTTATCAAATTAATTGTAAAGATTGTGAAAAGATATACATAGGAAAAACAAAAAGGAATCTAAATACAAGATTAAAAGAACACCTCAGAAATGTTAAAAATGGAGAAAACCGAAAAATCTGCAATAGCTGCACATGCCTGGTCAGAAAAACATAGAATAGAAACCAAAACAAAATTACTTAAACAATTGGAAAAACCGAAGGAACTCACAATTTGGGAAAAAATTTACATATGCAAGAATGAAAATACAACTATGAATTTTGAAATACCCGGTTATAAAGAAAGAGGACTGATTTGGAAATTCTTCGGTCGGCCACCAGATGGCGCGGAGGTCAGTCTGCAGGATAGAAGGCCGTTGGACGTCAGTTGTGAACGTGACGCAGCATTGAGAATGTCACAAAAGATGTGAAGAAACCCAGGGTCTGCTATGAATTATGAAGTATGAGGTGAGTGAAATAATAAAAAATAAACAATAGTACATTTTTATTCACAACCTGCAAAATAAGGGTGAATATTTTCTCATCAGTAAAGAGTGTCCATTGATAGCATACTGATGGAAGAGGCATACTGCTTCATCAGCCATGGACTTAGGTGATTATAATAATAAGGCCTAAGTTCAAAGTCCCTAGTAAGTAGCCTGGATATTGATATTTTTGTTAAGATCAGCTCCTGAACCATTACTGACTGTTTCTTACAACCTTTTGATGAATATCATATACCACTGTTTTCTGCACAGCAGGAGACTAGCAGCTCAAGGAAAGTCTTCCCTCGGACAATCCTTGACAGATCCAGTATGAATAAATCGCTGGATAGTTCAATAGACTAATATTCTGGTGATTTTCAGTTTCAAAACAGATTATAGAGTAAGCCAGAGCCATCCAAACTTATTTGCATCGCGGCCAAATGGAAGAAACACCAAGGTGTCGTGGGCCATAGGTCCTGTTATAGCAGTTGTGGTTTTTTATTATTATTATTATTATTATTATTATTATTATTATTATTATTATTATTATTATTATTATTATTATTATTATTATTTAATCAATCAATTGAGTTGGTGTTTACTTGATGAAAATGCATATTCATTAATTAAATAAAAATAAAACTTACTTTTATTTGATTTTCATATTTATTAAGATATAATTCAGTGACAGCTGTTTCGGTACACTGTACCTTCTTCAGACATGTTAACAAATTATGAATTGTGTTATTATAGTACATATCAACTGATCTAAGCAACAATACAACAATAATTTATTTAAATTTTTTAATTTAACAAAGACTATTCCTTCGAATCAAGTTGAGAATTTAACAGTTTGTTACTATTTTTCAATGTATTTATTTCTGCAGCCTCCATAAGGTCTAACTTCTTACCCTTATCACAAACATGTAAAATTTCAAAATTTGGATCCTAACAATGATTAAATTGGAATAGGTGGTTAGCATATTTTGAATATTCTAAATTTCTGTTATATGCTCTCATGTGTTCCTTTATCCGAGAGATAAAAGGTCTATCAGTTTGTCCTATATAGACATTGTCATATGTCATATCTTAATAAATATGTAAATCAAATAAAACTAAGTTTTATTTTTATTTAATTAATGAATTTATTATTATTTATTTATTTAGCAGACTACACAATATCTTAGTTAATCTACTGTCATTTTCCTTCATATCTCTGCCATTCCAATCTCCATCATCCAATCATTTTACTTTCATGTTGCCAAAACACCTCAATTCACATTATTTTTGGTCTCCCTCTTCTTCTTTTTATTCTTAAATCATATTTCACAAGTTCTTCTTTCATTACTGATAGCTAATATTAAGCCTATTACAAAGCTACAGGCCTATAGGGCCCGGATAGAAAGTGATGGAGGGCCATATCTGGCCTGTAGGCCATAGTTTGGACATCCATGGTGTAAGCCTATGTGTCAAAAGTTTGTATCAGTATTTATAGCAAGGTAAATATCAGGGTTTGTTATTAAGTACATCATAAAAATATACAATAATGTTTATTTTTTATTTTCAGGAGCAATTTGAATCACTTTACAAAGCTGCAGTGACTTACCTAGATTCATTTGAAACCTACTCAAACTTCAATTAGTGTTTTGTGATTGTGAGTTGAACTGTTTTGTATAATATGTGTGGTCTATATGTATGTGTTTGTATGTTATCACACATACACACCTTTTACTTGAATACCCTATGCAGTTTTCTTCAAAAATCTATGTTTTCTCAATTGTATTTAACACATCGAAGATGCTCGTTTCTTTGAATCTATTTTTGTATTTAAAATACTTAACCAGGTTTGTGGACATGGAATATTTTCCATATCTTTTTTTTTCTTTTCTTACTTTAAGCTATTTAACTACCTTCTTGAATTTTAATAATTATAATTTTCAGGATGCTTGATCCTTTGTTATTCATGCTCATACAAACTTTTATATTTTTAACTATTAATAGATTCAGTTGGCCATCAGTTCCTTCATTTTTTCTGTGTGTTTTTAGTACACATTATGGTCTATGAATGGATTGAGATTATAATCTTATATAGTGAGGTGCCAAAACACCTCAATTCACATTATTTTTGGTCTCCCTCTTCTTCTTTTTATTCTTAAATCATATTTCACAAGTTCTTCTTTCATTACTGATAGCTAATATTAAGCCTATTACAAAGCTACAGCCTATAGGGCCCGGATAGAAAGTGATGGAGGGCCATATCTGGCCTGTAGGCCATAGTTTGGACATCATGGTGTAAGCCTATGTGTCAAAAGTTTGTATCAGTATTTATAGCAAGGTAAATATCAGGGTTTGTTATTAAGTACATCATAAAAATATACAATAATGTTTATTTTTTATTTTCAGGAGCAATTTGAATCACTTTACAAAGCTGCAGTGACTTACCTAGATTCATTTGAAACCTACTCAAACTTCAATTAGTGTTTTGTGATTGTGAGTTGAACTGTTTTGTATAATATGTGTGGTCTATATGTATGTGTTTGTATGTTATCACACATACACACCTTTTACTTGAATACCCTATGCAGTTTTCTTCAAAAATCTATGTTTTCTCAATTGTATTTAACACATCGAAGATGCTCGTTTCTTTGAATCTATTTTTGTATTTAAAATACTTAACCAGGTTTGTGGACATGGAATATTTTCCATATCTTTTTTTTTCTTTTCTTACTTTAAGCTATTTAACTACCTTCTTGAATTTTAATAATTATAATTTTCAGGATGCTTGATCCTTTGTTATTCATGCTCATACAAACTTTTATATTTTTAACTATTAATAGATTCAGTTGGCCATCAGTTCCTTCATTTTTTCTGTGTGTTTTTAGTACACATTATGGTCTATGAATGGATTGAGATTATAATCTTATATAGTGAGGGAAAAGGTAAAAATATTTAAAGAAGCAGAAGAGAAAACTATAACAATTATTATTAATATTGATGTCATTTGTATATTGATTTAATAAGTGCTGTACTTTTGTATTTTTATTGTTTTTAACTTTTTATTCTAAAATGTTAGGGTGCACAGCTTATTTCATAGTATTGGAGGAAATGTGGTATGTTTATATATTGCATCAAATATTCCTGAATTTTCTCTCCTGAACATACAGCAGAGACTATCATCCTCATTCTCCATCTAATTTGAAATGTGTCCAATGTGCACTTAACTTCTAAACTTTTGGTAACAGGTATCACCACATAAAATTAGACATCAAATCCTGCTCATCTGAAATATCATCATTCATAAATCTGTTCTTACTATTCTGAATATAGATTTTTTTCCACGCTTACACTGGGTTGTTTGATTTTTCCAATTATTTTAACACATTGGTGACGGACCACGGAGATCTCCGTGTTTAAACGTCCAGCACTAGACGACTGGTCGTGGAGATTTCCGATTTTACGTATTCTTTGGTTTCCCTGCCTCTTTGCTTTTGAAGGAGGCATGCAATTTTATTTTTTCTCACTGTGTAATCAATTTTAGTTGTTTTTATACCCCTCTCTTTCGTATTATGACATTTCCAACTTAACAGAAAGAATAGTATAAACTTTCAGTTTTATCCGTGATGTGAATAGTGCAGTATCAGTAGGGTAGTTAGTGAGGATACATATGTAACCTGGAAATATATCTGCAGAGGGCAAAATTAGAAAAAACAATATTTTCCTTTCTGGGGTCGAATTTAGGTCTATGGCATCATGTCTACCAGGATCATTTTTATAATAGTGTGGCAATAGCTGAAAATTTGTTTGAAAGAAAGATGAGAGTTTGTGGAACAATAAGGATTAAGAGGGGACTTTCAAAATCATTTGTGGAAGCAGGAAATGAACTGAAACCAGGAGAAAGTGTATTTTGTAGGAAGGGGGAAGTTTTGCTATAAACATGGAAAAATAAGAGAGGTATGAATGTTTAGCACATTTACATCAGGCAACACAAGAGTGGGAGGAATAAAGTTGTAAAAATGCCCTATTGAATACTTCAATATAACAAATATATGAAGGGCATACACAGGACTGACCAGTACCTATCATATTACTCAATTCTTAGAAAAACAGTGAAATGGAGCAAGAAGGTTGTATTGTGACTTCTGAATTGTGCACTCTTTAATCCTTTTAGGGTCTATAAATTCGAAACCCTATCTACAAAATGTCATACAGAAGTTTTTTGCTTGAAACAGCCCTTGTTGGACAGCTGTAAAATTAGGAACAGATGACAGGGAAGAGGAAGAGAGATAGAAAAGGAACCACCTCTTGGACACCACGTCAAGACCCACCAGGGAGGCTGTCAGGAGACATGAAGAAACATAAATTAACACCAATTGTGACTGGAAAGAAAAAAATATCCCTCCAAACCTAGCCGTGTTTGCAATGAACACAAGAAAAGGAAAAGAAACTTGCTACATATGCTCCTTTTGCACTGTGCCTTTACATAAAGGGGAATGTTTACAATGCTATCACACCCTCAATTTCTACTTGAAGGTCTGGTGAGTTCACTAATAAAAAATTGCTTAAATATTATTGTTACTGAATGTATATATATTGATGTAAAATGCATACTGTACCAGCGCGGTTTAAAATTTAAAAGTCAGCCTGCCGACAGAAATGTCCAGTCTAGCAGGTGTGGGTGGGATGCACAGCTGTCGGTCATCTACGTGTTAATATACAATTTTTCATATCTTTATCAGTTTCATGGTTTTCATCTAAAATGTGCAATTATTGCATAGTTTTCTATCAACACACATGTGATATTTCTAAAGCCCTTCTTTTATTCTGGTATTGAGATTTGCTTTAGTTTACTCTATGTTTATTTTTTTCACAATCCTTGTTGATGATGTGGTAAGTTCCTGGATTTTTGCTATCATAGGTGTTGTCTTTTTTTATTAGATTTGATTAAATTTGCTGAGACCAAGCTATTCTTTTGTGGTAGTGAGAAGTTAAATATATTCAATAGTTTTTTTAGAAATATAATATTTGAATCTTCAGAGGGAAAATAATCTAATCCATTGCTCTCATATAAATTTCTTTTGAATTTAATTTAATTGTATTATTTATAAATAATAATATTTATATAATAAATCATTTTTCTCACATTTATAATGTTCAGTGCTGTTATTGTTATATTTTTGTTTTTCAACTTTTTAAGTCATACTTTGCACACTTATGAGTTGATCACTCTCATCCTTGAAGTATTTCAAACCCTAAGTAGGTATATGGTTCATGATCTCCTTCATTTCCTCAATCTCTGAAGTAACAAGACTTTTCAAAATGTATTCTGATACTATTAGCCCTACACTTATGCCTGATATTTTATTACTCTTTTAACAAGTAATAAAATCCATTGAGATGTGTCTACAAAAGGATTGGGATCTTGTCTCTTAGTGAGGGAAAGATTAAAAATTGTTGAAGAGACAGAAGAGACCAGTAACTATTAACAAATAAGTTGGGTCTGCTGTCATCTTACCTCAAAGTGACTGTACCAACTGACAATGGAGCAAAGATGCTTTGAACCATGTCTTACAAGAAACAACAAATTTTAGGTAAGATGACAGCAGACCCAACCTATTTATTAAGTAGAATCTCATAATGTTACTTCTTATTGTATTTTCAATTATTATTATTATTTGTACACAGTAACTATTATTATTATTATTATTATTATTATTATTATTATTATTATTATTATTTGTACACAGATTAAGTAAATGTATTTTTTAAAGTTTAATTCTGAAATGTTGGGGTACATGGCATATTTGATGACACATGGTATTTGAGAATATTATGGTAAAAATACATGCAATTTATTCCAACACATGATGTTGAATTATATAGTGCTTCAGAGACAGTCTGTTATGTATTGTAGGAGCTGGAAGCTTGTATAAGTCATTCATGTAATGAAATGAATAAAAATTTGACACAAATAATGTGTAATTAATATGTATTTTGCTGCCACTAATTTCACACCAAACTTACATACATGAACTAACTAACTCACTGGCACTATCGAACCCATATGTTCATGGCTGCACAGAAATAAGCTCTCCATACATCCCTATCCTGAGCTAATGTTTTCCAATCATTCCATTCCCCTCTTATTTTCTTACAAGAAGCTGCACGCATGTCTTTCATTCCTCATTCGTGCCACATGTCCTGCCTGTTGAAGTCTATGAGACTTTAACTGTTCTTATGATGAATGTTAAAACATTAAATTGTACCTGTTGGTAAGTGCCGTCGTCCTTAACTTTGTTAAATATTGTATATAAAATTAACTTGAGCGCTTTCGGAAGTTATCTTCCATCTTCTGCAGGTTGAGCTTCTGCTACTCGTTGTTGTGTACGATGATGTATACTCCAACTGTTTGTAGCAGCAACTGACTTGTTCTTGACGATGTCGTATAATGGGTTTGACTGGGGTGCGTTCTCATTAAGAAGTGAGGTGTTGTTTGTTTCTTTTATAATTTCGAGGTCTTCAAATATATTTATCCTCGCTGGAATGTTTTCTCGGTGGATTATCGTGAGAGTATTGATATGAATTTTACTAGTATTGATTAACTGTTCTTATTATATCTGGCTTCCTATAAAGACCATGTAGTTCACTGTTATGTAGTCTTCTCCATTCACCTGTCTGTTCATCTCTCTTTGGTCCAAAAATGTTCCTAAGAACTTTATTCTCAAATACTCATAATCTTCTTTCCTCCCTTAAAGTAAGAGTACATGTTTCGCATCCATATAATATAACTGGTAGAATAACAGTTTTATATATTTTCAGTTTAACATTTTTTGAAAGGAGTTGGGACGTCAAGAGTCTCTGTAATGCATAATAGCACGCATTTCCAGAATTGAGCCTATGTTTCTTTGTGCGTCTCATTCCTATTTGTTATTATTGTTCCTAGGTATTTGAATTCACCCACTTCCTCAAAATTTCCCGCATTTGTCATTAGCTGTCTATTTCCATTATATAATATACGAGGGCGGATCGGAAAGTAACGCACAATAATTTTTTTCTGCCTTGGTATTGCAGCTAGAATGTTGAAATTTCACAGAGATATAGTTTCAAGTTTTCACTACAGATGGTATTTTTTTCTCAGGTGCACCTCTTGCGAGAGAAGCTTGAACTATGCAACAAAGATGGCGCGCATGCTACAGTCGTCCACCTGTGAGGAACAGAGAAGTGTTGTTCGATTTTTGTGGGCCAAAGGGCATAAACCCAGTGAAATTCACAGGGACATGCGTGGCGTGTATGGGGATGATTGTATGGACCGTAGCAATGTCTCCAGGTGGTGCACATTCTTCCAAGAGGGACGCGTTAACCTTAGTGATTCGCCACGCTCCGACCGGCCGACAACAGCAGCAATCCCGCAGAATGTCAGAGGCATTGAGGCGGCAATTCTGAACGACCGGCGTGTGCTACTGCGAGCCTTATCGCAGAAGTTCAACATTACCTATGGTGCGGTGTACGATATTGTTAATGAAAATTTGAAATTCCGTAAAGTTAGTGCTCGCTGGGTGCCTAAGATCCTGACAGACGACCACAAGGGCCAGCGAATGATGGCAAGCTTGGACCACTTAACGCGGTACACCGCACAAGGACATGACTTTCTGGAAGGAATCGTCACAGGTGATGAGTCGTGGGCGTACCACTACACGCCCGAAACAAAGCAGGCATCAATGGAGTGGAAACATGCTGGTTCCCCAGTAAAGAAAAAATTCAAAGTGACTCAATCTGCCAGGAAAGTGCTTGTGACAGTGTTCTGGGATATGCATGGTGTTTTATTGGTGGACTTTGCTGAACACGGGACCACTGTGAATGCTGCGGCCTACATTAAAACTTTGGTGAAGTTGCGTCGTGCCATTCGTGACAAACGTCACAACATTAACGTTAAACTTCTTCATGACAATGCTCGCCCCCATGTTGCTGCTGTCATTCGTCAGAAAATCGCCGAATTTGGTTGGGAGGTGCTCCAGCATCCACCATACAGTCCGGATTTTGCACCATCGGGCTTTCATCTGTTTGGTCCCATGAAGAAATTCCTGGTCGGCAAACGCTTTGAGACAGATGTGGAAGTGAAATCAGCAGTGCGCAGATGGCTACACTCCAACCAAACGGACTTCTACGAACAGGGCATATTGAAACTGGTAACACGATGGGAAAAATGTGTTGAGAAAGTTGGTGACTATGTCGAAAAGTAGGTAAAAGATGTAAGTTAATTTGTGATTTTTTTCCTTTTTTTTACTATTAAACTTTTTTTTAAAAAAATATTGTGCGTTACTTTCCGATCCGCCCTCGTATTTATATGTGTGACCATATATTTAGTTTTATTGATATTTACTTCCAGTCCGAATTTCTTAGTGTTACTCAATAGTGTGTGCATGTTGGCCTTTAGTATCTCCTCGCTATCGCCCAATAGAATGCGCCGTGTTTCGATCTACTACCATTTTGCGCCGTGTTGCAACCTCTTTGTGCATATAGTAGCATCGAGTTCATAGTTATCAGTGCTATTTCTAATCCTTTGCCCGGGCCCATGAGAGGCAAAGATTGATTCATCCTTCCTATCCAGATTCATAAAAATTAATCAATAATAATTCTTAAAACACACTGTAGTAATTTATGATTCTGAATATACTATTTTCAACCATGAAAGCTAGACGGGGAAAAGGAGCTCATACAACTTTTGAGAAAACTTGTATACGGGAATTATGCAAGACAGCTGTAGCGTAGCCAACATACAATAATCAGACGTTGATATTTACTTAAAATGAGATTTAATGTTTAAATTGCACATCTGAAGTTGAAAAGTGAAATTAAATGAATACATAACTTGATCATTCAAATATTAAAGAACAAACAATAAGCAATAACAGAAATAACATTGTTTATACAATCAACCACTCATACATACTTTTTAGTCCTGCCTAGGGTGCCTTACCCTGGCTTGCCGGACCAAACCGAAAATAAGTAGCTCGCGTCCTCCAGACGACAGACAAGTGTTCCAACGAAAATCTATGATCGAATGATAGAGTTCACTATGTGTTTAGCCTATTTGAGAGTTCCGGGGTAGATGGGGAAGTTGCGCACTACAAACAGAGCACGGGGAGGAGTAGAAAGTAGAGTGGGAGTAGATACAAGGAAAAAAGGAAATTGGCATAGTTCACGAATCTTACTGTGGAGGGAGGATAACAGCACAGATGCATCGAACCGAAATAGCACTTTCGGTTCAAGTATTACATCATCAGCATAAACTAACAGTTTATTAAGACCACTGCATTGTAGGCCTTCTTCATCCTAAAGATTTGATGGCATGCTCTAGTAAAGAATTAAATAGTAGAGAAGATAGTGCATCTCCTTGCTTCAACCCATTGTGGATTTCAAAAGTATCCAAAAACTGTTTGCCTACACTCACCCAGCTCTTTGTGCCATTTAGATGCATTCGTATAAGTCTAATTTACTTTTTAGGAATTCCAGAATACTATATAACTCCTCCCCTCTTAATTGAATTGTATGCTTTTTTGAAATCTACATGTAATAGTTGGTGTTTAGTACCATTATATTCCCATTTCTTTTCTAAAATTTGTCATATACTAAATATCTGATCTATTGTAGAGCTGTTTCTTCTGAATCCACATTGATGAACTCCTAGAATGTCGTCAATATACGGAGTAAGTCTGCTTACTAATATATTTGTTAGAATTTTGTATGAAGTTAAAAGTAATGAGATGCCCCTGTAGTTGTTGCAATCAGTTTTATCTCCTTATAGATGTATCCTCAAACCATAACTTAAGCACAAGATCACAACATAGTCTCTTACTTAATATACCGCAACATAGGACATCACATCACTACATGTCATATACCATCTTCACTTCTCGCAACTGGAATTCTCTACCACAAGAAATAAGGGGCTGCCGGACATTGGCATCTTTTAAAAAAAATCTAAATTTATATTTGCTCTAACCTCGACTTCATTATTACCCAGTGTAAGGTATACATATTAATTGGTGTTTCTCGTATAATTTATCATATTTATATTATTATTTTATTATTATTATTATTATTATTATTATTATTATTATCGTATCATTATTGTTATTACCCTATAAAATGTTGTTTGTACATGAAATTTACTTTGCTACATTTATTGTATATTTAACTGTTTATAATTAGTATAGTGTATATCTATATTTGTCAAATATTTATTTGTATTTGTGCTGGTTGAGTGGAGGAGAGGGCCTTATGGCCTTAGCTCTGTCAGAATAAATAAAGTATTATTATTATTATTATTATTATGTTAATTGATTCTTTCCATTCATCTGGAATAACTTCTTTTTCCCAAATCATAAGCAACTGGCGTATCTTGTCCATCAATTTACTCCCCCTGATTTTATTAGTTCTGCTGGAATCTCATCTGAACCTGATGCTTTATGCATCTTTAATTTTTCTATCGCCATTTCAACCTCTAATGCACTTGGTTCTGTGACTAGCAATTCTGCTGTCTGTCAGTTATCCTCCTCAATGTCCAGTTCTGCATGTACATTAAATATCTGATTAAAGTAACTTTTCTATCTATTTAATATACTCCTGGAATCTCCAGTCATATCTCTGTTTTCATTCTGAATTATGTTTATTCTAGCCTGAAACCCTTTCTTCTCTATCGTAATTCCCTGATTTAATTCTCCAACGTCCCTATTTTGTGCATTTGTTTCAAGATCATTAATCTTCTCTCTCAAATATTCCCTCTTTTTACTCTTTAGTAACCTGGCGGTTTCCTGTCTAATACTGCCCAATAGCTGTAAACTTACCTCATTTGTATCGTGTAACCATTTAATTTTTGCCATATTTCTTTTCTTTACAATGTCGGCACATTCCTCATCAAACCATTTCTTGTTTCGTTTCTTTTTTAAATAACCACTGCTTTCTGATGCTAACAAATTAATAGTATCTCTTATAGCCTCCCATTCTTTATTTATATCAGTTTCTTCTTCATTTGTCACATTGTCATCTGAAGATTCTAGTACTTCAAATCTATTAGCAATTTTGATTTGGTATTCTTGAGGCACTTCATCATTTTTTGAGTTTTTTAATTCAAATTTTTCAGAACCATCTTTAGCGTTTCTTCCTCTCATAAGCAATAGCCATTGTCTGATTTTCACCCTGATCAGATGATGATCCGAATTGTAATCTGTCCCTCTAACTGATCTAACATCAATGATGCTACTGTGCCCGCATTTGTCCACTAATACATGATCTATCTGGTTCCGAGTTTCTCCATCTGGGGGCGTCCAGGTGTATTTATGAATATCCTTATGTTGAAATGTTGTGCTCTTAACAATGAGATTCTTTGATGTGGCAAATGTGACTAATCTAACCCCGTTGTCGTTACTATCTTCATGAAGACTAATTTGCCTATTGTTGTTTTGAATATATCTTCCCGCCCCACTTTTGCATTAAAATCTCCTAAGACAATTTTCGTACTACATTGTGAAAAATTATCAAATACGCATTATAATTCTTCAAAGAACTCATCCTTGATCTTGTTATCTTTATCTTCTGTGGCACCATGTACATTTAAAATTAGAAAATCATGTCGTTTACCCTTTAGAATTATGTATGATATCCTATCACTGATAAATTTAATATCTCGGATAGCGGACGGGATCCTCCTTTGGACTAGAAAATCCATTCCAAATTCAGGTCTTTCTGCACCCCCCGTAGTATAAAGCAAAGCTTCCCGATTCCTGACTACCTTCTCCTGACCATCTAACTTCCTGTAAAGCGACTACATCCAAGGGTGCTTTATCAGTTTCCTGCAATAATACCTCTAGTGCCCCGCTGTTGTATAAAGTCCTAACATTCCATGTTCCTAGGAACATGTCCCTATGTTTGAGCATTTGGCATCCCCTGAAGTAGTCCCCGCCCAGGGAACCGAATGGGGAACTATTTTACCTCCGGAAAATTTTTACCCGAGTGGAATTTATGTCCGCATTTCTTCATGGTTGTATTTTTATGGTGAAAGATCGTCACTCTTTCGAAGAAGGTACTTTTTTCGTCTGGTTTATTACCTTTGACCAGTCCTCATGGGTAACTCTATCGGCAGCAATGCTACTGCTGGCATAGCTCTCGGGATCATTTAAGCATGCAAGCCACTCCACCATGACAAGGTAAAGATACCATGGAGGGTCACATCCAAGAACACCAATAACACTAATCTAAAATGAAATCTCCAGCCAACAACATGTACAGCCTTTGAAAAAAAAAATGATGGCGCAACTCTTGATAGTGGAAAGTTGAAAGTTTTGAAGAGAGATTCACACGAGTAAGTTGTTACACGTGCTGTCTCCTTTGAGGACAAATCCGGCGGCACAAGGGGCCAATCATAGATTTATACCAACCGTTATTGAAAGAATTTCAACAAATAAATGTATTAATCCAATGTATAAGTTAATAGAGTTATCAGATGACAGCAAGTAGGCCTAATGGTCTCTTAAACCAATCAATAGTGAATTAGCTCTTACTTCTGATGCAGTATTTGTATCGTTCACTTCAGTGGAGCAGTCAGTAAGATACTTTCTTTCAATGACGCAGGCCAAGGTTCGATCCTGATCGGGATTTTTTTAATAACGTCATTATTTTTTATAATGCCTACACGTTACCAGTCTACGTTATATCACTAAATTTGTGTATATAGGGAAATTAATTAATTAAAGGAAACAGCTCATATATATCCATCCATAGTAATTCTGCCCGAAGGCAGGTCCTTCACTGCAATCATAGCATTTTCATGCTATGCTTGCAGCTTTACTAGGGAATTGTAGGTGTGGTAGCTTCCCGTTGCTTTCCACACCGTGAAGGATGACGATGATGATGATAATGATAAGGATGATGATGATGGTGATAGACCGTTTGGGCCTTAAAGTTTTCCTGACATTTGTCTTACAGGTGAGGAAAAACCCCGATAAAAACCTCACCCAGAAAAACTGCCCCGACCGGGGATCGAACCCGAGCCCGCTGCGTGAGAGACCACAGCGGTGGACATATATATATATATATATATATATATGAAAGTTTTCTTGAGTTTTCTGCGTCTTGGATTCAAGTTCGGCCTCTGGCCACTGATTCCGACGTTTCGGTATGATCCCACATGACATATGTATATAATGAATAACGATTGTAAAATCTCGTTACTTTGTTTAAAGAAACACAAGGCATAACAAGATTATTTATTTCTACTACTAATGTAAAATACTACTGGCCGATAGCGAGGATATATTAAAGGCCAACACGCACACACTATTGAGTAACACTAAGAAATTAGGACTGGAAGTAAATATCAGTAAAACTAAATATATGGTCACACGTAGAAATTCAGTATATAATGGAAATGGACAGCTAATGACAAATGAAGGAAATTTTCAGGAAGTGGCTGAATTCAAATACCTAGGAACAATAATCACAAATAGGAATGAGATGCACAAAGAAATTAAACATAGGCTCAATTCTGGAAATGCTTGCTATTATGCATTGCAGAGACTTTTGATGTCCCAACTCCTTTCCAAAAACGTTAAGCTGAAAATATATAAAACTATTATTCTACCAGTTATATTATATGGGTGCGAAACATGGACTCTTACTTTAAAGGAGGAAAGGAGATTACGAGTATTTGAGAATAAAGTTCTTAGGAAAATTTTTGGACCAAAGAGAGATGAACAGACAGGTGAATGGAGAAGACTACATAACAATGAACTACATGGTCTTTATAGGAAGCCAGATATAATAAGAACAGTTAAGGGCCGGTTGTACGAACTTCAGGTTAACTCCCAAGTTAGTCATCTGACGCTTAAGGCTAGCAGGAGTACAACGTCAATACGCGTTGTACCACCTGCTTTTAACCGCCAGTTGCGTATACCGGTTTTAACTTAACTTTTCAGTTATGTTGGTAATGAATTCCAATTTCCCTCCGTATTATGTTGGCTGAATTGGGTATCCGCGCATCATCTTTCTTATGTTTTCTTATTTCCCACAGCAAAAATTCGTCTGCTTTCATTATTTATCCATACTACATCAATGTTTTCAATTCTGATATAATTAATTTTATACTATATTATAGTTTATTTTCAATATTATAAATTAGTGTATATGTACGTAGTTTTAAATAAATTGGGTTAGTTTCCATTTTCGTGTTATTCATTTTAATATTATTTTTATTTCTTTGAAGTTTGTTTAATATTATAACAATTCAATGTAATTAGGCCTACCCGTAGTAATAGTTTTGTGAAATATATGTACGGTATAATTCACGCACACACCAAAATTTAAAAAGTCTTAAATAAATTGGGTTGGTTTCCATTTTCGTGCTATTCATTTTAATATTATTTTTATTTCTTTGAAGTTTGTTTAATATTATAAACAATTCAATGTAATTAGGCCTACACGTAGTAATAGTTGTGTGAAATATATGTACGGTATAATACACGCACACACCAAAATTTAAAAAGTAATGCGATGTTTAATTATATGAAATTCAAACTTTCTCATATTTGTTATAAATAGAGAGAGGAATTTTATAAAATTTCATGTTTTAAACTATTTGTCAGAGAGCGCTGAGGTTAAGTATCTTTACATTTTATGATATGCAGAATCAAATAAGACCAACAAAAAACTTCATATTTCATAATATTTTAACAAAATGTTCATATTTTAGTGAAAATTTCATACTCCTCCATATTTTTCAACTTTCAAATTCCGATATTTTTTTTTCAATAAAAGTTCTAGGAATTCATTAAAATATTTTTGAAATGAATGTATTTGTGTAATTTTTGACAATGTAATGTGGTAGACAAGTGAAAATTTATCAGTATCTTTATAAAAGCAAATAATTGGATGATGAGTCACAGTAGTGTCAGGGTCAGTTCGATGGAGAGTTTTTGTCCCCCAGACAGAACAAGATCCTGGCCCTAAATGAATAAGTAGAATAACAATATTGGAATTTTCTGTAGTCAGGTAGCTGTCAGTTCGTTCTTGCTACCTGAGGACAGTTCTTTACTCTGTGAACAGATTACAGAATTGAAATGTAAGAAACTTGAAGCAGTGCTTTGTGAAATTAGTAACATTGATGTAGGTTAGGCCAGCATTTTTCTCACTTACATCAAAGTATCAAATATAGCATGATACGAGTAATCCTCCCATAACATCATGTGATGTTGAGCATAATTTTTCATTCTGCAAAACAATTCTGACAGATAGGCTGTATAGTTTACTATCACAAAATATTAAAAAAAATCCCATCTATGTGTTATGAACAAAATTAATAATTGACAATTTGATTGTTCATAGCACAAGTAGACCAAGACTAGACACTATGCAAGACCTATTTCATATATACAAAAAAACTAACGTTAAAATAATTCTAACTACATTTCACCATGTTTATAGTTCAATATTAAATGTAACTGTAATTGCAAAGAGTTCTGAAACAATCCCTAGATTCAATTATGGACTAATAACTTTTAACATCTTGTTTCTCCAAATATGACATACTGGAATGGTTTACTTGTATTCTAAATCGTCCAATTTAATGTTATTGTTACATTTGCATCTACATGAATTTAATATCTTCATGCAATGTAAAGATAGCAATAACCCAAACTATACCGGTACCTACTTTAAACTTTGTCAGTGCTATATTTCATGGAAACTTGTTAGTTTGGGTTGCAATGTTTTGTTTCTTGCATATGTTTAAATTTCATAATTAAAAATCATTCAATACATTAATTAATTGTATTATATATAAACTCTCAGATTTGATTTATGAAATAATTCCACTACAGTCTTGGGAGGCCTTTGGGGTAGTGGCATGTTGAATTTTCCATCTTTCTAGACAAAAGGCACTAGATGTCTGCCGGGTTGTCAGATCTGCCTGATGGCTACATTTGTGCCCAGAACATGCATATAGTACTCACTTCCATTAGGATCTGAGTCGATCCCAGATCTACAATTCCATCAGAAGGTCTGGTCCAGCTAAAAATCTTGACCATATCAAGACTCGAACTCACGACTTCCCTGTTTGTACCACGTTTCCTTATACAACTACGCTATGGTATGATCCATTAAAATTGTTTCAGATCATGAATATGATATTTTATATTGGGTCAAAAATAATGAACAATTATAATCAAAATACAGTGAACATTTTGATTTCTTGTGCTATAAATAAGTTCTGTTTCTGCTGTATGTACACTTATAAGTCGTAGTGCGTCTATGCATATAAATATATGTAAAAAGTTTAGAAAATAGTAGCTTCATTATATTTTTGTGTCATAATTTTCATATTTTGTCTTTATGATTTCATATTTTCTTATAATTTTCTTCATATAATTCCTCGCTCTAGCTATAAATAGCTATTATAAGTACCAAGATTTGTTTTTTGATTAACTGAATTTTTAATTTAAGATAGTCATCAGATGACTGAAGGCAAGTAAATTGTCTTATGTTATATATAAACCTATTTGGTTATTTTGTTATTTTTTTTTCTATGTAATCTATGTCTATTTTGTTGGAAATTGACCAATTATAAGAATCTCAATTTCTTTTTTTTACATGTAGGCACACTAGAAATAAACTGCATAAAAATAGCCCAGTGTGAATTTCTGTTAATTTTAAGTTAGTATTTATTATTGATTTCATACATCTCATTGATGGATAAATCATATTTGAAGAGAAAAATTATACGCTCAGACCGGGACTTGAACCCGGGTTCAAGTCCCGGTCTGAGTGTATAATTTTTCTCTTCAAATATGATTAAGTTAGTATGTTTTTTTGTATTATTGCATTTTTTCCAAAATGAAGTTGCTTTATTAAATTTTTGTCCATTCTGTGTTGAGATCTCTTTACTGTATTATAAAATAGTGAAATTTCTGCATACAACTACTTTTTAAACCAATCACAATTACTTGGAAAGGATTATTCCTATGACTATATATTCTGATCCTCTGTAAGATGACTCTCTCTCTCTCTTCCCAAACCAACGCCGATGCTTTTGATAAGTTTATAAATGTCTTACTGCCTGTATTTGCTCATATTATGTAATAAACCTAATGAAGGCTATATTCTTGTCACTGTGTGCCAGAGGGATAGAATAGTAGTTATTTAAATCCTGTATCCCATTGAAATCTAATAATACAACAATTGAGAATAAAAATATTAACATTTTTTTTCCTATTTAGGCAACTATGCAAGACATTTGGTTTGTAATTCAGAATCTTTCTATGATAGCTATTGATATATGAGTTTAGTCTTCAATTTGTACATATTTAAATGATAGTTAAATTAGTAACAGCAACCTCTGCTCAAATAAATTATCTTACCTGAACTCAGTAGTATTAATGTGCTTGCAATAAATTATATTCAGATGTTGATATTTTCTTCACATCAATTTCTTTAGCATAGTTAATTTTTTTCCATAAAATGGGGAGCTGGGCCATTGTTATAATCCTCAACCTGGAGGACCAGATGATTTTTGTTCAAGGTTTCCTTCCTCTAGGCTTTGACGAACCAACATATCCTTACAAGGCAGCAGTTGCCGTATCCTAGCAAGGAGCTGTCACAAAGTACTATCATCCAGGCCAGAATGAACCCTGGTTTTTTAAAGAGGTGTTATTCCTCCATCACTCCCCATTTCTCCTGGCTTGTGACAGGCAGAGTCTAGGTTGGCTGGAAATCCCTATACTATATTGGGCATTAAGCAGAGAGCAAGCACATAAACTATAGGCGACAGATGCAATTTTGGAGGAGGATTTCTAGAAATTCAAAAAGAGACAAAATTAGAAATGCTAAAATCACAGAAGTAATGGATGTTCAAAAGACATTCCACAAGTTATTGAAGAAGACTGAAAATGGTTTGGTCACAAAGAGAATGTCAGATGACAGGATCCTATGATGATATTAAATCTTGAAGCGGAGGGCAACAGAAGAAAAGGGAGATCAAAAGAAAGTGAATTCAAGGAGTGCATAATAGGAGTATAGTGTCGAGAGGATAACAGAGTGTGATGCAGAGAATAGGGATTTATGGAGGAGTAAAATTTACAATGGGTTGTAGAAAAACTACTGTATTATAAAGAAATTCCTAATAAAGAAGAAGAATGTTAACATTTTCCAATTATGGTGTAAAGGTCCAGATTGTATTCAGGATGAGGAGATATCCCCTATTAGAAGACTGCTTTTAAAGTAAATTTTTGATGGTCGACTTAAAGACCACCACTATACGTTTTTTCATTTGTATTTTATGATTGATTTCTTTCACAATTTGAACTAACATAATGCAGATAAAACAAATTTGAACGTTTATATGTTTTTAACATAATTATATCATCTCAAATTTTCTATCATATTTTTGACAAATTTGTTATTGATAGAAACTGTAGTCCTTTGTGAAACAACCAATCATAAGACAGTAGATTTCAGATTTTCTTTAGGGACAACCTTCTGAGGAGTAATTTATTGGTACTAGTTATGTACATTTAATAAAAATATATTACTCATACATTACTTTATTATAAAAAATTATACAATGGATATTCAACATGCTTATATTATACACAATAAAAGTAAACATCACCTACGTAAAATAAAAATAGACCACATTAAACTATTTTTCTACATAATATAATGAAACCCAAAGCATGAAAGGTGCACCAGGTGGCTTTGGAACACACACATATATTATAGAGATCTTCTCTTCTCTATTGTAATTAACCTCATATCTTATAGGTTGGGAGAGAGAGAGACTTTGGATCACACATGGTTACTGAGGACCTCCAATCCAGGACCTGCCCCAAGACAACACAAATATTTAAGACAAGATGCACAATTCACTCACATTCATACTAAACCTGGCAAATATGATGATCACAGATTGTTTAGGCCTTAAAGTTTCCTAACATTTGGCGTACGGGTTCAGAGAAACCATCAATAAAACCATCATCCAGGAAATCTGTCATGACTGGGGATCAAACTCAGGCCCTCTGCAAACAAAACAGTGATGCTAGCCCGAGACCATAGCCGTGGTGTATATTACAAATAAAACTTTAAATAAACACTTTCTTTGCAGATGTATAAATACATTTCAGATAATTTATATTCATTATGTCCACCGCTGTGGTCTCGAGGTAGCGTGCTGCCTTGTCACGCAGCGGGCCCGGGTTCGATCCCGGTCGGGGCAGTTTTTCTGGGTGAGGTTTTTATTGGGTTTTTCCTCACCTGTAAGACAAATGTCAGGAAAACTTTAAGGTCCAAACGGTCCCCGAAATCATATAGCCATCATCATCATCCTTGTCATTACCATCATCATCACCATCATCCTTCACTGGTGTGGAAAGCAACGGGAAGCTACCACACCTACACAATTCCCTAGAAAAGCTGCAAGCATAGCATGAAAATGCTATGATTGCAGTGAAGGACCTGCCTTCGGGCAGAATTACTATAGATGGATATTCATTATAGGTGAATGAATGAATCTTTGGATTTCTGACTACAACAAGTAAGTCATGGCATAATAGTGGCTAGAAGGGAGGGTGCAGCACAGGCATGTGAGAATTTATAATGCATTTACAATATTTCTATCTGTACAGTAAAACTACACATAATTTGACCAATATCATGAGACAAAACATTTAATATATCGAATTGCAACGTGCCTATTAGGATTGCATTTGTGAATATTATTATTGGCAGTTACCTGGAACATATTTACTTATTTTCTCACAAGGAAAATTTAATTTGCAGTCATCTTATTTTTTTTTGTGACAGAAAGCTTAAAAAAAACTTGAAGAGAAAAACATAAACTACTGAATTCTGCTTATATGATTCTAACAAAACGATTATAAAATAGTATATATCTCAATATCCGGCTTGTGATCTGGGGATTAAGTTGCTCGTCCCAAGAGTCAAGGGTTAAAATCTGGCTGGGGTCGATATATTATTAGGATGGATGAATCTTAGAAAACAAAAAGTTTCTGGAGAAACTTAGAGTCATGGATTCCGAGTCTGAAGATTTCAGGCTCGTAACATAATCTCAGCCTACATTGGAGCAAAATTGAATGGCCTTTCCCATCAAGTAAAGGCTTTGTAAAGACTTAATGAAAATTAGCAGCAGAAAACATATTACAGTAATTAAGACATTTTGTCTGTACATTCTTACCTCTTTGGGTTGTATTTGTTGAACATATGTTTCAAGGCTTCTGATTACAGTCTGTAATTGCTGACGATGGGGCTCAGAAGCCTTGAAACATATATTTGACAAAAAACAACCATAAGAGGTAAGAATGTACAGACAAAATGTCTTAATTATTAAACAAACTTCTTAATGATACTTCCATTGCATTTTAAAATACTATTACAGCTTCAAAAAAATCTGTCTACATTGGTGAAAACTTAATTTGCTGATATACAAGATAATATATTAAATCAGTGGTTATGTACAGTTTATAAAATAATAATAGAAACCTTTATATGGGTTGGGGAATCAAAATTGGACGTATATATCAGGGGATCCTGGCTCTTATGGACCATAGTACTGGTAATGATGATGCTTATGATTGACTCTCTACTCCATTTATACTAAAGAACATTTACTCCTTTTCAAACTGAGTCTTCAATGCACAATTGTTAAATATTGTCTAGTCATGTGTTAGATCTTCAATCTTTTCTAAAAACCAACAAAAATGAAAAGATTGAAGACTGCAAAAAATCGGGAATTTATCAAATTAATTGTAAAGATTGTGAAAAGATATACATAGGAAAAACAAAAAGGAATCTAAATACAAGATTAAAGGAACACCTCAGAAATGTTAAAAATGGAGAAACAGAAAAATCTGCAATAGCTGTAGATGCCCGGTCAGAAAAACACAGAATAGAAACCAAAACAAAATTACTTAAACAATTGGAAAAACCGAAGGAACTCACAATTTGGGAAAAAAATTATATATGCAAGAATAAAAACACAACTATGAATTTTGAAATACCCGGTGATAAGGAGAGGGGATTGATTTGGAAGTTCGTCGGTCAGCCATCAGATGGCACGGAGGTCAGTCTGCAGGATAGGAGGCCATTGGACATCAGTTGTGAATGTAATACAACATTGAGAATATCACAAATGAAGTGAAGAAACTCGAGTCTGCTTGGGAGTTAAGAAGTATGAGGTGAGTGAAGAAACAACTAAACAATAATATCTAAAATGTTTAACTGCACATCATACACTTTTATTCCTTGTATGTTCCTCAGTATTGTACTATCCTGGAGAACTGGTCTTTATGTGCATGCAGTCCAAGTCTTCGGTGACATTCGGGAATGAAGCGATGTAATATCCCAGCAAGCCTTCTAGAAAAAAAAAAAGAATGTTTATGATTTTATCAGATAATCAAAAGTGACTAATATTATTCACCATCAAATATAGACTATAGAACAAATGCATAATATTTTTAGTGGATTCTACTACTTTAATAACATTGTAATTTCTCAGACGTCATAAGCTAAGGGGCAAAATTTTTATTTTCTGCTATATTAAAAAAAGAATGTTCCAAGAAAAACATAATGTGTAGCAACAATTGATATGTTACATTACTTTATGCATTGTAATTTGATTCCCTTTCAGTTACTGGTACACATTATTTTATTCATGATTACTGTATTAACAAGTTTCATTATTCTCATTATGGATGTATTGGATTACAACTCACCTCTAATTCTCATATAATGTTTTCACAGTTCATACCAGAACATGTTATACAAATACAACATTTTGGGCAATTGCATACAAACGTTAAGTTGCTATATTTATGGCATTTCTTATTAACTCGCTTTTAATTAAATTAGAGGTTTCTTTATGGGAAGCCATATTATCTAATAAACTAATTGGTGTACGCAAACTTGCAGTGCACCATAAGGCAAAGTTGGCTATTCTGTTTGAACAGTGACTAATGCAGGTGGACTAGAGGCATAGAATCTCCAAACTGACTTATGCTGTAATAAAGGTCACCATTTATCAAATATACAATGAAAGTTGCTTAAATCTATGATGGCTGAACTATAGTTTATGACCCACTATGCTATACCATACAACATTAATATGACACTGTTACACTATTTACTTTTTCCATTTCTACTAACATTTCCTACTGTTTTAACATTTTGTAATGATTCTTAAAACATTTTTTTATATTTCTTATATATTTATCTATGTAATAAAATCTCTCACTCATTTCTTCTAAGTTCTACAGAGCTGTAGTGCATATGTGCATGCAAAAGGTTTTGTCAATATATGGCAAGACTAACTGTGCTATTGTATGACAATCTTTCACAATATAACTACTATTTTATTTTGTTTGGTTAAGAAGGAAAAGTTATTGTACACCAAATTAGATTATCAAATAATAAATTATTCCTTTCTTTAAAAGCATGCTTGGGAACTTATTGTGAAGATTGATTATTCCAATAGCACAGATACTCGTCATCTATCGAGTAAGTTCATAAGCTTTGAGCATCCACACAATAGAACAACAGAGCGCATGCGCCAGAGTTTATAGAGCCAGCGATAACCCACAATCAAACTACATATCGATTATCATCCTCGGTTACTATCCGTCGCAATGAAATTTAAATGACCAATATTTGCAATAAATCTCCAAATCTATGTTTAAAAAATATATTAATAATATTAAAATTACCAAACGTTTATTAAAAATGGGTGTACACTCACTTATCACTCCCTCATATTGATCCAACCAGCGATAACCCAAAACAGCAATAGAAAAATTAGAGACTAGGTAATATACTCTGTGGAGAAAATAGCAGCATTACAATATTGAATAACAGTATCATAATATTGTGATTTGTATATTTAAATATTACTTCAAAATTGTCTAATAATGTTATAAAAATTGTTTGAAAAAGTTTAAAATATTAAGTAATGTTAGTAAATATAGAGGAAGAGCTATAGTTTACAATATAACTGAAAATCAAGTGCTTGTAGAAGTGCAGTTGAGCCGGAAAAACTTTAGTTTACCTTCCCTTAATTTTTGTGTCCTACAGTGAAACATGTGCATGAGCATAAGTTTATAGAGTTGTCACTAGATGGAATCACAAAGAAGTTCTACAGAAATTTAAAGAATTGACACTAGATGGAAGAATGTAGCTGCGACCAAACTTCAATACATCCCCAAACATTTGTTAGAAATGGATATACACCAACTTTCTCCTTCCTAACTTAAAATAAATTATTTGCATATTATTTAATGAAGCATATACTAATCTGATATACACTAACCTGTCCCATCAGAACCTACAAAATGAACTGAGTGAACATCTTTTTCTGAGAATATACTTTTGAATGTTGGTCATTCCAATTTTCACAGATATCTTCACCATCTAGTATAAGTTCTTCTAGCGTTCACACATGTGCACAATGATTCTGCATACTTCAAAGAATAATTGTGTATGGAGATAAATATTTAATAATTGTAAAAAAAATGTTATAAGTATTGTTGCAAAATGTTAGATAGATGGAAAGCTGTGTGGCCATCACTTAAGTGTTGGCGGTGAGCAATCCATTTTGATCCTCCTTAATAGGTAGAACCCCTGGTTCCTGTAAAATACAGTAGCACCAGTTTTAAATTTTGAATTCAAATTTGAAGTTAATTAGCAGAGTGAAGTCGGAAGCGAAAATGTTTAAAAAGTACAAAAGTTAGTAAAGACAGAAGGAGTACGTAAGTCCCAGGCAGACACCACACGCATGCACGACAAACGCGAAGCAGTTTACTCTATGGAATATCGCGATGCAGCCAACATTATACATGCTATTTAACAAACCTAAAAGCTAACGTAATGCAATTTAAGTACTCTAACTTATGAAAGACCAACCTAAAAGCTAACCTAACATAATTTAAGCACTCTAACCTGTGAAAGAATGCAACACCCAAAAATAAATAGTAAGTTCTCAAATTCTGAAGTACATAACCTATGTTGGCTGCACTGTTGTTGCATAGAATATTCCTTAAAATCAATATGGTTGCCACGTCTTCATGTTACGTATATAGTTAAATATCATAGAAAAATGTGTTCAAGTAATCGTTAGAAAAATGTAAAATTTGTTGTAAATGGTGGGAAATAATTTGAAAATAAAACCTTGTTGGCGCATGCGCGTTGTGTCTGTCTCGGGCTTAGGAAAAATTCTCACTGCACTTAATGGAAACTTGAGCCAAAATAAGTATACGTGGTCTCTTGGCATACAATAGCCAGTGCATTTTAATAATAATGTGTCAATGTAATAACAGCTTGAAAAATTGGAAATTAAGTATAAGTTTAGAGGTCCATGGTAGTACAACATAATCAACCTTGCATATTGAACATTCATACCATAATCACTACTGTAACTTAAGTTTTAAGGTATGGCACTGTAATATAATCTCAAAATAACACTTCAATGTTCTTTTGTTACATTTTTGTGGGTATGTAACATATAGCCTAAGAAATTACACTTGGATAGAAGACTATTTTTTATTAATTTTTTTACTAAATATAAAATATTTTACCTTTCTGTTGTAATCGATGTATGATCAGATCCACATTGAACGTAATTGCTTCGTTTCAAAAGCGAAACCAGACGAAACAATCTTCCATACCTTCTTCAAGATGAACTGGTCTCCTTGAGATTTTTCTGTAGAATGTTGAAAAAATTATGGTTATGTTACTGATAATATCCTGATTAATAATAATAATAATAATAATAACAATTTATCAATTTTATGATAGTTTAGAAAAAAGGTTATGGCACACGACATAATACACATTTTTTATTTAAGTCAATGGCATAACCAACGTTGTAATTAAGATTTTAATTTAATGGCATTATAATATAACCTCAAAATTTGCACTTCAATGTTTTGTTAAATTATAGTGTGTAAAATAAAAGCAATTATACTTTGAAAAGCACACTTTCATAGAAGATTATTTTTTAAACTCCTACCCCTATTATAAAATGCATTGTATTATACAGTATTATCTAATGAAGCTACAGGTTCAAGTACGAGTATTAATGCTAATTCATGCTCATACCTTTTTAAATAAAAATGTTTAAATAATCACCTACAAATATTAAACAATGATTGTGGAAATAATAAAATACAAACGAAAAATGTTAAAATCTTACCTCTTCGTTTTATGTTCTAATCGATGTCTGATGAGATCAAGGCGAAAGCGGACGAAAAATTCTTCATCATTGTAATTTTCAATATGATCCGGTCTTCCCCTGATTTGTCTGAGTTTCCGGGTCTTTAGAAACATATCGTATAATACTTCGTCGTCACTATCAGAATCCAGAAATAAATTTCTAGACATGTTTCTGGCTGCCATTTTGGAAAGTTAACTCGAGTATTTCACAATAATCGGCTTCGAATGACCGTAGAAAGTCTACCGAGTTTATGCTCCGGCTAAGGTGCAATACTGTCGTGGTACAACGCAATTTTGGCTGAATACTTGAGATAGCATGTATTCAGAACTTATACTGAGTTGGTACAACCGGCCCTAAGTCTCGTAGACTGCGATGGGCAGGACATGTTGCGCGTATGGGGAATGAAAGACGTGCATGGAAGCTTCTTGTAGGAAAGCCAGAGGGAAAACTCCCAGTTGGTAGGCCAAGAATGAGGTGGGAGAACAACATTAACTATGATTTGAGGGAAGTAGATTATACAGGGAATGATTGGAAAGCATTGGCTCAGGATAGGGATGTATGGAGAGCTTATGTCCGCGCGGCCATGAACCTTCGGGTTCGATAGTGCCAGTGAGTAAGTAAGTAAGTAATGTAAAATACGTCTGATTAATTTAAATTAAGTCAAGTTAATATATAATTTCATTATACAAGTAAGTCCTGGAGTATTGGATCGCTTCATACAGACAGCTTCTAGCAGGGAACGCTTGTGGTCTAGTGGAGGAAGCTTCTATTTCCCATGCAGGAAGTCGCGTGTTCGATCTCGCTGTCATGCTTTTTTTCTCTCTTTCGTCCTTATCTCAATTAATTTTCTTTGTTTTGTTTTAATTACAGCATTTATCGCGCTACTTATATATGCGAAATTATTTACCATTGCACGACACACAACGAAATAGAATGGATTTTAGTTTCTCAAATAGTTGTATACTTGTGAACCATACAACTGACCTCTGGTCATGTGCTGTGGCTTCGTTCTAGGACTTGAAAATTACCTGTGTCCCTAGCCCATGTAAAGTTAAAAGTTACTTCACTCTGAGTTATTCAATCTTCCCGTTTCTTTATCTCAATGAATTATCACTCTCATTGATCATTAACATTATTTCATAAAAGAGAAGAGAGGGGTACAAAAAGAACTAAAATTTATTTCACAATGAGAAGAAACAAAATTGAATGCCTCGTTCAAAAGCGAAGAGGCAGGAAAGCCATAGAAAACGTAAAAACGGAAATCTCCGTGACCGGTCGTCTAGCGCTGGCCATTTAAACACGGAGATCTCCGTGACCGGTCGTCTAGCGCTGGCCATTTAAACACGGAGATCTCCGTGACCGGTCGTCTAGCGCTGGCCATTTAAACACGGTGATCTCCGTGACCGGTCGTCTAGCGCTGGCCATTTAAACACGGAGATCTCCGTGACCGGTCGTCTAGCGCTGGCCATTTAAACACGGAGATCTCCGTGGCCCGTCACCAATGTGTTAATATAATATCTGCTTATATACAAAAACATTAAATATATCAATAGAATTACAAACCTTGAGGTGAAGTATCCATATATAATAAGAATAGCTCACTGAACAACGCTAACAACACAACTGGGATGCAGACCAGATGAGTTCTTAACCATCGGCAACTTCCGATGTTTATATTGTCTTCATAAACATTAGAATTGTACGCTCCTTTGCAGATAAGTTAAGAACCGTCATATAACAATTATATTAGAGTGAAATAAAAATAAAAATAAATCTAAGATGGTGAGTGAGAAAAGTATTTTCCAGCTACATTTTATTTCTGGCCCACTGTGCACCTGTCGCATACTGGCCGAAATTACATGACAATAATTTCTTCCCCGGTGGAGACTCGAACCAGCGTAATTCCCGTAGTTCTGCGCCAAGATTTCTTGCCGTAACCACTAGGCTACGGCGTGGGACTATTTGTATTAATGAAAGATAAAAATGGTTATAGTGAGCTTTCCGTAAGAGATAAGCACATTCTGTCGCGTACTTTTTTTAGAGCTTTTTGAAATATTCAATTCTGTGTACATTAATTTAGTGAATTTCTTATGGTTTAGGCAGGGTAAGCCGTTTAAGCGTCCAAAGAGCTGCTTTTTTCGCGTTAGAATTGTACCCTCCTTTGCAGGTAAGTTAAGAACCGTCATATAACAATAATATAAGAGTGAAAAAAAAAGATAAATTGATAAGGGTGAGTGAAAATAGTATTTTCCAGCCAGATTTCATTTCTGCACCGTTCCCATACTGGCCGAAATTCCATGAGAAAAGAATCTTCCCCCATGGAAACTCGAACCAGCGTAAGTCTCGTAATTCTGCACCAAAACTCCTTGCCTAAACCACTCGGCTACGGTCGCGGGACTCTCGGTATCAATAAAAAATAAAAATGTTTATTGTGAGTTATCCGTAAGAGATAAACATATGCTCTCCCGGACTTTTTTCCGGAGCATTTTGAGATATTCAATTCTGTGTACATTATAATTGTGTATTTCTAATGGTTTATGCAATGTAAGGCATTTAAGCGTCCAAAAAGCTATTTTTTTCATATTAGAATTGTACCCTCCTTTGCAGATAAGTTAAGAACCGTCATAAAACAATTATATTAGAGTGAAAAAAATATATAAATTGATCAGGGTGAGTAAAAATAGTATTTTTCCAGCTAGATTTCATTTCTGGCCCACCGTGTACCATTCCCATACTGGCCGAAATTCCATGAGAAAAAATTTTCTCCCATGTAAACTAGAACCAGCGAAAATCTCGTAGTTCTACGCCAAGACTTCTTGCCTTAACCACACGGTTACGGGGCGGGACTCTTGGTATTAATAATAAAGATGAAAGGTTCACTCGAATGTGCTATACTCTCTTGGTATCAATGAAAGACAAAAATGGTTATTATGAGATATTCGTAAGAGGAAAATATATGCTGTCGCGGACTTTTTTGTAGAGCTTTTTGAGATATTCAATTTTGTGTACGTTAATTTTGTGTATTTTGTATGGTTTAGGTAGCGTATGCCATTTAAGAGTCCAAAGAGCTACTTTTTTCACGTTTCCCACTTCAAAGGGCGAGTTTTAAGGGTGTAGGAGTTGAGTATCACAACTCTCTTATAGCCTATGTTTATCCCGGGAATCTCCTGAATATTTTTCAAAAACCCATCACAAACGGATCAACGGTATGGCCGCGCATAAAGTACGAACAAACAAATAAACCAACCAACAAACATACAAACAAACATTAATTTTTACCTATATATAAGATATAAATTTCGTAACAAAGAAATAACAGAAATGTCGACGTAATAAATAACTTACGTTGCGGAGCAACGCCGCTGAATGTGAAAGTGAAAAAGTAAGTTTTTAATTTGAATTTAATAAAATATAAATATTTCCCAGATTAAATCTATTTATAACCGCAAATTTGTGGAATGAACAAAGCGCAACTCCTCTTTATCAGTTGAATACTAAATACATTTAGAAATACCATATTCATCATAGACTAAATGTTTGAAAATATATTACATATTGTACTTTCGCATTTAGAAGCTAACTGCTTGCACATTAAAACAAATTTAAATTTAAAATTTGAAAAGTCGTGTTTTATATATTTTTAGATAAGAATATGTTATTATAATTATAAACGTAACATTAAAATAAATATATTCCTGTTTGTAATTTATATATATATATATATATATATATATATATATATATATATGGTATGATAAGAAAAATAAATGCCTGGACGGGATTCGAACCCGGATCTCTGAGTCTGTACCTCAGTGTGATATCCATTACACCACCAGGCGAATCCAATTCAAGCATTCATTTTTCTTATATATATATATATATATATATATATATATATACATCCATAGTAATTGTGCCTGGGGGCAGGTCCTTCACTGCAATCATAACATTTTCATGCTATGCTTGCAGCTTTACTAGGGAATTGTAGGTGTGGTAGCTTCCCGTTGCTTTCCACACCGGTGACGGATGATTATGATGATGATGATGATGATGATAATGATAAGGATGATGATAAATTATGTGCTTTTATATGTTTAGTTGAATAAGTAAATGGAAACATAATTATCAATTTAAATTCTTTAGATATCCCGTGCTCATTATCCGGCGTTGCTCGGGAATTTTCTCATCCCGATCCTCTTGGCGTAAATGAGCTGAAAGACAAAATTCATTATTGAGTTATCCGTAAAAGAATACCCGCCATGTGCTGCTATGCTTGCACAATAATCTATGTACTTGTCTCGATCTTCTTGGCATCAATGAGAGACAACAATGGCTATTGTGAATTATCCGTAAGAGTCAATAATAATACGGTGGAGGAAATTGGTATAAAGCCACTAACTTTTAGTTAGTAAAACAACCTGAAATATTTATGCAAATACCGTATGTGTGTCATAGATTACATAAAATTATCTTGGACATAATTTCATACAGGTCTCCTCATTTTGCATTTAGTATATATGTAAATAATACGTAAAATCTAAGAAAATGCTGTCATATGGGTGGAAATCGGTATAAAGGCAGGTCAACTTCTGGCTCTTACAGAGACATAAATGTAAACAAAACACTGCAATTACATGGAGACGACGTGTCTGTGAGCATCGTTCATCAGTTACAAGTCAGCAGTATGTACAATGCCACGTGGAAAGCCTCTATCAAATGAAGAGAAATAAAGAGTTAGTGCCTTCAAGGAGATGGGCCTTTCCAATAGACAAATACCTACGAGATTGGAGCTTCAAGATGTGTCATTGATAATTTTGTCAAACTGGGCTCACAATATGAAAAAAATGGGAAATATGGACGGACAAGAAAATTGTCTGAACGCACTAAACATGTCATTTTACGTAAAGCAAAAGGTAAGAATGTGTTTTCTTCTCAAAACCAGGCTGATTTGAAGT